>JAFMOD010000899.1:96282-148684 GCA_019802435.1 Corydoras maculifer | reverse complement strand
CGCCAATCCATCGCTGGGCACACACTCACTCACACAGACACACTCTACAGGGGGCAATTTTTGAGAATTCAATTAACTTGTTCCATGTTTTTGGACTGTGGGAGGAAACCGGAGAACCCGGAGGAAACCCACGCAGACACGGGGAGAACATGGAAACTCCACCCAGATGGGGATTCGAACCGGGAATCCCTAGCGCTGAGAGGCGAACGTGCTAACCACTAAGCCACCGTGCCGCCTATATATATATATTTATATATATATATATATATATATATAGAGAGAGAGAGAGAGAGAGAGAGAGAGAGAGAGAGAGAGAGAGATTTTTAAAAAACAATAGAAGATACAAAAATACCAACTTAATAATACTTAACCATACATTGGATATTTGTTTGTGACTTGCCTCAATAATGTTTAAATGTATTCAAGTTACTAATTCAGTTTGTCTTGATTTGTTTCTCTTTTTAGAATGTGCAGAGCTGAAAAACCTCAACCAAGTTCTATTGAAACAATGTCATGCTGCTGCAGCTACATTCATTTTAGAATGTGTTAAACAAAATGCAGACAAGTCAACCATTAGGTGAGCTTTAATTTTAAGGTTATGCCATACGACTAAAAGTTTTTAGACATGAGCTCATGAACAGCACTTTCATTATGTCCTAGGAGGAAGTGGCACAGTGGATTAGTGGTTAGCACGTTCGCTTCTCAGCACTAGGGATTCCCGGTTCGAATCCCCATCTGGGTGGAGTTTCCATGTGTCCACGTGGGTTACCTCTGGGTTCTCTGTTTTCCTCCCACAGTCCAAAAACATGGATCAAGTCAATTGAGTTCTCCAAATTGCCCCATATAGAGTGTGTTTGTGTGAGTGAGTGTGTGCCCGGTGATAGATTGGCGCCCTGTACTGGGTGTATCTGCCCAGCGCCTGAAACGTTCTCCCCTGGATGGGCATGGGGAACCCCACCGTGACCCTAATAGAGGATAAAGTGGAAGATAATGAATGAATGAATAGTCCTAGGAGTGTTAGCAGTATTGTTAGTAACAGTGGTAGTAGATATGTCAAACAATGTACATCCTACACAATTGTTCTTCCTAGGATTAATTATGGACCTCACAGCAATCATTACCATTTTGTAGGGAAAAGTGTAGACTCATGTTCATAAAAAATAGATAAAAGTACCTTCGTTGTAAGTATATAAATAGTAATTAGTAAATGTATTTGTCTACATACTTTTGGTCATATGTATCAATTTGCCACAATTTTAATGAGATGCATTTACAAATGTTGCATTTTCTTTTTTAGCACTTGTCTTGAAGAGATAAGATTTGACAGTGAAAGAGTGATTGTGTTTTATATCGCCTTTGAGGTAAAAACTTAATCATAACGGACACTGTTTAACTTTCAAACAGATTCTTTTCTCATTTTTGCTTTCAATTTCACTCTTAGAAAAACAAAACAAACCTGGAGCATATGTTGTCAAAGTAAGTAACCTTGTATCTACATTACATTTGGTCATTTAGCAGATGCTTTTATCCTAAGCGACTTACAAATATCCCAACTTACTTGAGGTAAGAACACAGATTTGATAAAGCACCCCTGAAGCAATTAGTGTTAAGGTCCTTGCTCAAGGATCCACATTGGTAACTTTAGCAGACCTGGGTATGAACCCCCCCAACCTTCAGATTGACAGGTGTTGATAGCCTAACACCCTAACCCTGAACTACCTTGTAATAGCTGTTTTGGTTTTGGTGTAAAAATAATTTACACAATACTGCTTCACTGTTCTTTACCTCTTGATTTTGATTCGATTGTTGTGATAATAATATACATTTTGGTTCTGTCCCTTCCTTAAGCTGGTGTAGATAAATGTCATCAGGCTCTTTATCCCACCATTCTGTCTTTTTGTTAAGTTGTTAATTTTATCTGTATGTGTGTGTATGTGTAAGTTTTAAAGATCTTGTTTAAACCATTAATCCACATTGAAAACCGTCTTGATGGTGTTTTAGCATTGGCAGATGCCCTCCTCATGTAACTGATGCATCTTGGCGTCTGGACTATTGCATAAAGGTATGCACATTTATGTATTGCATAAGGTGTGCAGTTTTCATTGAATGATTAATTTTGTATTAAATGAGCTGTATGTATGTAATTCTATCTATTTCTTTATTTATTTCTTTTTAGAATAGCCACCTGCATAAGGTCAACCTGCCCTCCTATGTGATTTCTTTAAATGTTGAGGTAAACATCTCTGTTTTTGTTGCAAACATTGATTACATTTATAGACTGGCCAAAGAGAATGGAATTCATGATAGAAAGCTATTCCTTGCCACTGCTGCCCTGGAGTTCTGTAAAACTTCTTAATACAGTGTTCCATTTTGCCATGTGCCATAGAGATATATTTGAATTTAATTGAATTAGAACTTTTAGTACACAACAAATATCAACGAATGATACTTCAGCAAAAAATATGTATGATAACAGTACATTAAGTACATTTTAAAAGTTTGTTGCTTTCACTTCCCCACCACTTCTAGAAAAGGTTACCCCATAACAATGATCTTAATGCAACTGTGTACATTCATCATGTCTAATTTGGATTATGCTTCTACAAGGTATTTTTGTAAATATAAAATAGCACTTGTAAAGACTATTTTGGTACTGACATTGAATTAGAGCTTATGCAATTACCTAAATAGTTTTTACACCAAATTTCTAACTATATATCTTAACATACGACTACAACTACCGGGATATTGCTGCCAAAAGTGCAGCATTGCTTTGAATAATACAGAAGATAAATACATTCAGCTACCAAACTGATAAACCCCTTTAAGATAGTAGACAAAGTAAAGTGTTTAAAGTACAAAGGAGAATGTAAATAAGCGACCTGTTGTCAGCAGGTGATGTAAGCTATATAATTGTTTTTTTTCTCTCTTTTTTTTTTTATATAAATCATGTCATGCCTTCATTTCAATGTGATTTGTATTGACCACAACCTCTACCACTTCTGTTTACATACTCTCATACATCCTAAATGTATTTATTGATTTATATTTTTACAGAATGGTAAGAAAGATGGAGAGTCTTCTGAAGTAAATTTTAGCTGCACTTTGGAGCAATTACAGGTATTTTTTTAACTGTTAAACTATTTACTTTTATATATTGGTTGATGGTTTAATTTAATTTGTGAATATGTTTATTTTTGCTCTCATTTATTAATATTTAATTATTAAACATTATGCACATTATAACAATTTATTTTTGCCGAAACTATGAAACTAAAACTCTAATACTCAGTCTAATAGAAAGCTTTGGACACATTTGCGTGCTACAGTAAAAAAAAAAAAATTATGTATTTTATTAACCTTTTTTTATGTTTGCTGCTTTGGATTTAAAATAAAATGAAACTTTATTTTTAAAAATTGTCCTTATTTTGTAGGAAACATGTTGTAATGCACCCCCTACAGTGTGTTAAATAGAAAGTAATGCATTAATTTAGCCAAAAAAAGAGAAAAGTTTACTCTAGTGTGTGTGAGACACAAAATTAGGTTTAACTTTTATTAATTTTATTCTAACTGATATCTCTTGTTGAACAAATTGTTTGAATTTACCGTTAAGGGATAAATGGACTAATTAAGGCCCTGTTGCTGAAACGGATCGTATCGGCCCTCAACTATTTCACACAATAATTAAAACTTTAAACCTGTTCATTAATCCATATTCGATTTTAGTGACTTTGGCTCAACTTTCTGTGCCTGTAAAATTTTAAATGTTTAATAATGTTTTCTAAATATTTCAAGATGGTTGGCTTTTCGATATGGTGTGTGAACCAACTTAATCATATTTTTTTTATTTGCGGTTGAACAAATATTTACGTTTCCTTTGTATTCGCTTAGTGTTTTATACAGCCTTCAGTCTCTATGACACACTAAGCGAAAACAATGACGTTTTAACGGCCTGGAATTTTTTATTTAAAGTGCCGGGTTTGAGGCCCGACGTTAATTACGATTAATCAGACAAATTTGGTTTGGTGAAAGTCTAGACTGCAAGAATAAGACATTGGCAATGTAATTGTTCATGCAACCAAGACTAAATAAAACAACTTAAAGAGAGTAATAGTCTTTAATTTATCTGGACGTAGATATAATACCCAAATAAAATAATTAAAAGAAAATTCCCTATTGTGACAGTAAGATAGTAACACCGTGTATATATATCATGCTGGTACAATTAGCTATATATAATTTTTAATATATCGATGTACTCATTTTATTTTTATTTGACTTTTATAGGATTTAGTTGGTAAAATGAAGGATGCAGCCAAAAGTGTGGAGAGGGCGACCCAGCTGTAACCGCATCATTGGACTCAACCTCGTCCACTTTCCTGAGCTCTTTACACGATGTGTGCCTGTCAATTTCATGTTTCTAATTTTACAATAAAACGCCGTATTTCAAGTGTCTGTAATTCTTGTCGACGTCTGGTTATTGAGATTTTTATTAAATGCTCTGCAAAATCTAATCTTCATTGTTTTTTTTGGTATTGCTTAAGTAATAAGCAAAAGAAAAGCTTAGACCTCTTATTTACCAACAGTACTAATTTTCTGATGTAAGTTTACAGAGACGTAATTTGCAGATTTATAGGATTATTTCAGCAGGGATGTAGAACGGGACAGGTAAAACCTCTTACAGGCTAACCTATGGATATTTATTTCTTTTTTTAAGTCATGGGTTTTTGGAGAAAAACAATGATTATTAAAATTTAATATAACAAAAGTTAGTTTTTTTTTTTGCATTAGCGATATAGTGATTAAAGATTATCGCAGAACTGACGCATTGAATCTTAAAGGCTGTACGGAACTATAATTTAGTACGGTGATAATAATTCACAGGTTGAGCATTCAGGTTACGTAGGTTACCTGTATTTGCGAATTGTATCTATATAATTTTTTGGGTTTATATAAGGATTATACATAATTTACAACCATTAACAGAGATGGATTGGGGAAGATCGTGGTTAATTTTGGTTGGGCTCTTCAAACATTTGAACCGCGACCGGACTCCGTCAGTCGTTCTGCTTAAAGGAACAGGCGAGTTGCACGTGCCGTGTGGCCCGCGTTAGGTCGTTGTAAATGAAAATCGGATGCTGGGCCGAATCTCGAACTTCGCTTTAATGATCTACAAATTGATGGTCAGAAATGGTCGGAAACATGATTTGTAAAACGCACTGCAACAATTTGTGCTCAAAGCCGTGCACGTAAAACCCCATTGAATATGCAGAGAGCAGGGTGTGCGGCTCTAATTCAACTCAGTGAACGTACAGAACCGCGGGAAGTATATAGGAATAAATCTGTGAAAAGGTCGAGGGAACGTGCGCTGTGACGCGGAGTGACGCACCCGACGCGAAGCAGGCGAGCGACGCCGCCGTTCAGCGTTCCTGCAGCCGCTGCGATCCGGCGGCGGGTTTAACCTCTGCCTCAACGCACCGACCCAGAGCTGCAATTCCCAGGCCGCCCTTAAGCAGCGAATCACGTGACCTGGTGGGGCGGTCGAACCGCAAGCCATTTTGGGGGACGGTGTCAGTTTGCAGAGGCATCAGCGCAGAGACACGAAACGCGGATCTTAGGCGAAAGAAATCGCCTTCCTTTGTCCCCATTCGAACCCAGACGGTTAGGAATGTAAACATTGGGTTCGTATTCCAGCCGAGTACGGGGAAGGACGGTCTATTTTACCGCTACTAAAATGCACCGTAGCTGCGACTCTTATTGCAATTGACAGCGTCTGCAGCCCTTTTTCAAAATGGCCGCTTGGCTTGCACTCGCTTTCTGCTGATCGACGCGCAACTTTTCATTGTTTAAACTCCTCCGCTCTCCTGGATTTACCTCAGCCGCTGACAGGTAGGCGTTCTCTTATCTCAATTCTCCGGCTGTTGTTTTTTGAAGACCGGCTGCTTTGCGTGGACGGCTAATTATTTGTTCTTCTTACAACGGATCTGGCTTTCGCTCTGTGCGGACTCCTTCAGCTCGAACACAGCCAGATCGCTGCAGACACTGGCATCAGTGTTAAGTTCATTCTCAGCGTTGGCGCCAATGTGTGTCGCATTGTTTTATAAAATCACATTAAGAGACATCTAGTCTTTCTTACTGTCATGGTTTCTGGAGGTTTGTGTGTAAAAAGAGCCAATAAAGCAAGACTGAAACGAAGCCGCCGCTCGAACGGGCAGGCATGTCGGATCCAGTGTGCACAGCTGCCCGCTTTTAAAACGGCGGTTTGCTCGGCTTCTGTTAATAAAACCATCCAGTTTTATAGATATAAGATCCGAAGTTTATTAATAACCTTTACCATGCTGTTGAAGCCCATTTGATTTAAATGTCTCGCCCTTTTTAACTTAAAACCATACGGTCAGCGTTTTGACGTGTGTCGAATAGCTAAAAGGTTTCTGTCTATTATTAGGATGAAGTCAGCCTTCGACATCTATCTTAATGAAAATGTGTTAAAATCACTATAATCCGATGTATTTGTAAAGAATGTGAAGAATATAGGTTACTTTAGGAGGTTAAAACTGGGGACCCTGTGCTTGTGATCATGTAGCCTAAAAGCGCAAAAGCCTTTTGTTTGCTTTCGTAACTTATTTTATTACGTTGGGTTAAAATGTTAAATTATAAAATGTATTGTCGTAATAATGCATTCGGCTCTATTTATTCTATATTTTTAAACTTGTTATATATATATATATATATATATATATATATATATATATATATATATATATATATATATTTATTTTGCCTTATATATCATGTCTCATGTATGCAGACTAAATGGTTTCATATTTCACAGTATTTAGAGACCTCTTCGGTCCTCTTCACAATTACATTATCAAATGTAATGTGTGTGGTTTAATGGTGACTTCATATTTAAGTGTAAAACGTTAAAAGGCAAGAGGAACAACCATGTGCACAGATGTGCAATCTGTTAAATGTCTGCATATAGAAGCCTGTTTGTTTCCTCTTTTCGCTTTTTGACAGCGCCAACCTGTCTGCATCCACGTACAACCTGTACACACGACTTACTTGAAAGCCCATGTGGTGAACAGTCAACTGCATGTGACTTCTTAGCTCTGTCATCAGAAACAATTCATAAAAAATATCCCGTTGCAGGTTGCGCGACGCGGTACACATCTCCAAAAGAGGTTGCATTGCGTGCAGACATGTTGCATGACTTTTTTTGCAAACCTCTAATATACAGCCATCCCCGTGGTCTCAGTTTACGTGTTTATGGGCAGAATGCCACCCTGATCGCTGTGAGCGCGAATGCGTTTGCGTGCCGGTGTTTTTTTTTTTTTTTTTTTGGTTTACCTTCTCAGCGTTTTTACATCTTTCGACAGTCTTATCATCTGTATAAACTTTGGTTATAACGGTGTCAGTTGCTGCTGTTTCTTTCCTGTTTACCACCCGGGTTATTGTGTGTTGCTTACCGAATCTAGTGGTCAACTCCGATCATTGTGTGTCAGTTAGTTTTCATTGTGTAGTTTCTATAGTTTAAGACTTCCTTCTGTTATGTGGACTGGCCTTTAGTGTGTTTGTGACCTGCAGAAGTGTATAATTTTAGTTATTACGATATTGCGGCAAACATGCGATATTAATGTCTAGAACTCATTTAGGTGACTAGTTGCTTGTACTGCATATAGCTGGTCTTATTTTGTATGTAGGCTATATATAATGTAGATATTTATATACAGCCTAATGCAAAGCCTATCTGGTGGAAAATAGAGCTACGAACAGGTGCTATTGCAACAGTAAGAGATCTGATTTACACAGAGCTGCCCTTTTTGTTGCCGTTATTTTAGCAGCTTGGTGTGTGACATGTTCTGTACGTGATCGGTAACATTCGCTGTGGTAAAGGCCAATTTAAGTATTTGAAAATCTCGTTTAAATAGTAGCCGCTTACAAGTCTCACTCGACTTGTCGGCTGGGCAACTTTATAAAGAGCACACAGTCTGACGATCCGCTTTATAAACGTACTGGCTGTATGTATAAAACTGATGTAGTTTTGTACAGAAACGCTGTATGCTTTTCTCCGCGATTAAATTTTCCAAGGTTAATTTGCTGCCACGTGGAACCAAGCTTGGTTGCTATAGAAACAAGAAGCGTTTCAACGTTTTCAGAAGTGGATTTGATTTAATCTGCAAATGCTGTTTTTATGACTATCAACCACAGGAAGCTTTAGAAAAAGTACAGTGTACATTTGCACTTGTAGATAACCCTCTTTTGGAAGCAGATAAAAAAAACATTTAGCCTGCTTTATGCACACTGTTAGAGTTTGTTATTTTGTGGGACCAGAGCTTTTAAGGCTAATTTCATTGAATGCAGGTCTGTCTTCTGTCTGACAAATCATACTTATACAGTGTTTGTTTTCATTTAGACACCTGACTTTCCATGACAATGCATCGCACTACAAGGATCAAGATCACAGAACTAAATCCACATTTAATGTGTGTGTTATGTGGCGGCTATTTCATCGATGCAACCACAATTATTGAATGCCTGCATTCGTGTAAGTGCTGGATTGTTACTGATGCTTGTAAATGATCTGTGTTCATTATAGGTAGAATTTTTTAATTTTTTAATTTGAACTCACTTCTATGTTTTTCCCCACTTAGTTTGCAAAATGTGTATTGTTCGTTACCTGGAGACCAGCAAGTACTGCCCTATCTGTGATGTCCAGGTTCACAAAACAAAACCTCTTCTCAATATAAGGTAACACGCTCTGATGTGTAAAAAAACAAAAACATAAAAGTTCTTGCCATCTGCATTGGATTAGTATTTGCTGTGTTTTTTTTTAACAATGTAATGGTTACATGTGTGTGACCTACATTTAATAACTGTTATTTATTCTGGATAATTCAGAATAAATTTGTGATTTTCCATCAGAAGCTAATTATACACTCCTGTGAGAGCTGAATTTCACTGCTTATGCAGGCATAAGGACATAAACCCTCTAAGGCTCTGATGTTCACTCTTTTAGGTCTGACAAAACATTACAGGACATTGTCTACAAGTTGGTTCCAGGTCTCTTTAAAAGTAAGTTGCACTTAACAACATGATATAGAAAAGAAAGGAGAGTTTAAACATGCATGCTCCAGTAACCGTTTAACATGTTGGTCATACTTTCAAATAATTGATATCCTATTGCTTCCAACTTTTTTTTTCGAATTAAGATTTATCATGCAAGTGCAGAAACCAGCATCTAACATTTAGGATTTTGCAAAGAGATGTTATGGAATGTAATAAAATATAACTGTGTAACATCATAAAACAATGATGTGAGTGTCTTAGATATTAATAAAGGCATTTATTTTTCATTGTAGATGAGATGAAGCGGAGGAGAGATTTTTATGCAGAACATCCATCCATAGATGGTAGAACCGACATATTTATTAACCTTTTATTATTTCTTTAACTGTAGCAAATAACTGGTGTGTGTGTGTGTGTGTATATATATATAATATATAATAATATATAGCTATTATAAACACACGTTTGGTAATTATTGAAACTTTGTCATTTTAGCTGCAAATGGTTCTAATGAAGATCGAGGTGAAGTTGCTGATGAAGACAAGAGAATAATCACAGATGATGAGATCATCAGCCTGTCAATTGAGTTCTTTGATAACAAGTATGAACTGTTTAAATTAAATGTATATTTCTGTTGATTAATCTTGGATTTAACTTGTAAAATATTGCTATTTAGGGCCAACAAACAACAGGGCAGTGAGGCTGAAAAACAGACTAAAGAAGAGGTAAATTTTTATGTTTAATTTTTAAAATTAATAATAATAATAATAATAATAATAATAATGAAGAAATATTGTTTTAAGGTAGTATTTCTTTTAAGGTTGGTTATTCTCTATGTTTCAAGGTAAATAACAAGAGGTACTTACAGTGTCCTGCTGCTATGACTGTAATGCATTTAAGAAAGTTTCTCAGAAGCAAAATGGACATTCCTTGTGCATTTCAGGTAAACTTTTACCGTCTACTGACCTTTTGAAATTAATTTTTTTAAAAATGACATAAGCGAAGTAAAGGAGAAGCCTAATTAATGGATTGACAATATAGCCTTACTTTGTGTATTATTACTTTTATATACATTTTTAATAGTAAGCATGTTTAAATTGTCATTTTTACAGATTGAAGTAATGTATGAAGATGAGCCACTAAAGGATTATTACACTTTAATGGACATTGCATACATTTATACATGGAGACGGGTAAGCAAGCTGTTATAGAATCATTCATATTTATTTGACTTGGGCATTTATACATAAACAATAAAAAATTTTTTGCATTAGATTGTCCTTTGCTAGGTTTTGCTCGATGTTTAGCCCATAAACTTTGGATACTGTAAATATAAGCATTTCTATTTTAATTTTAGATGTCTGAATATGAACCTGAACCTAAAAATGCTCAAAACTTGCTGTGTTTGTAGAATGGACCATTGCCTTTGAAATATCGCGTCCGTCCTAATTGCAAAAAAATGAAGATAACCCACACACAAGATGGTCTAAGCAGTGCCAACCGGTCAGAAAGTGACTCTGCGAGTGACCAGGCCAACAGCCCAGCCAGAGTACCATCCTCTTCCTCACCTCTACCCAGTCCAAGCACACCAATCCAATCCCCTCATCCTCTTTTCCCACACATTTCCAACCCCATTAATAGATCCTCCATGGCAAGTCCAAGTCGTCAGTTTACATTTGTTAACAAAGTGAGAAAATCTCCGTTGAATGGATCAACCACTTCAAGTTGAGTGGGTTTATTCTGCCCAAACCAACAGCTGATATCCATGATGCCAGTGTCAACCAGTTGTATCCATGTTATTTTCTGTTACACTTACCAATGTGGTTCATTTCATCTCACCACTGGAGGAACTTTGGGAACTACAGCCTTGTTCAGGCTTTAAGCTTTGAGATTTGCCGAATGTCCAAAATTGTTTGCATAATTGACAGATTTTTTTTTACACATATATATTTTACTTACTTTTTCCCAAAACAAATCTAAATGTGTTGCTTGTATTTTAAGCATGTACGTTCTTTTAAACATAACGACTTTAGTTTGCCTATCTGTTAGTTAGGCCTACTAAACATTCCTTCTATATTCAGTTGGTATTGATTATGTATCAAAGAAAATATTATATATTTAGTTAATTTTAAAGGACTAAACACCTGTATATTTTAGAATAATTAGTGTGAAAAATTTTAACCTTAAGTAGGCTTAATTTTTTTTCTTTTTTTTCTTTGGCATTCTCCACCAGAGGTTTTTTTTTTTTTTTCTTTTTTTCCCTTTCTTCCCCCCCCCCCAACGCAGATAACAAGGTCATAACCTGACATGTAGATAGGCTCGATTCAGTGTTCATTTGTTCTGTTGTATAAATAACTCGTATTGTGACTGTTGCACAGTATTAAAAAAAATCAAAATAAACATTTTACACTTTCACAGTTTATGGGCAAGTTTGGCTTTAAGTTGCATCAATTTTTGATATGCATTTTGGTTAATGAGTTTTTACTAACTGTAGTCAGTTACCTGAAATGTGTATATTTATTTAATACCTGTAATACTTTGGATGTTTTGAAACTAAGCTTGTTGAGCTTTTATAAAATATTTGGCAATTATTTGCAACAGCCCAATCTTAATCTTGTAAACAGTTTAAATATTGTTATTCAACATTTTTTCTAATTAAGACTTCTTTATACTGATGTAATGATAGTAAGCAGGTAATATCCCACAAGAAACATAAGATAATGAGTGAAAAATAATTTAAAATAAAAGAATAACATGTGGTCTTCTTATTTAACTTGAATATATATTAAGCAATCCAGATGGATTTGTAATGACCACAATCTATTTTTCCCAATTTGACTCAGTATTATAGTAATGGTGTCCTCAAGGTACAGAAAAAAAAATTGTGTTACATTATCACAGTTTAAATAATTATTCTGTAATGTGTAACACAAGCAAATAGTGAATACGTTTTGCAGGAATTCAGCTTTTTTAGCTTCTTGTTTTACTTTCTAATTAGTCGGTAGTCTTTTATATTAGTTTCTTTTGTTAAAAATCCACTTACAACAATATTTGTACTTAGACTGTGCTTTGATGCAACTTGTTTGATATAGAAAGCACGGGGCACTTACATAAAACGCTTTAGTCGGTTTCCCATAATTCTTTGGCCTACACGTTATTTGTTAAATATTTACACTGTGAAACGCAAAGTTATAAAGATAGACAGTTTTTTATTGCACATTTTCCCACTGCCCAGCTTTAAACGACATCCAAACAATAATCACACGGTTAAAGAATGTTAGTGATGCAAGGTTGCTTGACATTTAAATATAAGTAACGACTGTTGTAAATACAACAATAAAAACATTTTCTCATAGAATTAAATACTAACATCATGGTTTAAATTAAAACTAGATAAATGTTAATCAAGTACAAGATGGTTTGACTTGAAGATGGTAAGAAATTTTTTGGGGTTAACTGTCTTGGAACTTGATTTATTTTGTCATATTTTCAGGGTTCAGGGTTTGGTTGTCAATTAGCCGAGTTCATGCATTTACGTTCTCGTTTTTATTTTTTCGCATTAAATAATAAAATGATTTATTTACCTTTCAGAAGCTTCAGTGATAGCTATAAAGCGTGTGGTTCAATGGGTAGTAAATAATTCAATCAGTTGATGACGGATAACTGATCATAAGAAATACAATAAAAACACGTTCAAAAGTGTTCAAACATGTGCGTATTGTAAATTAGAATAGTCTGTCGGTAAAATTGTCGGCTCAAATATTTTTATAAACTTTTTGGGCAAAATCAACCAAAATTAATAATAGCTCATAATTTTTGTTTCAAGTAATGTTTTTTTTTGGTGCAGTTGGAACAGCGCACCAACTTTAGTTGTATACTTAAACTACCTAGATATTGTATTAGATACAGGATTTAAAAAAATGTTTTTATATATTTAATGGCTTCTGTACACGAACGACGGCATTTTTTTTACAAACTTTTAAAGCACGTGTAATTTAAATTTGGTTGGCCTGTCTAACAAAACCTGAAATGCATCTTCGGTTGATGTTTACTGCATGTATAGCCTATTTGTCACTCTCGGTAGGAAACATTAAAAATGTTACAAGCTTTATACGGAATCACAGCTATTGAACTATTTTACCTCATTTGAACGTCACTAAACATGAAGTAAGCAATGATTATAAACGCCATAACCTACAGTTGTAACGTTTTAATGTGCAGTATAAAATTTTTCAGATTGTCACACATCAGTCGGAACATATTTGGAACCAAAAAGCAGCCTGAAGGCTTCTGCACTTGTGAAGTCGAAACGGAAATCCGGACATGTGTAACCTATCAGCTGTTGTTGCAGAATGTTTTATATAGATCGTACTATATTGTACTGCATCAACCAACACAAATAAACTCAAATAAGGCTCTGGACCCCGTTAGTGGTTTGGGACAATTATCAAGCGCATGGTTTATTTTAAAAACAATACTATTTAGTATCATTAATAAACACTGCTCTAAAATAAAACGTGCCAAAACTTAAATTCTTAACAGTTATTGAGACGTGATAAACCGCATTCCTTACGTTTTTTGTCGACTTTGTTAATTGCTGGAGTTTCAGGATCATAAGATGTCTTTGAACACTTTGGCTATTCTGAGAAAAAATATGTTACCAAGTAATTTAGCTTCTGTAAATCTTTAAAAAAAAAAGATTTCGTATAGGCGGTGGCGATGTGGTTTCACCTCGCTTCGCTGGGTATCCAGGCTCGATTTCGATCTGGAGGGAGTTTGCATGTTCTCCCCGTATCCGCCTGGGTTTCCTCTGAATTCTACGGTTTTCTTCCACAGTTCAAAAATACTGATTCAAGGTTAATTAGCTGTGCTCTATCTAAATTGTCCCTTTAGTGAGTGTTTGTCTTAGTGACGGTGCCCAGTGATGGATTTTGTTTGGTGTATCTACCCAGCGCCCGAAACGTTCTTCCCTGGGTGAGATCGGGGAACCCCCTGCGACCATAGTCCTTGTAGTGGATTAAGTGGTAGATGAGATTAATATGAGATGAGATTTTGTATAGGCCTGTTAAAAGCCGATATTTAGTTCATGTTAGTATTTAGACTCTCTACACAGTTTCAATGTTCTAGAACATTTTCAATGTAAAAGTTAAATGTGACATGTAGGTACCTTCAAGTTTTCCATACCTCTAACATCCTGACCTGCATTTTAGGCGAGCCTGTAATGTTTTTAAAGCTTACAAAAATGTTGCAGTTGTTTTGATATTTTGTTTAAAACGTTTGCATTCTTATTGTAGCTTTCGCGCAAAACAGGTCATAGGTCATTATTATTTTTATTATTATAGAGTATTTAGTATCATTTTATACCACAACTCCACTTTTATTCCTGTTGAATAAGTTTTTGTGTGTAGAATGAAAAATGCATTTACGTAATTGATTTCGCGGCATTTTTTTCAAATTCAAATTTTGATTGCATGCAGGTAATTGTTTCCCTCCTGTCGCAGCAAGACGGACTGCATGTGTCAATGGAGTGTGCATGACCTTCCATGGTTTGCGTGAGTTTTCTACAAGAAATTATTATAAGAGGGTTTATTTTTGCTGTCCAAAGAAACATTAGTCGGATGTATTGAAGATACAAAGTTTCGCCTAAATGTGTGAATAGAATTTGTTGGGCATCTGCACTGAGATGGATTGTCATCATGTATAAAACGTTTTCCGACTTTCATTTAATCGTCATTTAATCAGCACAAGAAGCTTAGAAAATGAAGTACTGAATTAATGGTGGAATGTAAAATCTTGCAGTAATCGTCTGCTTTTTTAAAATAATTTAGTTTCATTGTCAGTGCTCAGTAGAGTAATTTGCAGCAATGGCAGGCATGCACAAAGCCCTTATAAAATCAGTTTATAGTTTACCGGATCTGTAAGAGAAAATGTTTAAAGAGAAAGTTTGTGTTAAAAAATCGTAGCAAATTTGACAGTGCTCATTTCTCTTTGGGTATGTTGCTTATCTTCTAATTAATACTAGTTACCTATTAGTGAACTTGTATCCTAGATCTCGCATCTTCCTGCTGTTTCTCCAACGTCTGTCTCCAGTGTTACTTACGTTGCGTTGTTTGTAATCGAAGTCTTTACTGAATCTTATAACACAGGTAATAGGTTTACAATTTGTCAATAAAGGCACGAGATAATGAATTATTTCAGTGACGCTCATATACAGCGGAAACCATAACAGGAATTTTAATTTATCATTGTTTGCATTGATTTTAATTGCGCTGCATAAACCTGACCAGCTTTTACAATTTTATTTAAGATACACATAACATTATATATAATGTTAATAAATTTAAGTGCTGTTTGGAAACAAAAAATTTAATCGTTTAAGTGACTGTTTTGTCCACTTTTTTGCAGATTGGTTTATGATGCGGCATGTTTTTGCTTTGAAGGTCATGGATTTGTCTACAGAATAATTATAATTGGACGAAGTGAAATCACACTAATATAACATCTGGTGTATATATATTGTTATAGTCCATCCATATAGCAACAGGCAGTAGGCTTGTTGTTAAGAAACCAGCCTATGTCCTTAACATGTCCTAACTTTACCGTAACTGCACCCAGGGCACCAAGCCCTCATGCTCCTATGCGCGTCTGCTCACTTTACTTAGTATGTGTATATGTGTGTGTTTCACTGCAGGAATACGTTAAATGTGGAAAACAAGAACAGGAGGCAAAATGGATCACTTTATCACTTTTTTCAATTAGTCATAATGATTTTAAATCTGTCTTTTCTGCAATGCTGACCCGTGTCTGTGATACTCCTTTTTAGAACTCTAAATAAGCTACTTATTAGAGCACTTTCGGTTTGTTCACAGTCATCTGGATTTTATTAGTTACGGTTAGTTCAATTACAGCTAAAACTGTAAAATATCCGGCCTGAAAGGTCTTTGTAATAACCACTGTATATCCACGACTCTGTCCCAGATCGTACAAAACACAAAGGTAGTCACCTGAAATAATTCAGTTGAGTGCACTTGATACTGAACTGTGAATTTTATTAAACGTGAGAGATCTTTTATTTTATTTATTTTTTTACCTCATGGCTTATCCAATTTTAATCACTGTGCTCCCTAAATGGTAGTACAGGCCTAATCTTCTGATGCATATGAATAGATATGATTTAACAAAATCAGACACGTTTTTCTTTTTAGATTTAGCATCTTTAATCCACCTGACCTGTAGATGTATATGTATTTGAGATGTGGAAGGAAACTGAAGCTTCCAAAGGAAACCCACACAGACAAGGAGAACATGGCAACTAAACACAGACAGGATTTAGGCCACTCATTCTGGAACCCAGATTTTGCAGTGGGATAACAGAGAGCCATCTTACGCAAGTAAACAATATTCTAACAATGATTGTGATATAAATCTTTCTGCTTTTGTTGTATATGTTTGTTGACAAATGTTGTATATGTTTTAGAATTATTTCAAATAACGCAGTACAGAAGAGGACTGGTTCATTTGTCCACTCCTGTTTTCCTCTCTCTCCCTCTCTATCTCTCTTCTCTCTCTCTGTCTCTCTCTCTGGCTTTAGGTGTAATGTCCCTTCGGAGGCCTCGTCTGTTGGACAGCGTCCCAGAAATTCAGCATGCGGCTCTTGGAAAATCTGCCAGCTACAACGACGACCTGCCTGACTGAGAGGCACGTGCAAAGGCAGACTGTCTGTTTCACAGCTGAACTAAAAGGTAGGCTAAATTTTAGTGTAGTCTTATATTTTATTTAAAATGAGAAATTTAGCATATTTACAAATGCAGTTTATTAAATGTGTATGCATATGAATGCACATTTTTTCAAAGCAGTGATATAGTGAATTCTAGAGAGCATTGTTTCTTATATGTTTATAAAACCGATGTAAGGAAAATGGCAGCTCAGAAACAGGCTTGTGGAGGTTTAACATAAACAACACTTCATCCCTATAAAACTGCAAATAAATCACATGAACATTTAACAGACAGGCTGGTGGAGCACCTTAAAGAATCTCTACACAAAGATATAGATCAGTTCTAATAAGCTGTGTGAAACGTGCGAAAGGGATTTTACTAAATGCTAACCATACGGTGTAATAAAAAAGTGTATAAAAAGTATAATACAAAATAAGAGATAAAAATAACAAAGAAGACTATATTATAAGTGGCCTTTATTTACTAAGGAAAATTAATCCAATATTACCCAACTGCAAAAGTATGTACACCTTAAGTGAACATTCAGGTGTAAGTGGGTATTCTGTTTTGTTTTCATAACTTTTATTTTTTTTAAGGTCTCATCTTAGCTAAATTCTTGTGTAAATGTACCATACAAAGGAAACAAGTGTTTGAGGCTTATTATGGTAGAAAAGATTACAAAAGTGTTTGGACTCCAGCAATCTGCAGTCAGATTATTACTCTCCTCAGCAGCTATTGCCCAAAAAAAATTTCAGCAAAAGCAATGTGTATAAAAGTACACAAGGTCACAAAGGAAATTTTTCACATTGTCCAATGTTAAATTTAATGGGTCTATTATCAGGGGAAAATTGAACAACAATGGTATACACGATATACATGGCAAGGTCACTTTGCTCCAAAATTTTTTTTTTCTATCTGCAGTTTGCTAAAGAATGCAACTGTTGAAAGTTTGTGGCATGCTGTCATTTCACATATTCAGTCAAAGACACTCCCTCTGTCCATCTCTCTCTCTCTCTCTCTCTATCTCTCTCTCTCACTCTCTCTCACTCTCTCTCTATTTTCCTCCCTCTAATGACTTAGGCTGTGACTCTGTGTTGTGTTCCTGAATATAAGTGAATGTGTGAAAGGGAATATCTCTGGTCTGATTTGGGAAATGATAAAGCTTGCCCCTGAGGTACCTGCTACACGTGCAACATACCTCCTAAATCATTTCAAGCTGCAGAGCCTCTTCTCTGGGTTTCCTCTTTAGCTGTCCCAGATGGCAGCCAATGCAATGAGAGGCGCAGCTGTGATAGAGTACCTCTGGGACTCTTGGGACTACAGGATTGTGCTAACTGCCTGAAAACCCCAAAAATCGCCCGCCTGTCGCTGGCGTTATGATAACTCGCTCAACGTTTACCATAGGCCATTAATATGCGGTTAAAATCTTTGATTCTTTCTGTGTATTTTTAAGTTTCTATTTTAACTAGAACCATACAAAAGAACATTTGTGGACCCCATAACATGTAGGTTCTGACTAATGGTAATTGAAACCTTCCTCTGCGGCACTCTTTTGTGGCCAAAGTGTTTCAGAAATGCCTTAGACATGTTGGATAACTTAGTTTTATGGCAAATTGACAGTTCCGTCGTAAGATAAGTCTAAAACAGAAAAGGTAAAAACTGACATGTAACAAAAATAAGTTACCACCAGCTTCTGAATATATTAGCAGATTGGAATTTAGCATGTGTGAATGATGGTACATGTTTAATCTACCACACTCTAGGGGAAGTCAAGCTGCAAGTAACAGCCCAAATCATGATATGCACAACTTTAAGTAGTTGGAGGTATGATATTTCAAATACAGTGTAAAGTGTACTTTGTACAGTGTAATACAGTACTTATGTCTTTTCCTTAGTTTATGACTTTACAAATATTTTTCCCCCACAAAATCTATGTTATATAATCTATGTTATCCTGCATGAGTTCACATTTTTCTAAAGACCAATATAAAAAAACTCCCATGGCACTTTGCAGATCAAAACAACAAATCAATAACAAGCATTTTTGGTCTATCAGTTGTTGTAAAGCTTTACATTTAGATTTACATTCGATCATTTAGCCGACACTTTTATCCAAAGCGACTTACAAGGTGAGCGCATGGTTAATCACAACATCCCTGACGCAATGAGGATTAAGGGCCTTGCTCAAGGACCCACATTGGTAACTTTAGTGGACTTGGGATTTGAACCCCTAACCTTCAGATTTATAGCCCAATGCCCTTGTCCATGCTTTAATATATGTTTTGTCAAATTTTCAAAATGTTTTGTAATTAAATCGGAATCATTGAGATATAATTATTCATTATATTTGCTAAATACCATATTAGGATCACAGGTGTGGTTTTCAATGCCCATCCATTTTGCCACTGGGCAAATACATCCAGAACAGGGCACCAAACTATCACTGAATTTATATCATTCAAATCACCTTTAATCCATGTTTTTGGACTGTGCAAGGAAACCAAAGAACCCAGAGGAAACTCATGCAGATACTTGAAGAACATGGAAACTCCACCCATATCAGGATTGGAACCTGGATCCCCATGATCCCCCACTAATTCATTATGCAGCCCAATTCATTGCATATTAAATGTAATTTCAAAACATCTATCTTAAAAAACAACAACAACAAAAAAAAGGTTTTACACAGGTAAAATTACAGGGTCCATGTAAAAGAGGTTTTTCAGTTGAAACTGTGAATTATTTTTTTAAGTGATATGAGAAGTCTCCAAGTTAAGAATCATTAAACTGAAAAGTTTATCATACAACTTTAAAAGTTTCTAAAGGTTTGAAGAGGTTTCCTTTACAGCTTCCGACTGATAAACCTCCAAAAGTTCTTTAAGGATCTGTCTTTTTTTCCAGTATATGTTTTCAAGTTCACCCTATATTTTATTTCTCTAGACTTTTCTGTCTGTACAAAATCAACCAACACACGTTAATGACTGGTACAGGATTTGATAGCTTGCTTATATATATAATTAGCAAACTCTCTATCTTTTCCTCGTTTGTTTTTGTTTTTAATGAGCTCAGTTTATTTCCTCAGTCCTGTGTTAGGTCGTCGTGGGTCGTGCGTTAGGCTGTATGGCGCCTCCTGCTGCTGGAATGTGAATTAGACGACTGAACAGCTCAACAGCTGTTCCACAGATGGCGGCCCGTTTCTTTGTTTCTGCTCCAATTTCACGTCTCGCTCAGATTACACTGTCAATTAAATGGTTGATTTTTTTGGTTTTAAATTCAAATCGTACTTTTTTTCAATTGACCACCGTGAATTTTACATCGGCAATAAAATATGTAACGATATCCGCGGTTTTCAATTGGAACGCCAACCGGAGCAAACAGACAAATATTGACCTGTAAAGTCGATACTGTACGCTTGTCTTTCAATCTAACTTTTATTTTACAGTTTTTGTTTTATTTCCCATAGATAGATTGGCGCCCTGTCCTGGGTGTATCTGCCCAGCGCCCGAAACGTTCTCCTCTGGATGGGCATGGGGACCCCCTCCCCCGCGACCCTATGATTTAGCGGAAGATAATGGATGAATGGATTTTTTTTAATTTTATGTTACCTTTGTCTTACTCAGTCTAATCTACAACTTGAAATAAAAAGAAGATGCATCAGCCATTAAATTCTTGAATACTTGAAATTCTCGAATGCAAATATTTAGAATTAATCATTTTAATTCATGAGTGAATTTGACTTTCGTATTTATTTATTAACTTATTTAACACATTTGCTTTTGTTTGTTTATTTACTGTTGTATTTTGTTTTATTATTCTTTTAAACTTATTTTTATGTTTGTTTCTTTTTTTTAATTTATTGCATTTGCATCTTTATTTAGTTTATTGCATTCTTTTTTTTTTTTTTTTTTTTTTTTTTTTTTTTTTTTTTTTTTTTTTTTTTTTTTTTTTTTTTTTTTTTTTTTTTTTTTTTTTTTTTTTTTTTTTTTTTTTTTTTTTTTTTTTTTTTTTTTTTTTTTTTTTTTTTTTTTTTTTTTTTTTTGATATTTTGAAACATGATCAATTTAAACAAATCATGTAAATCCTGTGCTAATCAAAAATGTTAACCTATTTTATATGTTTTTTAATCTTTTCTCTTAAATTAGATTTTCCCCTTGTGTCTTCTTAAGGACGTTATTAATAATGATTACTACATAATCTGATCATGTTAGTTTACCTGTCCTGTCTTTATAAAGTAAGGTATTTTTTGTAAGATTTTAGTACAAATTTATCATTTGTATTTATAATACTATAAATAAAATTATATAATTATAATTTATAATAATTTACTTTTGGTTCTTAAAGCAGTTCCTTGTTTTGTTTAACTTTTCACAAAAGCACAACTGTGAGCTCCATTTTTAACAGTGTCACTCACTGCACTCTTGGCTGCTTTTGAATCATACATCCGACAATGCACTTCTATTACCATCAATCAGAACAAAGCAGCAGCACATTCCATGAATAAGAACCCTAATTTTGGTTGCTGCCTTTTAGTGTGGAATGAAGCCAATTCTGTAAGTGAATATTCTCTTGCACTTGTCAACTGGGTCATGGGTGCTCTGTCATGCTTCACCTGTGCACCTTCATTTTTTAGGCAGAATGACATCTTGCTGACTTTACAGTTGGTATAAGCATCAGAGGTGGGTGTGTAATTAGTCAAGCTCAATCAGCACTTTGACACATGAACAAACCCTTAGAATGATAAATTAACTGGATCTTGGCCTTGAAGGTTTCTGTTCACTTTGAAGGACTGTTGTGTAAATACACTGTCACAGGATGACAAGAACCTACAACAAAGGTTTTTTTTTTTGTTAAAAAAAACAACATTGTAATAAATTCACACCAATGGCAACATTATATGCAGCGGCTGAATGCATTTCATGCAAAAACACAGGGTTTGTTTTGTGTGTTTAAGTGTGTGTGTGAAGCACTATATGTTAAAATAAAACATATGTGAACCAAGAGCACCCAAAGCTATTTGGATAGTTACATGCTTCCAGTTTTACAAACGTGTCTTTTCCAATTACGATATGACTGTGCCTGTATTCATATAAACCAGTTTGGTCTCAATATGAAAAAAGGACTGCACAGAATCTTAAACCAAGCCTAGCCATTACTTTTAACAATTGATATTCACTGTGTGTCTCTGTTAAATGCCTAAATTGGCAAGTTAGGATAAAATCCTAGTAAGTTTTTACTTAGACATTGTTACACATAATGAAGCTCACTGTCAGTCAATTGTTTTGTGTTTTTTTTTTATACATTTTAACTGTAATATATTATTTACACGTGTAAAATTACTTTTGTGTGTCTGGACTAATCACTATATGTTTTCCGTGAAAAGGGGGGGGGCATTCAGGCTTTTACTTCAAGGAATATAAGACACGTCTGGAGTTCACACCCATTGTTTTGACTGTGAAGAAATGAATTTGCATTGTTGCCTTTTTACTACTGTTTCACCTTCTTGTAAAGAATTAAAGTATTGATCACTTCCTCTCCTACCCCCCAAAAAAGAAGAAACAGCCACTTCAGCTACAGAGATCAATCTGTTTAATATGCTAACTGAAATACTGTATCATATTTGATTTATTAAACAGAAAAATATATTAAGATAGATGTGACAGAACACAGACAATCAGTAAAGACTGACATATAATTGTATTTTACTGCTTAATTAGGCTTACACTATATATACAAGTATTCAAAACCTATGCTTTAAGTTTTAACAATTTTATTGTTTTGTCATATGCTAGTAGTAGTTTTGTTTTTACAAGTGAAATTTAAATCCCAAGTTAATGTACAAAAACCAGTAACCTTTGTGTTTGATTTGTAAGATTGGCCCTAAGTATGCTTCAAAAGTACCTTCATTCCAACCAATACTATAAGGCATCACTGTTTTGAAGTGTGACACCTTTTTCTCACTCTTAGTCAGCATGAGATGTGGGTTGGCATGTGTTAAGGTCTGTTTGTATTTCCAGGCAACAGGTCTTGCTGTAGTAGTGAAGTGTTTATTAGAAATTGAACTGTACAAATGCAAAGCCTTGTAATACTCTATATTACATCCCTCTTTTTTCTTAAACATGTTAACTCAAACTCTACTGCTGGTAAGTACAAATTTACTGCATTTCCCAGTTTATTACTTATTGAAATGCATTAAAAAATTCTGTTAATGTTGTATAATTTTGTGTCAGGCTGCCATATTAATGGTACAATTTTAATTTATATTAGATTCTACTGCACCGAATCTCCTTGCCTTATGCTGCAAGACCGTTCTGGATGGACCGTAAGATTGCATTACTACATATTCATTTTGTGACATTTTGCCATGCTGTAGTACAAAGTAAAACTAGTATAGAGTTTACATTTTATTCCCTAATATTTCATGAATGTTATTTAACAATGTTATAAAGTGTAGATTTGTATTGTTATCCTTTAAATTTGCATGCATCCAAAGGAATTTTTGTCTACACACACTATGAATATTGATAAATAATTCACACATTTAGGTAAAAAAATGATTTGAACTAGAAACACTTTAAAGCATGCGTGTCCCAGCTTAATGATTCTGAAAATTTTCAAATGTAGAAAAAGAACAAGCACAAGAAAATGGCGAAAAAAACAGTAGTGTGGCAGAGTGTATCCCCAGTCACATTAATTGTAAGTATCACACACACACACACACTCATCATAAAAGCAAGCAGTTGATTCTGTTCCGTGTATCTTCCCAGACATGGGCTAACAACAGATTTTTGCAACAACACTTGTAAATAAATTAAATAAATGAAACATTACTTACAACTGTTGTTGTTTCCTATCATCACTTTTATTTATAATAATAATGATAATAATGATTATAAAAATAGTTAATAGTAGTACTAGTAATAGTTGTAGTATTATTATCATAGTAAAAGTGGGGTGTTTAGTTGGGCTTTATTATAATCCATAACTTCTGGAAAACTGGCATAATGATCTCGAACTCCACTCTATGCTAAAATATTCCTAAGACAAATATTCATGCACCTTTAATAGTTAAAATAATTATACCGAAGACCCTATACATTTTATGTTGATGTTTATAAATATTGTTAAAAAAAACAGTCACTAAAGCAAACCATGACATATCTTAATTGCTAACTACATTTGTGTCCAAGCTGTTCCCTTAATAGTATGAGGTTAATAAATTAAATAAATGTATATGTTTTTAACATAAATATGTATTTTTCTTTTTGCTGATTTGTTATTTAAGCTCTTCAAATCTACACAGAGAAAAAAGAGTATAGAACAGGAGAAGATATAATGTTCCACGCTGTGACAGATGGTCCTGAACCACTCATGTTTTTTTGGCAGTTTGGTGATGAACCAACAATTACAACTACTTTTAACACTTACCTTAAGAAATATTTTAATCCTAACCGGTAAAGTTAACCTCATTGTATAATACATTTATAACTTTTAAAAATCAATTCTACAGTACTTGTTTAAGTAAGTGGAGAATATTTTTGTGTTTGCAGGTACAATGTGACAGTCAGTATATTCAGCAGATGTGTTTCTGTTAGCTCAGAAATTTATGTTGTCATAATTCAGAAAGCTGTGCAGATCAACAGATTGTTGTACAGTCAATCAATCCTTGTGAATACACCAGCATCATTTAGCTGCAGGATTAATTCAGGCTCAGACGTCTCTTATTTCTGGGATTTTGGAGATGGAATCAGGAGAATTGGTCAGGACACAGAACATCACATCTACAACAGGTAGGAACTTTCAGCAGTTTTCATAATTAAAATGCAATAAATTATTAATAAAATAAAAAAATTGTAGAATAAAAAAGTACACAAAAACATGTTTGCAGTTACTCACTTTTATGTTTTAATAAACTACCAAAACATAAATAAACTGCAAAAAATATATTGGCAGTGTACCCCTTTTGCTACAAATTTTCCCCTAATTCTTTAAGTAAGAAAAACCCATATGTAATGGTTATGTATTTATCTTTTCATGCAGAACTGGGGAATATGTAGTAGAAGTGACTGTCTATAACCTGGTAAGCATTACCTCCATAAAAGGGCACATGTTTGCTGTTGCTGAACCTTGTCAACCTCCAGCTGTGAAAAACATGGGACCCAGAAAAATTCAGGTCAGAATTAATTAAACTATTATCCATATACAATCAGATTCTTATATTACAAATTAATTAACCAAGATTTATTGATTTTTTGGGCTGAAGATTTGGATGTGATTTGTATTTATTTTTATTTGTTACATTCTCTTGTCAAGGATGGTTGATATTTTGAAAATAGTCCACTTATATCAAATGTTTATTGTTATATATTTTATCTAATATATGTTTTATATATTGGTTATATATTATGTTTTTCCAATGAGATGTACCTAGGACAGTGATATACTTTGCTTGTGTGTTCGTGTTTCAGGTGTGGCGTTATCAGCCTATATATCTTGGAGTGACATTTGAGAACCAAATCCAGTGTGATATATGCAGGGGTCTGCATTACAGTTGGACACTTTATGATCAAAATGGACTGCAATTTCCAATTACTCACATTGAGACACATCACCAGAGTCTACACCTGCCAGGGTTCATACTTCATTATGGCCTTTACAAAGCTGTAGCTAAGGTTATACCACATTTATATTGTAGATTTTATTAAAATAGTAAAAGTGTAACACAATGTAAGCAATAAAGCCAAATTTATGTGTGCATCATTCATAATTTTGGCTTCACATCTTGTGTTGTCAGTGAAGGGTATTGTTTTAATTAAATAATTAATTTTAAGGCAATTAGTTTACCATAAATGTAATTTTATTATACACGTTATTTGAGTGATAATTAATGAGAAGTGATTAATCAGTACTTTGTGCCTTTGCAGGTTCAGGTAGTAGGCAGCATAGTTTACAGCAACTATTCTGTTCTGATTGAAGTGATACCCAGTGCTCCTGTGAGCATCATCAGTGGTGCCACCAACATGTTTGTTAGTCGCCAAAATAGTGCCTCAAACATTAGCCTGGATGCTCGAGAGTCATATGATCCAGACTTTCCTGATAATGAAATAAGGTAAAACAGAGTTTTATAATGTTACATTTCATTAAAAAAACATTTTATTGAATGTTTTGTATTTTCACCTTGTTTTATTAACAGCCATTTTTTTGCAGCTACAAATGGAACTGCAGACCGTTAAACATGGCTGAGACTTCCTGTTTCACTCAAAATATAGCCGCTTCATCCTCAGTGCTGACATTTCCTGTTAATGCTCTAAAATACACCTGTGATCTGTTCCAATTCATGCTGACTGTATACAGTGGAAGTCAATCTTCTTCATCTGTGGTGTTCCTTACCATCAGAAGCCAAACCGCCAGGTTTGTTTGCATGCTTTTAATCATAAGGGATTTCATTCCATTTCTGACAATGTACTGTGCAAGTAATGTCTAAAGTGGATCATGGACAGAGATGGGGGTAGTACAATTTCAAAATATTATCCACCACAACTACAGATAAACCTTAAAAATGAATTACCCAAATGAGTATTAAGTTATAATTCAAGTACTCGCAGCTGTATGCGCAAGATGAAGCAAACCTTAAATAGCAAAAGGCTTTTAATGGCAAGCAAGCATTGGTTAGCATGGAGGAATTTAGCAACAGAAAAATGTATTTACATATATAAATTTATATTTGTATGTACCTCCTATCTACATTAAAATAAATTTTTATATGAACTACACTAACATCCATCAGCTCAATTTTGAAATTAACTGACCAGACTTTATTAACTAGAGGAAATCTTCAAAATAATAATAATGATTTACTGAATAATATTATTAATGTCTATGCTATATTTTGAATAAGAGTAAAAAGCATGTAGTTAAAACTGGTGTATAATAACAGTCGGATAAATTTTCAGCAAAGCATAAAAAGATATTTCTGAACATTAAACATTCAGCTATGCTGAGTCTAATTATATGCTAAAGATTTTGATCACTATCAGGATTGTTTTTTAACAGGACAAAAGAAACCAATAATCTTTATGTTGTCCAAAAATTTTTGTCCAAACAAATTACTACAGCATTTTTTAAACCAGCTCAAAAATGTTTGGATGTGCACTTGTTTAATGTTTGCTAATTTACTGACTAATCACAGATTTTATGCCTGGGCTGGTTGTTTGCATGTGTATAAACACAGCATAACACAGCTGCTGCAGAAGAAAAAAAATTACACTGCACAAGCCATATGCCAAAAATAGACACATATTGTGGCAATAATTTTTCCAAATGTGAAACAATTGGAATGTGTATCTATTTTAAATTAGAGGAATGCAGTGGCACAGTCAATTTTTAACCAAAACCGGCCTTTCCAAAATTGTTTTCACAAAGTTGGAAGCGTACAACCTAAAAACATAGAGGTTTGGTTTTGAACACATATGGCAACAGGAATAAAACACCTGAATTCTGGTATATAAGAAAATTGGCGTTATGTGTTATACGTTATCAAAGTGAATACAATGTTTGTTTTTTATCTCTTCACAGCTTCATTGAAATAGCCTGCAAGAAGTGCAGGGGAAATTCTATCAACTGGGATGAGCACTTTTCTGTTGCTGCTACATGTAAAAACTGCCCACCTACTGTCTCCTACTACTGGAAGCTGCATTTAGTAAATGCATCAAGCAAAAGTGTCCCAGATGGTAAAGGGTTTTCAACTTTTAGGTGGTTTTGCACTATATATTTTTTTTGCATTTTTAGAAATATTTGTGTATTTCTTTATGGAAATTAAATAAAAAAGGAAAAAAACACCATAAAAACATTAAGGCCCCTAAAGAGATTTAAGCTCATAGCTTAGTTAACCTGGCAAAGCTATGACATGTTTACAAATAGCTTTATATAAACATTATATAATTATCATAATTTCATAAATGCTACCTATAAACTTTTATTAAACTATTAACAATCAATCATCAGTCATGGAATTCTCTAATCAGATGTTTAGGAATCAAAATAATTTATACCTAAGGAAAAAAAAAAGAGTTAGCTATGTTAGGGCTCTATTTAATTTTTCTTTACAACATTTAGCTTTCAGAGTTAGTATTGCCAAATCTAATGTCAATAATTGTTTTGCGTTAATGCTAAAAAAAAAAAAAAAAAAAAAACATTATTAAATTAAAATAAGTAGATGTTTGTTGTTTTCAAGTAACTGTACATTATGCACATGTGTAAAGAATTGAGCTGAAAAATGTTTGAGTATTATTTATATGATTGTGTAAAATATCATGTATGTAATTCAAAATCTCTATAGTGTCATTCTGCAGCATTTTGGACATTAACCTGCCCTCCAGAATAGAGGAGGAGGATCCAGTTCACTTTCATCAGTCTGCAGTGATGGATCAGTTTGCTTCCTCTCTATCTGCTTTTATTCCAAATCTGAAAAAAACGTCCAGCAGCGCAGAAAATGAACCCAAAATGAAGAACAATAATCAGAGGTTTACCAAGCAGCTCAAAGGGAAGCAGCACGCCACTTCTTTGGCCCCACTGTCGCAGATGAATAGTGCTTCAGGTATGATTGAAAATCAACATCATGCAGAAATGAAATGGTAGGGTTAATTGTTTAATGAGACCAGGCGCCCCCTTGTGTCCAATAGATATAATACAGTTTAAAATACTACATTGCAGAGTCGAACAAACATCAATGTTTTGCTTTGTGTGCAAAGAGTTATACACGTGTTAACCAATTAAAATAAAGGTAAACGATTAAATAAAGGGCGCCTATTTAACTGATTGCGTTAAAGATAGATCTGCGATTAAGATCAAGTAGTTAATATTAGTTTTTTAGCTTTATGCTTTTTTTCACCACCATTTTAAACCTCTTTTTGGAACAATGTGCAACATTTATTTTATTACAGGTGAAATGGATTCATTTTCTGGAAGTGAGGAAGAGTTTTCTCTGTTCGACCAGAATGAACAAAGTGAGAATGAACTGAACGGTAAGATCTTCATGCTTGTAATTCCAAATATTTTCGCTTATTACTGCTGTAATTTAACATGGACATTCACGTGTATTAATTATCAGAACAGATTATTCATACAACTTATTCATATCTGTTTTGCATATTGGAAAGAGCAATTTAAGATAAAATTAATGTTATAAACCTGAACAAAGGTATTTTTTACACCATCACATAAAATTTTTCCAGAAGGGATTTGTTGATTTACTTGATACATTCTGGACAGTTTTTTGCCTTAAACGTCAATATTTAGAGTGGAAGCCCCATGTAGTGGTCTTCATGAAGGTCTGATATAATCCCCACTAAAGAGACATTGGCACAACTATTGTGAAAAATGATTCCAAAATTAGTAAAAGAACTTACGAAATGTTCTGAGCCTCAGGCCTGACAAGATTTCTTCCTTAGAAAACAAAGTTTTTCCTTGCCACTGTTGCTTTGGCCTGCTTTTTGGGGGTACTTTAGAATACTTTCAAACTGCTTTGTGAAAATATACTTTTGTAAAAAGCACTATTTAAAAAATAAACTTGAACTTCAAGATTTTTTTATAAACAAGCATAGATTCCATACAGACATGCTTACAATTTTGTTAGGATCCATATCAGAAGAGTGAAAGCTGCCATAGTTATAGTTACATACAAAAATTAAGAAATTATATCATTTACAGTATCCCTGGTTTCTTTAATTTTAATTTAATTTTATTAAATGACTTATTAAATGAAAGAAGGCGGCACGGTGGCTTAGTGGTTAGCACGTTCGCCTCTCAGCGCTAGGGATTCCTGGTTCGAATCCCCATCTGGGTGGAGTTTTCATGTTCTCCCCGTGTCTGCGTGGGTTTCCTCCGGGTTCTCCGGTTTCCTCCCACATTCCAAAAACATGGAACAAGTTAATTGAATTCTCAAAAAAAAAATTGCCCCCTTTAGAGTGTGTCTGTGTGAGTGAGTGTGTGCCCAGCGATGGATTGGCGCCCTGTCCTGGGTGTATCTGCCCAGCGCCCAAGACGTTCTCCCCTGGATGGGCATGGGGAACCCCACCGCGACCCTAATAGAGGATAAGCGGGAGATAATGAATGAATGAATAAATGAAAGAATTCTGAGAATTCCGACCACATGAGAAATCAGTACAGACATAGGAAAAAACGCAAAACAACATCCATGTAAATCAAATTTTGAATCTCTTTGTGTTTTATTTTTTGTTTTTAGATTATGGGGATTTTTACTCTGGAATTGAGGAGGCTGATTCAGGGCTTTCTGTAGGAAGACCATATGGTAGTTTTCCTTTTACTTTTACAAACAATAATAAATATAATATATTCTAATAAATCACATCCAAATATATTCTAATAAATCACATCCAAATATTCAAGCATTAATTATCCAAACATTTTTTTATGTCAAGGACCCCACAGTTTAGATAATATGATGCCTCAATTAAATGAATTTGAGGGAGACAATTTGGTGGGGCCTAGCAATGGTCATGTGGTGTATGAGAAGACTCTCCTGGATCTTTCAAAAGAGGTCATAGAATCGGCACTCTTCAACAATTTCACCCTCACAGGTGCGTTATATTACATAACACAAACTTTGCATAAATTACATTTAAACCACTATAGTGGCTTATATTACATAATACTAAAGTTTGCAAGTGATTTATTCTTCTGATTATTGTGAAAGTATGTGGCTTTTATCATAGATAAGTCAGTTTTGAACTCTAGAAGTTATTGTTGTGATGGAATACTGGTTAGTTTTAATGAGTTTATATGTAAATACTGTTTAACTGCTATGGCTTTTTATGTTTAATAATAATAATAATAATAATAATAGTAATAAACATTGATTTTAAATAAAACATTTTCTTTTTGCACACCTTTAAGATATAAGAACTGACTTACAATATGTTTTTGTCTGTAAATTATTATTATTAATTTTTTACATTTTAGGAATTTCTTCATCTGTTATTGAATTTAAACCCAGAATGCTCAAACCGCGAAGCCTCTACTTGTTGGAAGTCTTTGCAAGTATGTCCTTGTCTAGCTCCTATAATACAGCACAAGCTGCAAAGATACACTCTGTTATGGAGATGTTATGTCATTTTATTAGTATTTTCCACTTATTGTTAAACAGGCTTTGAGGAGGCAGTGCATGGGAGGGCACAGCTTTATTTCACCACCCACCCTGCTCCAGATGGAATGCTCTGCAATGTGCAACCCAGTACAGGATTGGAAATTCAGACACAATTTGGCATCTTCTGTACCTCAGGAAAACAGGTCTGCCCTTTTTATTTACACACTTGCAATTGAACTTAAACAGTAGGTAAAATAAAAAAATCTTATATAATACACACAAATATTTTGGTAAAATAATCACCTTTAGAATTTTGCATATGTACTATTTTCTTACTTTCTGCAAATATTCTTGGCTAACAACAATAATCTACAAATTCTCCAGATCTTTTCTAATATTAATATAAAAATATTTTAGGGCTGAGAAGCAGATTATTGCATTTGATTTTAAATGTCAACTCAGTTATGGATATGCAATATGTAAATTTAGTACATTTAAAAAAATATATATTGTTTTAACAGGATCTACTTTATGAATATAGTTTTATGGCAAAAAATTCCATAAAAAAATGTCTCTACAAAGGCCAAGATTACCAACACTACTTTAATCTTCCAGCTGGAGATGCTCACAGAGATTATAAAGGTACATTTGTGTTATAAATTTGTTTGGAAGACTTTTATTACTTTTATTACTATTTACAATTTTTTGTTGTAAAACTTAATTAATTTGGAGTGACATTTGTGTGCTGTATTTATCTGTAAAAAGGTATATGAAAATTTGGATATCTTTGTCTCCAGTCAGCAGGTGGTCAATAAAATTAACCTCAATTTTGTTATTTATCAATAATATTTGTTTTATAATTTTGTAATAATCTATAATTTATTTGTTTTATGCATTAAGTCCTTATCATTTCGTTTTTTTATTGTCATAGTCACAATTTTTGTTGAAATTTGGAACAAATATGGAGCTTCTACAAACCTGTGTGCAGTAAATGTTACGGTCTGGCCAAGCTTCACAAGAAATACATCTACTCTTTCCAATCCAGAACAGGAGCTGTACGTATATAAAAAATGTACTTATCTAAATTTTTTTAAAGGCTGGTGGACATACGTATAGTCTGGATGTTGTACATTCTACCTTAATTGCATGTTCATTTCTCCTCTTGTTTATAATCACATCACTCTTCCTTTGCCCCAGGTTTGTGTATGGTGTGGGTAATTTAACCAAACTCATACAAACAAAGAACAATCGAGATATTATTACATACATCTCTTTCCTGACTGATGTGCTGAATCGGCTAAGTTTTGATGCTGTGTCAAGTGTTGAAATGCTGACATTTACACGAACTGATTTAATTAAGGAAGTGTGTCACCTTAATATCACTAACCAGGTAATAACCTTATAATGCCATAAAAAAAAACTATAGAAATGTTATTGCCTCAGGAGCAGAGCTGATTTAATAAATGTTTTTAATCTTATAGGATTTGTTGCGTGAGTTACTCTGTATTCTTACAGATATTCTGATGATTTCCAATCAGGTAAGTCAGGCATACCAATAGTACTATTTAATAGACTTTTATTGTAGAACAAGTTGAAAGTACTGTGTCTTTTGTTTAAGAAACACTGGGATTATATTCTATGTCTGACATCTTTGCAGGTAACTTATGATTCTGCAAAACTGGTTACAAAATATTTAAGGGACCTATCTTACAATCATCATCTGAACATATCTGATGTACGAGTGATAGAAGCTTTTATTTTAATCCTGTCACATATTTTGGAAACTCCGTTTACTTTCTCTGGGATGGGAATCCAAATAATGAATGATGCTCTTCATATCACTGAACAGACAGTGCTGGTAATAAACTTACATTCTTATTAAAGAGTCACTTAAGATGCCTTCCATGGGTGTCTAGATTATTGTAAACCTATATTTATTTAACAAGATTTATGCTTACTTTTTTTTTCTTTTATCCAGAGGTACATGCTGTCAAGCACAGAGCTTCATTGCAGTGTAAACACCACCTTTATGACCATGGCTGCTTGGAAGCATGATCATTTTCCGATTGCAGCAAAAATTGTACACTTGACCACATTTTACATTTCTGATATACTAGATAGTAAAGGTGATAGGAAATTCTGCTTCATCACTCTCCTTGTGGCATACAAGCAGAGCCCGTATCACTGGGCACAGACTCCTCTACAGGTAAACCCAGAATGACACAGGGTTTCAAACATAAACATTGATTCAATTTAATATATTTGTAAGATAGACTAGTAATATTACATACTAAATGAGATACTGAATGTCTTTGCTCAAGCAAAACAAAAATGCTCAATAAACTGGGTAATAAATAATATTTATATATATTATATATTTTAGGCGGCACGGTGGCTTAGTGGTTAGCACATTCGCCTCTCAGCGCTAGGGATTCCCGGTTCGAATCCCCATCTGGGTGGAGTTTCCATGTTCTCCCCGTGTCTGCGTGGGTTTCCTCCGTTCTCCGGTTTCTTCCCACAGTCCAAAAACATGGATCAAGTTAATTGAATTCTCAAAATTGCCCAATTTAGAGTGTGTATGTGTGAGTGAGTGTGTGCCCAGCGATGGATTGGCGCCCTGTCCTGGGTCTATCTGCCCAGCGCCCGAGACGTTCTCCCCTGGATGGGCATGGGGAACCCCACCGCGACCCTAATAGAGGATAAGCGGAAGATAATGAATGAATGAAAATTATATATTTTAATATTTTAATTGTTATTGTTTTCATCTATAATAAGTGTTCTTATTTATTTTTAGGTAAATGGTAATATTGCTGGGATGAAACTTTATAACTGCAGCACCGGAGAAGAAATCAAAATGCGATACCTGTCTGCTCCCATCACTGCTGAGTTTCAAATTAAAGAAGATAAAAAGGTAGAGTTCACTTTATTTTATTTGACTTCCACAACCTCACATTTAACTCCTGATAACATTTGTAATATGTTACATGTTAAATCTCTTGCTTTTCTTTAAGTTGGTTTGTTTCAAGTCATCACTTTATACACAACTTAATACTTTATACTCATCTGTATCTATATTTTGAAATGAAAATAATTTAAAAACTCTGCAGGTTCTTAAGTAATTCTAGTAAAAATACTGGAGCATGATTGAAAATAAGCAATAATTATTTTCTGATTAATGTATTTTTTTATGTATCAGACCATTAATGGAAATGCAAAGTTTTTTTTATTTTTTATTTTATATTTTGTGTTAGCAATGAATATATAGATCGATCTTTGTTTTTTTGCTTTCATTTTTGTAATACATACAAGTTGTATCTTATTTCTCTTTTTTACCAATAACCCTGAGGTTAAGATGTTTAGACTCTCCTGCTCAGAACTAAACACACACCAGTTCAACATAACTACTGAATTTCTGATGAAGGCCATACAAATCAGTGTGCTATTCCAAAGGCCAACAAGACGTCCATTCCCTGTCTTGCTGCTTTTCAGGTTTACTATTTTTTTTTCCTGTTGTGTGTTGCATGTTTAATGTCTTGATGTAAAAACAGTATAAGTCTGTATATCTACTTGCACTTATCAATGTGTTAATGTTATTACAGAATAAACCAAAGACCCAATCCTCAATTGTACAAACTAAAAAAAGTCCATCACTGGAAACAAAAGACAACAGATTTCTTTCTTCCTATTTCATCTTTGAGAGGTTTGATAAGAACTTTTTAAAATGTTAATAACAAATTACAAATCATATAAAAAAACTGACAGTTTTAAAATTCATCCTAGTACATCTAATAATTATTTATAATATCTTCTACAGTTTCCAAGGCAAGCACTGCTTAAATTAAAAATGATTTTCTACTCTGCATTATACATTAAATGACAAAAATATGTGGACAGCCATGCTTTGCATTTTTATAAGTAGCGATTTCAAGCATACAAGTTTTGTTTTATCTAAAGCCTGAACATATTTTCATGCAATTATCAGGTGTCAACATACTTTTGTGTCATGATGTATAAGTTTTTTTTTTTAATCTAAAGTTGAGTTGTAATAGTAGAACACACAAAATTCTTTATTTGTTAATTTTTTATAAGCAGATATAGGGACTGGCTATCTAGTGCTTTTTAATGCTGACTATGATAAAAACCAGAAGAGCAAGTACATTACAGAAGCAGTTAACTACACAGTGAGCATTAAGGCCACTCAATGTTTGGTTTGGGATGAAGTGAAAGAGTGGCGATCCGAAGCATGTTCACCAATGCAAAGTTTCAGCTCAAACAAAATCAACTGCAGGTCTGTTTTTTCCTAATGATCACAGAAAAAATATGTTAAAATAATACTTTAGAGAATAATTATGACATACATAACATATTAAGTATGAAACCCTAATGATTATATGCTACAATGTTCAAAAATATATACATTTCTTCTATTGTCTCTTGAATGCTAGTCTATTGATATTTTGAGGTGTTTTACTACTAATTTAAATTAAAGCATATCCTCTTTTTTAATGTTCTGATAATGTTACAGTTGTAAGCAGCTTTCACCATTCACTGTTTCACACCAGACAATCAGAAGCTCCTACAGTATTTCTAGCATAAATTTTTACAGAAGGTAAAAAAAAAACATTTTAACAATTGTATTAAAGATCTATTGAGCTTTAGTTTTAGTTGTGCAAGCTTAAAGTTAACCAAATTGTGCATGTTTTTCAGTGTCTATGCCAGTCTGACAGTATGTATTGGAATAGCACTGATTGTAGTGCTCTACATAGTGTTGTTGGTGTTTTGTAAGCTTTCTGATGCACACACAAAGAGGAATGCTGGTTTATTTTTTTTGCCAGACAACAATCCCTCAGATCAGTATTTATACATTATTACTATTGACACCGGATTCAGGTCAAGGGCCAAAATGACAGCAAAAGTAAGAACAAAAGCTTATTTACTTATAAAGATTGTTACAATTATTTATTGTAAATTCTAATACATTAAATTAGTTTAATGCTATCTCAGTAAATAAAAGTATACATTTTTGTTGAATGAATAACTTATATAAACATTTACATAAACTTTGTTAATGTTTTGCATGTTTTAATTATGACATGTCCCAGAAGGGGTTCCAGCACACTTATCCTCACTGTAGTACAGTCATGGCCAAAAGTTTTGAGAATGATACAAATATTAATTTTTACAAAGTCTACTGCTTCAGTTTTTATAATGGCAATTTGCAAATGCTCCAGAATGTTATAAAGAGTGATCAACTTAACAGCAATTAATTGCAAAGTCAATATTTGCCTACAAAATGAACTTTATCCCCCAAAACACATTTCAACTTCATTGCAGCCCTGCCTTAAAAGGACCAGCTAACATCGTTTCAGTGATTGCTCCATTAACACAGGTGTGGGAGTTGATAAGGACAGGGCTGGAGATCAATCTGTATTAAGTAAGAATGATTAAGTAAGAATGACACCACTGGACAATTTAAAAGGAGGCTGGTGTTTGGCATCATTTTTTCTCTTCTATTAACCATGGTTATCTCTAAAGAAACACGTGCAGTCATCATTGCACTGCACAAAAATGGCCTAACAGGGAAGATTATCGCAGCTAGAAAGATTGCACCTCAGTCAACAATCTATCGCATCATCAAGAACTTCAAAGAGAGAGGTTCCATTGTTGCCAAAAAGGCTCCAGGGCAAGCGCCAGGACCGTCTTTTAAAAGTGTTTCAGCTGCGGGATTGGGCTACCAGCAGTGCAGAGCTTGCTCAGGAATGGCAGCAGGCAGGTGTGAGTGCATCTGCACGCACTGTGAGGCGGAGACTCTTGGTGCAAGGCCTGGTCTCAAGGAGAGCAGCAAAGAAGCCACTTCTCTCAAGAAAAAAACATCAGGGACAGACTTATATTCTGCAAAAGGTACAGGGAGTGGACTGCTGAGGACTGGGGTAAAGTCATTTTCTCTGATGAATCCCCTTTCCGATTGTTTGGGACATCTGGAAAACAGCTTATTTGGAGAAGGCGAGGTGAGCGCTACCACCAGTCTTGTCTCATGCCAACTGTACAGCATCCTGAAACCATTCATGTGTGGGGTTGCTTCTCAGCCAAGGGAATCGGCTCTCTCACAGTCTTGCATAAAAACACAGCCATGAATAAAGAATGGTACCAGAATGTCCTCCGAAAGCAACTTCTCCCAACCATCCAAGAGCAGTTTGGTGATCAACAATGCCTTTTCCAGCATGGTGGAGCATCTTGCCATAAAGTAAAGGCTCAGGGAACAAAACATAGAGATTTTGGGGCCATGGCCTGGAAACTCCCCAGATCTTAATCCAATTGAGAACTTGTGGTCAATCATCAAGAGACGGGTGGACAAACAAAAACCTACACATTCTGACAAAATGCAAGCATTGATTGTGCAAGAATGGACTGCTATCAGTAAGCATTTGGTCCAGAAGTTGATTGAGAGCATGCCAGGGAGAATTGCAGAGGTCATGAAGAAGAAGGGTCAACGCTGCAAATATTGACTTGCTGCATTAACTCATTCTAATTGTCAATAAAAGCTTTTGTTACTCATAATGTGATTGCAATTATATTTCTGTATGTGATAAAAACATCTGACAAACACACATAAAAACCAGAGGGCAGCAAATCATTTGGAAAATATAATATTTGTGTCATTCTGAAAACTTTTGGCCATGACTGTATGTGCATTATGTACGTAGATTGTTCACAACATACACAACCTGTATGTTTCAGGTTTATATCATGCTTTATGGTGAGAATGGAGTTTCCCTGACTAGAGAGCTCAGCAATCCAGACCATATTCTATTCACCTGTAATTCCAGAAACACTTTTTTTTTAAGGTAAAGCAACATTTTTTTACTAATAACTACAAGCATGTTTCAATAACAGTTGACACAAAACAACATATCAACACAAAATATATCCATATTAATATACATGGGTTTGTACTAGGATGTCCAATATTTTTACATAAATATGATGTTTTGATTCATATACAGACAGTTGTCAGAATGGTACCAGATGTCTAACATGCATGGTTTTTATTTATATCCATATTATTTGGAGCAAGTGGATTATAGACTGTGTTTAATGTTTGTTGGGATGTTATCAAACTTGTAATCCAAACTGTTGTGTTTAGCTCAGACCAGTGCCTGGGTCAGTTATACCAGATATGTCTGTGGCACGATGCCACAGGATCATCTCCAAGCTGGTTTCTAAATCATATAACAGTGAAGGACATAATTGGGGGATTAAGCTGGACCTTTTTAGCTCAATGCTGGCTGGCACTGGATGAAGGAGATGGATGTACAGTGAGAAAGCTGCTACCATTGAAAGATTGTCTCTCTTTCAAAAAGGTGAGAGTAAGCACTGCAAAAATGACATTTGAATGACAAATGCAAATGTTGCACTAACACTAGCAGAAATTAATTCATGAATTTTGCAACATATCATTCTTTAAATATATAAAATGTGTTGTGGTATGTATTAAAAATAAGAAATGTTTACAAATTTTATTTTAAAAAGACCATGTGTTAACTAAACTTTCATGTAAAAAAGTATCATTTCCCCCCAAAAATTTGTCAAGTTGTCAATTCATGGTCTTATTTTTGTTTTAAAATTTCTACCTTGTGGTTGACCTAAATTTTTTATAATATGAATCTGATTTTTGTAAAAAAAAAATATTTTATTTATTAGTAATTCTTATGTAATGAAACATATTTAATAATTTTAAAATTGTAGCATTGTTTTGGTCAGCCTATTTGCACAGTGTTCGAAACTTTCTTTTTTTGCTTTTTCTGTTCAGTTGCTGCATCTGAATCTCATTGAGTGCTTTGAAGATTTTCATCCATGGCTGTCGGTGTACAGTCGTCCATCCTACAGTAACTATACACACTCTCAGCGTTTAAGTGTGTGTCTTATGCTTATATTTTCATACATGTGTGCAAATTCCATGATTATTTACTTCCAAGAAGACCAGGTCAGTTATAAATAACTGTTCTTAATGATTAAACATGTAATTCATATGGTACAGATTTATTTACACTTAATCTGATTTTATGTTATTGATGTCAGTACTGGTGTGAGCTGGGGCTAATTGGTGTGTCCATGCTTTCGGTGAAGACAGGACTGTGTGCTCTTGGTCTTCTTCCATTAGGATGTCTGATGTCCTTCCTCTTCCGTATCTGCAAGGTCAGAAGTTTTATATTTCCTATTTAATGTAATATTTGTGTCAAACACTTGTCTGAAATATTACGCTGGAAAATATTCATATTATGTTTGATTATCCAAAATATTTTTTATCTATTGAGGCAACCAAAGTGCTATTCAACATTTCTTCTATTTGGTTAAGCCCATCAAATTAAGTGATACATATGATGTTATGTTATTATGGTAGACAAGCGATCAAATAAGCTGTTCAGGGGATCAGTACAAAGTTCAACATTCTACTACTTTCCCTGCAGAAGGTAAACCGATACATAATATCATACATGTATCAGAGTATTGTCTTTTTGTTGCACATTTTAACAAGAATGTATTAATTCACAGATAATCAGAATGATTTGGTTCAGAAGGATGAAGTGTCCAAATCAAACCTTACATGGAACTCCGTTATGCTTTCTGAAAAGAATAATGAGGTGGTACAAGTTTTCAGAAAATGAATGTGTTTCCTTAATAAAAATTTCAAGAGCTTTAATTTTATATGACTTTGTTTTGAAGACAAAAGACTGCAGCAATCTAAAGAAATCTACTGTCTCCAGCTCTTGTATTGAAATTATTGAAGAAAACATTCCTGCTACCAAGGACAGTATGCAAATTGATGCCCTGAGTCAGAGCCAGTTTAAACTTCAGATAACCTCCTTTCCAGGTTTTATGCATATTATTATAGTTCTAAATAAAAGAAACATTCTGTAAGGTTAAAAACAAAAAACATCTTACACATTTTGTGTTATTGATTACTTCATGCAATGAACAAACCACCAAATAATCATTAACCATTCAGTTTAATAACTGAATTATATTTATTTGTTTGAATATTGTAATACATTTGTTTTCATTTAATCTACTTGCAGTTAATGACCTTTTCAGGAGTGCACATTCATGCAAAACTGTGAAGTTATGGAGTTGCTATGGGACTTGGGCTCTTTGGCTTTGTTTGTCTCTCATTTGTGTAATTCTCACTTTATTCCTGGGAACAAAGTAAGATTTTTAATTTCATATTTACTAATTAATTTAAGTGTCAATTTTTATAGCTAAGCATTATCAAAAATGTATCTCAGATTTAGATATTACTAACTATTAATTTTTTAATTTTCTTATTTTTAGTAAGGTTACTTGCTGCCAATTATTATGTTCAAATATGTAGAGTGTAGAGTAACTGAGCCACATGTGATCAGAGGTCCAGAGAGACGTTTGATGAATATTAGATTAGATATTAAATATTGTTAGGAGAATAAATTAGAACATTCTTCTTAGACTCCTGCCCTTAATTAATTTCCCTTCAAGTGATTTTTATATTATATCTTACATGGTTACATTTGCAAACTTTTCTTATGATCTTGTGAATCAGCTAAAAATGCAAATTAAATAACAGGTTCAGTTCTACAAAGAATATGCTGTGGGTGCAGTCAGTCTTCTTCTCTCTGCTCTTCTGTATTTTTGCAGCACATCCAGTACTGGTAAAGACTTTATTTTTATTAATGTTTTATGAATTTTGGCCAAATATATGTAGAAACTATGTAAACAAATAGAAAATATTTTCCTATTTTTAATATAAATTCTGTATATATTGAAATTAGGGTTTCATTTACAGATACAAATGCATTAAAACAGTGGATAACTCTATGGTCAAATCTAAAAGATCATTTCAGATATTTTAATGTTATAGTTTTTTTTTTTTATAAGAGTACTAATATTTGAAGTTGTATTATTCAATGTTTTTATTAATATTTTTTTACTTATTTACCTAAAACATTTTAATTTCTTGATGGAATATGTTAATAGGATTTTTTATCTTAATGTTTTAGGTTTTTATTATTGCTATCTTTTTGACTGTGTGGTATCGAGAACCTGGCTACTTTTTCCAAAACTCTTCATTTGACAAGCCTATTGCAGAACTTATACATAAAACCAACAAGCAAGTCCTTACAAATCAGCACTTGGGATCCTGCTTATATCATGACAGTATTAACAGAATGGACTTTGAAAAGGTATTTCTGTCATTACTTTTGTACTTTTGTTGAGCTTGCTCAACAATTATATCTAATTAAAGTGCCAAACCACTTGTATATTATTGTGTTCTTGTATGTATTACAAAAAACAATTTTTTATTGTTTCTAATTATACATTTTTTTGTTTTATTTGATGTGGTTTGTCAAACCAGATTTGCATTAAAGGTGAAAGTAGTTAATTTATTAATTCAAAATCAATGTTTGTTTGATTAACAGGTCATTGCAGCTCGACAGAGAGCTCGATATTTAAAACTTGTGCGCCCTCCTTCTTTTATTATTCAAAAAAATGTAAGAACCCAGATTAAAAAGAGGGATCTCCTTCATAAAATGATAAGGTCTGTTATATTTTTTGTTGATTTGACTGCATTTTTACTATGTTTTTATTTCTAATAAAAAGAAATGTATATCTGAATTGGATTTTTTACTGATCTACATTGCATTCTGTATTTATTATGGTATTAAAGAAATATTTGCATTATAGTAAATGTTAAGTTTTGTTGAGTTAAGATAACTTGAACCACCTCCACCACCTCCAGCAGAAAATGTATTTTTATAAGAAAAAATTGTATGCTTCTAAAATATAGAATACATATTACACATAAGAGATAAATGATTGTTGTAATGTGAGTCATATTTTGTATCATTAATTATAATTTTTCATTTTGTTTTTGTAGAAATCTAGCATGGTCATTTTTTATCTTGTCCATAGTTGGATTTGTGGCTTACAGCAAGTTCTCTAATGCAAAATGTCATCTGAATCAGGCTCTCAAAGCGCAGTTTAGCTGGTAAAACCCACTGATTGTCAATCAAATCAACATTAATACTGTTTTCACTGTACGGTCTCAATTTAACCCATGATATCTTTGCAAGGGATCACTCCATTCAGAATCTTGATACCTGGTTAAACAAGACAACAAACACATATATGGATAAGCTGTACCTGCTTTTTTATCAGTACAGTGGGACAAAACACAGTGTAAGTGTAAATGAATGGAACCTTTCATGTAAATCTAATGGTAGACCATTAAATAATCTGTAATAAATTACATGACAGTTAAAGCTTGGGATAGTAATGGTCATTAAAAACAATGAAAACTTTTGTTTTCCTGGTACTAGAAAAAGACTACAGAGCGTTTCTTTCTGATTGGAGAACCATTAATTAGAAAAAAGGAGTGCAAACACAGCACTTCTTATCAGGTAATTCATTAAAAATAAGAATAAATATTTTACCTTTCCTTCAAGAAATCATTTTAATTTAATTGTACTGTAATGTTTTGGCAATCATAACATTTGCTTTCAGACATTTCTGTGTGTTTAACTAAATATTTGCATTTGATATAAAGTTAAATTAGGTTAAGTTAAATATGATTGTATGTAAGTATATATAATGTTTGTGTGGAATATACACTATATAAATATTGTAAATATACACTATATGATGCTTTATATGCCATGTTGTTAAGAGTAAGTTTTATATTGATGAAGGTTTATTGTTTTCAGATTTCCTGCACTTCAAAAACTAAAGACACAGGTCCAACTACAAACTCCCTATGTTCTCAGAACTTTAAGTTTAACGAAGCTTCAGAATATACTGTCAATTTGGGAAAAAATAGGTAAATTTGCATTAACTTGTTCACAAAAACAACCATGATCTTAAAACGAATGCATTCATTTTCTGTGTTATAAACTTTACTATGTAGAAACTTAGTAAAGAATCATCCATTGTATTTGGAAATGACAAAGCCATGTTAAAAAAAACTGGTAAAAATGTACTGTGATGCTCGAAACCTCTGGTAGTGTGACACCTTGTGGCAATTAAGCGAATAGCTCTCGCTGTTAAACGGTTTTAAAAGTCCACTGCTCTGTACATTTAAGTACCTAGACACCCCATTTAGTATATTAACAGGCTGTAAATCTATTTTGTTGCATCATGCTTCTCAGACGTGGGGAAAACACTAAAACCTGTGGGTTCAGAGTGTTACAGGAACAGGATTCAAAGTGTGCTGTAAAACCTTATTTATTTAATAGATTTTTACAACCGTCCTACACACCAATATGTCACTGCCATAAATTTTTGTTATACTTATATATACTTATTAGCCTACTGTGTGTAAACCATGCACATACCCTCCACACTGAACCCTAATTGCTGCAGTTTTTTTTCAGGTCAGAGGTAGCTGGTACATTGGTAAAACTGTTGACTTCAGGTTGGATTAACCAAACCACCCAAACTGTAATGATCTGCTTCGCATTATACAGTCCTGATTATAACCTCTTTTCCACTGTTACTCTGTTGGGAGAGAAATCACCTACAGGAGTCATACTTTCCTCAGTTATTATTCATTCAACAAGACTTAATCAGCCCATTTGTGTTCTAAACTACATTATTACTGCTGTAGAGGTAAGAGAACAGGACTTGGTTTTATCTTGTTTTATTTGTGATTCTTTATGTCAACTTTGTTTTCCATCTGAATCCTAACTTTACTTTAAAAATGTGCTTGGTCAATAATTGTATTTACATTAGTTTGAGGTGCTACTAGTGCTTATTTCATCATTCAGTTGACCAAATTAGAAAATTATCGTGATGACCACAACATGATTTTAGACATTATCTTTGTTGCCTAAAAAACATTTCGTAGAATGAGGGGAACAACAGCCTTTTAAAATAATTTATAAATGTTCACTTTCTCGATTAAAAAGGATTAAATATCTAAATTTAGCATTAACTACAGGACATTTATACATCAGTTATCTGCAAAACTTGAGGGAAAATAAGATGCTGTAAGATCATGTTGATTTTCCAGTAATATTAATCAGCTTTTCACTTCTGTCCGCTGTTTAGCTACTTCTGCTTTTTGTCACTATGCTTCAACTCAGCATCAAAATCTATAACATCGTGCAGACCTGCTTTAGTTTGACTCACTTGTGGGACTGGCTACAGGTGAAGATCTAAAACTCTCAACTGGTTTTTATTTCTATTGTGCGATAAATCACAGGTAAAGCTTTAAACATGCCTAATGTCTGCAGGTAATCACAATTCAGCTGAGCATTTCATCTTTGATTTGTTCGCTGCATGTGCATACTCTGAAAACTGATCTGATGGAACAACTGCAAAAGGAAGATTTTAAGACATTTTTCGACTTGAGTTCTATCTCTTTGATGGAGCAGGTAAAAGGACCACTAGAACAATGAATACCATCTTTCATAATGATTACCTCCACCGAAAAAAAAACATCCTCCTAAGTAGAAGCACATAAGTATTAGCGCCAAATGATACTTAAAATCATATGTGATTACTATAAACATTCTTTTCTTTAATTTGTCCCTTGAGTAAGTTAGTTTTACATTAAAGACAAAAAGAATATGTTATGCTTCATTAGTGTGATGTAATTAGGCCTGTGGGACTTTAGTGTTGTTGCTCTGAAGTTATATTTGTATTGCTTCATACTGATGACACATGGGAGCCACACAGTACTATGTATTTTCTTCTCATTGGATGCTTTAAACTCTGAAATGATTTTTATTTTTGACAGTTCACTTACACACTTTATGGCCTTCTAATATTCCATCTGCTAATGAGAGTTTGCTCCTATTTTTGTGAAAGTAAAGCAGTGATAACAGCCCTGTTAACAGGGGCTTGGAGATCCATCCTATTCTGCCTGCTGGTATAAATATTTATTATAAATATAATTATAACATGTACTAGTTAGTATATTATTCAATAAAATGTCTGTGTATTTATTCACTTATTTTCATATCTTTCAGATTTTTACTTTTGACTTTTCTCTCCAAGTGTTTAATATGAATCAGTCTTTTTATGGAATTTTACCAAAATCTGTATATTTAATCGTCATGCGTTGCTTGGGCATGGGAAAGCTGCGTGACCTTTACTACCAGGATGGACCCTCCCTGGTTCTTTGCTGCCACATGGCTTTATTCTGCATTGGGTTTATTGCAATAAAGTCTACAGTATGTTTATTAAATTTACGCTATAATACCATTGTTTAAGCAGCAAATAATTTAAATTTTAATAATAGTCAAATAATTTATATTTATTTTCACAGTTTATATTTACCATGATGTCTGGTTTAAAAATGAAACATAAAAAAAAGAAAATGCTCCATTCGATATCAGAGATCAGAACTTATATCTGTGAGAATATTTTGGCTGTCATCGGAAAAGGAAGGAAGGAACGCACAGTTTACACCAACACCGACGTAAGCTATTTCAATATTATAAATTCAAGCTTTTAATAACAATGCCCCAGCTGTGTGTCTGTGATTTGCTGTGTGTCTGTGAACTATTTTTTTAAAATATGGCAAAAGTCACTTTTAAAAATTAGGCTTTTATTAGGTTATATGTAAAGATTGCAATATAATACTTATTGCTACTTTGGTAAGTTGAATCTGATTTTGATGATTGAGATTTTAATTAATTTTCACATCCATCAACCATCAGCTTTAAATGTTTTTCTTAAATGGTTAATATGCATTTAAATACATTTGCTGTTTTGTGCAGAATTTAGTGCTGGAGGAGTTTGAGGATCTTGTTGATGAGCTGCTTCTACGGCTGAGTGTCATTCAGACCAGTGAAGTTCTTTCATGTCAAGAAGATGAGCTCATAGAAAAGCCCATTTTTTCCAATTCAATTTATGACAACAGCTTAAAGGTAAGATTGTAAAATAGTTTGCATAAGCTTGTAATTATACAGTACAGTATAATCACTCTCTGGTAAACACATACAAATTGATATGGATTGTACTGTTATAACTGAGCAAACTACATTTGAGTGCATGAAAAAAGACCATTATATGAATATATTTTTTTAGGATAAAGACAAATATTTGATTTGTTTATTATTTTAAGGTTGTTGGGGAGAACCAACTGACTTACACCGTGCCATGTGTGCACCAGTATACGTGTAAGTCTTCCGGTCATAATGAAGAAAGCAGCAAGAGGTAAGGATCTTCTATCTTTCATTTTAGGTGTAAAGGGGGCAAATTTGTTTAAATGCATGTAGTTTTGAAATTGAAACAACTTTTCATGAGGTGTTAACATACTTTTAATGTTCTGCATGTTTTTTTTAGATTTTCATAGTATAAAATTATGTTTTTGATTGTAAATAACCATAAGTGAATGAAAGCTTCAAAAATACTATTTTCATTACAAGGTTGCTGCTTGAATGGAAATGTGAACAAAAAGGAAGAATTTATGACTGGAATTTGAACCCGAGCCAAGCTGTTTCTCATAATGGTTCTACATCGGCTGCAGAGAAGATAAAGGACTCAGAAATATCTCTTCACAGAAATCAAAGCATCAGTATACAAAGCACAAATAATTCATTTCACAGATCACTATGTGTGTGTAAGTTGCATGTAGAAAAAAAAGATGATAGTTCACAGGAAGAAATGGTAAATATTCCAGGTCAATGCTGCTGATGTTCTGCTTTAAATTCTTTTAGTTCGGTGCTTACACAAAAGACATTTAATTACATGCTGCTTTTTATTAAATTATCATTAATAACTTATTTTTATTTAAAATGACACGAAAATAAATTCCATGATGTAAAAGGTCAAAAAGATAATTAAAAAAAACTAAATAATGAGATGTGATTTTATATGGTCAAAAACAACAGCTATTAAAACATTGTAAAAGGTATATCTGTGGAAAAAAGTAGATTATTCTGTTATTCATATTTTGCAAGGTTAGGTAGGTATTCAGCTCTTGTTTATGCTTACAGCCATTCAAGTCAGTCTAATTTAAGATAGCCTTAAACCTTTGTAATCCTAATTAGAAAAGTAAGGCATCAATGAGATTTGCCCCTAGGAGTGTGTATAAGTATTTCTGTGTGTCTATCCTACAAAAATGGGGGTTTCCAAGTTTTAGCACCACTATGTACCTAATTTTCATAAGTAGTTTGGAAAAATAATTAATAATGACAAAGAATGATATTTAGAAGTGGTCCATCACTTACTTTTCTTTTCTTAAATTAAAGAGGTAAAAGTAATATATTTTAAGCTTTCAAGTCAAAAGTCAAGTCACCATACATGATCTGATTGTAGTTACAAAGTAGTTTTATTTACAATTATCTCACATGTACCACTGACAGTAATATTTGATGACCATAGTAGATTTTTGGAAAATCTAGCAAGCAGACAATGGGTGAAAACTTTTGTTAAACAAAGCAAAAAAGGCTATATATTAAGTAAACATATAGTACAGAGAATGTTGCATTATGTAGTTTTCTCATCTCATCATCTTCCACTTGGTCATTTAGCAGACACTTATATACAAATGAGGGTTTAGGGCCTTGCTCAAGGACCCACATTGGTAACTTCAGTGGAGCTGGGATTTGAACCCCCAACCCTCAGATTGATAACCCAATGCCCTAACCACTGAGCTACATTGCCCCACTTAATCTCATCTAGTGAGGTGTACATGCAGGGTGCCAGTCCATCAGTCCATCGCTGGGCACACACAAACACACACACATGCTATAGAGGTGCAATTTGGAGCACCTTAAATCCATGTTTTTGGACTGTGGAAGAAACTGAAGAACGAAAAAAAACGTATGTGGACAATGGAAGAACATGGAAACTCAATCTCAGAATGGAATGCTACCCATTATGTAGTTTTTTAATAAACACTTTTAGAAAGACCAAAGTCATGAAATTGCTACTGAAAATTTTTACAAAAATGTATTGTTTTTTTTTATTATCACGAACTCTTTGATTAATGCAAAAGTACATGTATATAGAAGTATAGGCCTATTAACAAGTTGCTATTAAATGTATTTGTTTTTATTTCTTATTATTGTATTGATAATAATAAATAAAATATAATCAGTCTACATAAACATTCATTAATCAATACAAATTTGAAGTTCAATGTCTGAGCAGAGCAAGGTACATATTAACACATAAGACAGATTGCCTACTAAAGTCGTGAGAGAACATGACAAAGAGTTACTGTACACTTCGGACCGAACACTTCCAAAATAGAGATGCCGTGGGACTTGATCTTATAGTTTAAACAGAAGATTTTCTTTTTGTTTCTTTAAAACTTTTCCTTCTCACTAAATAGTTGAACTCCGACAAAACAGTCCTTTCTTTCTCATCAGCCAATCGTTTCGCGTCGCTTCTGACAATTATCCAATCAACGTTCTTAACGTAGAAGCGGTGCGGACTTGAGTGGCGACTTCTGATAGGTTGAATTCCCCCTGCGACAGCCAATTAAAGCGTGGCAAGTCAGACAAGTTCGCGTGCATACCAAAAGCAAAGCGAAGGCAATTCAGTACGACGCCTTTAGAGCAACGAGCCCGATTTGGTTTAATCTGTAATGATTAAACCGCACGCAGTTTAGGATTTAAATAAACACTGATTTAGTGAGAATAGGTTTCGTAAGAATTCAAGAGAAAATGAAGAAAATGACACTAATGTTGGTGGTGCTGCTCGGATTAGCACAACTCATCCACATCAGCAGATCAGAGGAGCAAGGTGAGTGGAATCAGCCTCGTAATCATTCTCTGTTTTAAGAGGAATGCTGCACAAAGATGAATAATGCGTTTTATTCAACCATGCAGGCTTTCAGCAGCATAATATGGAGAAGAGTGCTCAGCTCGCCTCATTCTCCATAACAATGATCAAAATTAAACTAATAAAAATTTAACGGATTTTTAATTTCACGTTCGCCTCTCAGCACTAGGGATTCTCGGTTCAAATACCAATCTGGGTGGAGTTTTCATGTTCTCCCCGTGTCCGTGTGCTTTTCCTCCTGGTTCTCCGGTTTCCTCACACAGTCCAAAAACAAATTGCCCCATATAGTGTGTTTATGTGAGTGTGTCCAGTGATAGCTTGGCGCCCTGTCCTGGGTGTATGTGTCCAGCACCCGAAATGTTCTCCCCTGGATGGTCATTGGGAACCCTCTGCAATATTAGTAGAAGATAAAGCTGAAGGTATTGGATGGGCTCGAACCCACCAGTTATAAAATTGTGCATGAACTACTGTTGCTGTGCATGCTTGTGTTGCAGCACAAACTGTTATTTGAGGAAAGTTTTGTTTTATTTTGAGAGCTTGTATTTCCATCATTGGTAACATGTTTAACAACTTCAATAGATGGTTCAATTTTATTAGTCTTTTTAGACTAATAATTATTTTTTTGTATAATAATTATTAAATAACTATTTATTACTATGATTATGTATTTATTTTTTGCTCTCTGGTAAGCATCAGTCCAATAGTAATGTGCACAATTTTTGTGAAAAGTCCTAAATGTAATATAACGGCTACATAATAAGTGTTCTTAGTGTTTAAATATGACTGCTTCCTGGGTCAGATGTCTTTATTGTCTTTGTCAAGTAGTGATATTCTAAACTTTAAGCATCTCAAAGTTTGTTTGACTTATAATTTATCTAAAAAAAAAAAAAAAAAACTAAATAAAATTGTTCCAGTTTAGAAATATTAATATTTGACTGATTCTGGGACCTTGTGGCGTATCTTGTCATATCTATGTATGTATTTAGCCCAGTGATGCCTGCCAGAAACTTATGATGCCTGCTTACTTTGTGGTACATGAATAACTTGTGGCAATTATTTCAACTTTGCTTTTTCATGATGTCAGGAAGCAAGATCCCCGTTTTTTCCCTTAACTGATTACCAAGTTATTGGACTAACTGTATATTTAAGTGCTGTTTTATATGTGTATTTAAAATAAAACATCAATCTGCTGTTAGGGGGGTGCTGTGGTGATTGCATCACATGTTTCTGTATAAATGTATATTTAATGCTTAAGCTTTTTGTGTTTTGGATGTAAAATTTAGAAGAAGATCTGGTTAAAGATGGAGATGAGGACGTTGATGATGATGATGACGACGATGAGGATGATGACAGTACTGAAGTCAAAGAAGAGAACGGTGTGCTGGTTCTTACTGATTCTAACTTTGATACGTTTATAGAAGGCAAAGACACCGTGCTCGTGGAGTTTTATGCTCCGTGGTAAGTTCTTATCAAAGTTGAGTTATTTCATCCGCTGTGCAAACAGCAGCTCACTTCCGGTTTCTCACCAGGTGTGGTCACTGCAAACAGTTTGCTCCTGAATATGAGAAAATTGCTAAAACTTTGAATGAAAATGACCCACCAATTCCTGTGGCAAAAGTAGATGCCACCTCTTCTAATGCACTTGGGAGCAGGTTTGAGGTGTCTGGATACCCCACTATCAAAATCCTAAAAAAGGGTGAGCCGGTGGAATACGACGGAGAGAGGACTGAAAAAGGTCAGTATTGTACTGAATGTTTACATGTATACAATACTAATCAACTGTTTATGATGTGCTAAACCAGATAACAATGGGCAATGTTTTGTGAATTGGATGGTCATGTGATGTGACAAGCATTTTTCTACTAATGAATTCATGATGTTATGATCATTATAACTGCTTTTGTTCTCACAGCGATTGTTGAACGAGTTAAAGAGATAGCACAGCCAGATTGGAAACCTCCTCCAGAAGCCACACTGGTTTTAACCAAGGATAACTTTGATGATGTGGTCAATAATGCTGAGATCGTCTTGGTGGAGTTTTATGCCCCCTGGTTGGTGATTAGTTTGTTTTTCCTTCCCTCCTGATTTCCCAGCAATGTGCTTAAATCTGCATATAATAGTTTGGAATCATTGTACAATGTTTAGTTACTAGCTGTACAATAAATAATTGTAGTTGAGTTCAATGAGGGTAAACAATACCCGTTTGTCTTATTTAAATTTACAGGTGTGGACATTGTAAGAGGCTTGCACCAGAGTATGAGAAGGCAGCCAAGGTACTAAGTGCACGCACTCCTCCTATACCTCTGGCTAAAGTTGATGCCACTGCAGAATCTGAAATTGCTGCCAGGTTTGATGTAACTGGATACCCAACACTCAAAATATTTAGAAAGGGAAAAGCCTTCGATTACAACGGCCCACGCGAGAACTTTGGTAGGTTAATTGACCGGTCAGGAATGTTCACTATGTTGGAGATATTAAATGTGTAATTTGTGTGTTCAGGTATTGTTGATTACATGAGTGAGCAGGCAGGACCTCCATCAAAACAGATCCAGACTCTGAAGCAGATACAGGAGCTAATAAAAGATGGTGATGACTCTGTCATTGTCGGGGTATTCTCCAGTGATACTGATACTGCTTATGAAATCTATCAGGAGGCATGTGAGTTGATGTTTCAGGCACACCTATTTTAAATACAGTATTTTGCATATTTATGATCAAGAATGGTATAGTTTAAAAAAAAAAAAAATTGTATAGTGTTTTTTTACAGCAGTCAACCCTAAAATTAAAATATCAGCAAATAAATTGTCACTTTTATAGAAGTTGGTTTACTGTAGATATGTTGGTGACTCTTTTTAAGAGAAACATTACCCATTTAACTAGTTCTGTCCAAACATTTAAAACCGTTTTTGGTTTTAAAGTATAGACATGTGTAAAGGTCTAATTGTCATTGTGATTAATGAAATATTATATTACCTTATTTACAGAAGGTCTAGAGGGAAGGTGTTGCATAATACAACTTTGTTTGAAACTTTCAGTCTCTTTTAACCCACCACCTCTACAGATACTTAAAAAAAAAAGAAATTTGGTTTAGACAAACTACATAAAATTGATTATTAAAATGGTAAATATAATTGGCAGTTGTAAAAGTGACATTTTCAAAGTAGTTAGTTTTATCTGATTATAAATTCACAGCACAGTAGTTTTGCAGTTTAGCTCTAAACGTACGTGTGGTTTCACTTTCTTTGATGGCTGTGGTTGTCTTGTTTTAACAGTGAAAACTAATCCACTACTCTATTCTATCTTGTAATGTAATCATTTTAAAAATAAACTTGCAAATCTTTAATCCCTGTTTTAGGCAATTCCCTCCGAGATGATTACAAGTTTCGTCATGTGTTCAACGGTGAAATTTCAAAATTTCTAAAGGCATCACCTGGTCAGGTGGTTATGCTCCAGCCGGAGAAGTTTAAATCAAAGTTTGAGCCTTCCTCACAAACCCTGAGCATCAAAGTATGTTTGTTTTCCTTGTTTTTTTCCTACTCTCTTCTCCCTATGTCTCTTGGAAAGCTTCCTTATAAATGTCCTCCCTTAGGAATCCACATCTGCCTCAGACATTCAGGAGTTCTTTAAAAAAAACACATTACCCCTGGTGGGTCACAGAAAACCAAGCAATGCTGAGAAGCGGTACTCTAAACGTCCACTGGTGGTGGTCTATTATGAGGTGGATTTCAGCTTTGATTACAGAGTT
>JAFMOD010000899.1:67882-88081 GCA_019802435.1 Corydoras maculifer | reverse complement strand
AAAAAAAAAAATTTTTTTTTTTACACAGCTTTTCATGCCACCCCAAACACATACAAACGCAAGAACCTGGAAAACATGCTGGATAGCAAGCCATGTGGCTCAGACTGTTATATGTATCTGATTCAGGTAAAATATTTAATAATATATAAAAACTGGAAATAATAAAGTTTTAAAAATAAGTTCTTAATGGCTAATTTCTATGAACCTACAGTAATTTCAATGAGTATTAATCTGTAGGATTAGATATGGCGACAGATTAGCTTCTTACACTTGCCAAATATTGAGAGTAGGTACTGAATGCTCTAGTTCTACATTCAAAGCAGGCTGGTGAAAGACTAAAGCAGGGGAAACCTGATGTCTTTCTTCATGGCTATATGGCCATCAACGCATTGGGTATCGTCTTGCTTAATGTTTCCAACTGCTTGCTTAAATAATGCCACAATGCTTAGGCTCTTGCAGTCCAAAGGTTTATCTACAGTTATTTAAGGTGCCAGGGTATGCCATCAAAAACCTAAGTATTACTTCACCTAATTATGCTTAAGCTGGTTAAGAATTGGTTAACTTACTGATGATTCGTGCACAGAATTCTGACTTTTCCAGTAGCATGGTGTAACAGATGTCTGTATTCATCTGAGAAGGCTGTTTCCACCTCTCATAGATCCAATTTTTGGCCTTTTTATCCACTAGAGACTTGCCTGTGTTTTTCTTTAGATGTAAATTGCACTTCAGCTGGTTGTTCACTGTTATAGTCAATTTCTGTTAAAAGGTTCTTTATTCAGACATGTTGGATAGCACAAGTACTGGCATTGTAATTGCATGTAATTTGCTTGACTGTGCTCAACTTGTGGGTCAGAACGATTCTTTATATCCTCTTGTGACCCCTTTGCCGGATGCTTTTTTTCCCCCCTTACAATCACACCACTCCGTTTACTTTTGACACAGTTGCAGTAGAAAATCACAGATGGCTGGCTGTATTTGAAATACTTGACCTGGTCAATCTCACACTTTTGTTGTCTGTCAAAGTCTATGAGTTCATAAAAAGTTTTTTGTAATGGTACATTGCTTTAAAGCATCTTTACAGTGTTCTAAGCCTAAACCCCCAAAGTAGAAACTGAAGCCACAGTGGCAAGGAGACTGGGCAGGGCTAACAGTGTAAGACGTTTAAAATGTTTAATGGTAGAACTTGCCCATTTTATTTTTAGTCATGTGTTTAATTAAAACTTAAAATGTATTTTAGGATGGCATCGTGAAGGAATATGTTGTTGGAGTGGTGCCTGAACGAGCAAAGACTCCTCAGAAACGTACAGTGGGCAGACGAAGGGGCAGGGTCGCTAACAGCAGCAGCAGACCAAGTACACCAACTGTAAACACAGAGACTAAAGACACGGACAGTGACCGAGAGGGAGGGACAGACACGAACGACAGTAACGATAAAGATGATGAGGACAAAAAAGATGAAACTACCAGCTCCTCAGGTGAAGAAATTAAGTTATGCTGACTAACATTCTATTTACAACCAGTCTGATATCAACACACTGACGCATGAGAGCATATGAATTTAAGGTGGATTCCTTATTTAGTAAACAGTTGCAAGCTTGTGCTGGGAAGCTTTGCTTTTAAACTGACTTAATGAAAGGTGGGCTGTGATTCACTACTTTACAAATGTGGGAGAATTTTAAAGTGTAAGTGTAAAGTGTATTTTAAATAATTATGTTTATAGTTAGTGGCACGTTAGTTTCCATGTTCTCCCCGTGTCCGTGTTTCTTCCGGGTTTTCCGGTTTCCTCCCACAGTCCAAAAACATGAATCAAGTCAATTGAGTTCTCCAAAATTGCCCCATGTAGAGTGTGTCTGTGTGAGTGAGTGTGCCCAGCGATGGATTGACGCCCTGTCCTGGGTGTATCTGGCGCCCGAAACGTTCTCCCCTGGATGGGCATGGGGAACCCCTCCCGCGACAGGATAAAGCGGAAGATAATGAATGAATGTTTATAGTTAACAAATATATTATAAATGTAGTGGCACGGTGGCTTAGTGGTTAGCACGTTCGCCTCTCAGCGCTAGGGATTCCCTGTTCGAATCCCTATCTGGGTGGAGTTTCCATGTTCTCCCCGTGTCTGCGTGGGTTTCCTCCGGGTTGTCCGGTTTCCTCCCACAGTCCAAAAACATGGAACAAGTTAATTGAATTCTCAAAATTGCCTCCTATAGAGTGTGTCTGTGTGAGTGAGTGTGTGCCCAGCGATGGATTGGCGCCCTGTCCTGGGTCTATCTGGCCAGCGCCCGAGACGTTCTCCCCTGGATGGGCATGGGGAGCCCCACCGCGACCCTAATAGAGGATAAACGGAAGATAATGAATGAATGAATGAATTATAAATGTATCATATATATATATATTCATTCATTCATTATTTTCCGCTTATCCTCTATTAGGGTTGCGGTGGGGTTCCCCATGCCCATCCAGGGGAGAACGTCTCGGGCACTGGGCAGATAGACCCAGGACAGGGCGCCAATCCATCGCTGGGCACACACTCACTCACACATACACACTCTAAATTGGGCAATTTTTTTTTGAGAATTCAATTAACTTGATCCATGTTTTTGGACTGTGGGAGGAAACCGGAGAACCCGGAGGAAACCCACGCAGACACGGGCAGAACATGGAAACTCCACCCAGATGGGGATTCGAACCGGGAATCACTAGCGCTGAGAGGCGAATGTGCTAACCACTAAGCCACCGTGCCGCCTCTATCTATCTATCTATCTATCTATCTATATATATATATATATATATATATATATATATATATATAATGTGTGTGTTAGTCTTTAAAATGAATTTGTAAGTGGATTAAATTGCAGTCTTTATTTTTATTTCCTTTAAAATAATATCTAAAAATCTGTGTCTGTGTGGATCTGGTTTTTAAGGTGTGTCTGTGTGTTTTGTTTTATTTATTTATTTATTTTTCATATATTTGTGTAGAGGCAAACTCAAGATGCCAGACTCCTGTAAAGTTGAAAACATGTGAACCTCCTGAGAATGTAGACTGGAGTGGAGCAGAAGCATCTCTTTTTCGTGTGCTTATTGGCACTTACTATGATAACTTCTGTGCCATCGCACGTCTGATTGGCTCCAAAACCTGCAGACAGGTTTGTTTCTACACCATACTATTTATTTTTATTCAATTGCAGGGTCATGAAGATTCATTCATTCATTATCTTCCGCTTTATCCTATATTAGGGTCGTGGTGGGTTCCCCATGCCCATCCAGGGGAGAACGTTTTGGGCACTGGGCAGATACACCCAGGACAGGGCGCCAATCTATTGCTGGGCACACACTCACTCACACAGACACACGCACTTACACACTCTACATGGGGGAATTTGGAGAACTCAATTGACTTGATCCATGTTTTTGGAGTGTGGGAGGAAACCGGAGAACCCGGAGGAAACCCACACGGACACAGGGAGAACATGGAAACTCCACCCAGATGGGGATTCGAACCGAGAGTCCCTAGCGCTGAGAGGCAAACATGCTAACCACTAAGCCACCGTGCTGCCCGTCGTGAAGGTTATTTAATAAAATTATTTTTAGGTCAAAAACACTTTGTAATTTAAGCTTTATTCATTGAGATGTTCAGCTTTGACTGGTTAGTAGGAACGATGTTGGCCTAAATCTTACAGTGTTTTAAGTAAATTACCGTTATCCTATTTAAATAATTTGTTCACTATGTAATTTTATTTCATCTATCTATATGATTTCTGCAATTTTCCCTGGGGATTAATAATTTAATTAAAACAGAAGCAGCAGATTTATTTTATTTTGAAGTAATATTTGCGTGTGCAATAAGAGTAATGTCAGATTAGAAAAAAAAAAATCGATAATACTGTGCTAAAATTAAGACTTGTTAAATATTTAGGTACTGTATAATGTCAATTATATAGGTATATGAATTCAGGGTGAAAGAATCTGCCATCATTGCACGTGCACCTGCAGAAGATGAAGACACACCTCCAAGAAAAAAGAAGCGAAAACATAGGTATTTATAAAATAATACTAAGCATGCTTAGTTGTATTAAATATAGGACACGTTATAATTGCATTTCTTGTGTCATAGGTTGTGGGCCACACACTGTCGAAAAATACAGTTGAAGAAAGGTTTGTATTGTGTAGTTTTCCTTTGTAAACATTTTATGGCTATATTATATGTTAATCTAACATATTATTTTGCAGGGTATCATAAAACTGCCTTTGATAAATAATTAGTTATTAAATCTAAACCATCTTCGAAGAAGTTCTAATCAACATGCTTAATCATTAGTTTCTCTTCAGCTTCATATATTATTACAATGGCTTTTTATTTTAAGGTCAGTTTTGATTTTCACTGGTATAGCAGTACAGAAATCATGTTCGATGTAGACAGATCCGAGTAAGGTTTAGGTGCAAGTTTGAGGTACCATGTGAGAGATCTTGTCTATTTATAGATGGCTCTTCCAATCATGTGTACAACTACCAGCCATGTGACCACCCACGCCAGCCATGTGACAGCTCCTGTCCCTGTGTCACTGCCCAAAACTTCTGTGAAAAGTTCTGCCAGTGCAGCTCAGAATGTAAGTGCACACTCACAAAAGTGCCCCCTCCCAACTTTAAGTAAGTAAAGCTCACCTCACTGGTTCTGTTAAATTTTGTATGTTTAGTTTGTGTCTGGTGAGCTGTTGACTGGTATGGTATGGTAACAAGGCACTGCCTAGTCTCTTTTCTTTTCTGAATTATTTTCAGAATATTTTGTTTAACATTTCCCATTCCCATAAAGCCTATCTGAAGGATCTAGACATTTCTGATTATTATGTTCAGCTGTGTCTGATGGTCATAGAAACTGTGATCTGTGTGTTTATGATTTGCAGGTCAGAATCGATTTCCAGGCTGCCGCTGTAAGGCTCAGTGTAACACCAAGCAGTGCCCATGTTACCTGGCTGTGCGTGAGTGTGACCCTGACCTCTGTCTTACCTGTGGAGCAGCTGATCACTGGGACAGCAAGAACGTTTCCTGCAAAAACTGCAGCATCCAGAGGGGAGCCAAAAAGGTTGCAATCTGATAACATGCATCCAAACCGAAGAACAACTTTCATAATGTTTTAATGTGTTAACCAGACATGAAATTCTCCCATCAGTTTGAATTCTTTAGCCAATGGTTATCTAAGTCTAATTTATTTGTTTGTTTTCAACATGTTTTTAGCACTTACTACTGGCACCGTCAGATGTAGCTGGATGGGGCATCTTCATTAAAGAGCCAGTACAGAAAAATGAGTTCATCTCTGAATACTGTGGAGAGGTGAAAGGATTTACAAAACATCATGCTTTTAAGACCAATCGTCGATCCATCATGCCTTATTTTTTTTTATTTTTTTTTTTTTTGATTTTATGATTTTATATTAGATCATCTCTCAGGATGAGGCAGATCGCAGAGGAAAGGTTTATGATAAATACATGTGCAGTTTCCTATTCAATTTGAACAATGGTAAGTCACATGCTTAGCTCTTTCCCTGTCTTGGCTCCTTTGCTCCCTTTGTAATCTCACTATGTTTTAACACAGATTTTGTTGTTGATGCTACAAGAAAAGGCAACAAGATCAGATTTGCCAATCATTCTGTCAACCCCAACTGCTATGCAAAAGGTGAATTATATCAAAATAATAACATATGAGCGTTTAATTAATTTTGTATTTTAAATGCACTGAATTGTGTTTTAAATTGTTCTTGTGTTGTAGTTATGATGGTTAATGGGGATCACAGAATTGGTATTTTTGCCAAGAGAGCCATACAAACTGGGGAGGAGCTTTTCTTCGACTACAGGTAATGATTCTTGAACAGTTTGAGTTAATTCATAATCATATAGTCAACTTCGCTCTCTCAGATCCACAATTTTTATTGTACTTAACATGTATTTAAACTATATTTATACCCATATGTCTTGGTGTATGTTAAAAAAATATATTTTCTTTTTTAACAAATTTCACAAAATAGAAATATTTTCTAACGTTGTCTGTTTACATTCAAGTAATCATTAAAAGTAAGCAGTGATTGATAGTTTGTTTGGGTTCTGTGAACCCAATAACACTAAATAACACTGAAGACTATGTACCTGTTTAGCCCCCTGAGTTTTAGCTGTTAATTAACTGCAGTTTAAGGTATCATAGATATATTAAAGTTCCAATTTGAGTGACAGAATTTGAAATGTATGACCTTCAAACTTTTTCTTATACTGTATATTGAACTTCAAATCATTTCTGTAATACTTTTCTGTCTATTATTGTGTTTTAGATACAGTCAAGCTGATGCTCTTAAGTATGTGGGCATTGAACGTGAAATGGAAATTCAGTAAATCTGTCTACCTCTGGAACAAATGCCTTACACTCTTCAGGAATTTTTCTCCACACACATTTTCAATACTATCAATACTGGCTTTTATAGGACACAGCTTGGATACTTTTTAAAGAGTTTTTTTTTTTTTTTTTTTTTTACACTTCAACACTTTTTTTTCCTTTTTAATTTTTTTTCCTTGACCAACAGGCTAGCTCTGGGAATCCACTTTTTTGACAGTAACTTGAACATTTACTTGTTTACAGCTACAAGAATCGTAGAAATCTGTTGCTGTTTGATTCAGTGTGTTTTGTTACAAATAGCTACACGTTTTTTGACCTTTGGACCAAATTGACAGTAAAGTGCAGGCTGTACAATTGGTTGCCAATTTATTTGTTCATAAACTGGTCAGTTTATGTACCACAACAATCTGAACAGGTCTGAGAAGGGTTTCTTTTTGTAATCTGTAAAACCAAAGTCGGTTTTTCTGCTTGTTTATCATTACAAGCATCTCGAGCGATATCAAGTATTTTCTGGAGTGATGATGCATCCAGGTTTTGTGAAATAAATGAGTAGGACAGTAAAATGGAGTATGGCTTCAGTAACTTGCGGTGCCTTGAAATTAACACTGAATAGTTTAGGTGTCCTGAAATGTCAGCTCTCGTGGTCTGAATCTTGTTTTATGCATGAACAAAGATTTCAAATGGGTTAGAAATCGGAATCAGGGAACTTTGACAGTCGTTTTGGTACTCATACAGTCTCCACTCTAAGCAGTTTTCGGCCACGACATTACTGTGGGATCGAAAGTTGGGACAGACAGTGAAGTCTTCCTGTCTTATCAGTCGTCCTGTACATTCTGACATCAGTTTTTATTTTTTTTATTTTTTTAATTTAATTTAAGAACAACCCTTTTGAGATATAACACTGTAAATGGGTTATTGATTCAGGATTCAAGCATTAAATGTAAAATCTGAATATGAATGAAGTCAGCATATGCCAGCTGTTAAAAGCAGCACGCTTCAGTCATCACTCTAAATGTTTGCACTATTTAGGCTTTTCTTAAGTGAAAGAAAGTGATGGGCACTTATCCCCACACCCCCTCCTCCAATCTTCTAAGCTTAAGAGAATTTAGCAATCACAAACTTTGCTTCATATGAAAAAAAAAAAAAAAAGTTTATTACTCCACTTTTTATTTAAAAATTCTTGTGCTTGAAATCTTAAACTCCAACCCTAGATTTTTCTACATTTCAGCGAAAATATAATGTATAAAGAATAAGGACTTAGGAAAAGAGAACTGACAATTAGAAATAACCATTATTTGAAAAAAAGTTCTGTGGTTTTATTTGTGGGGCAAAAGTATGTAAACCTTCAAGTTTAGCGGATTTATTTACAAGTGAAATTTTTTTTTAACACATTTTTGTTTTTACCAGTAAGATAGCAGTTAGGCTAAAGTCCTCGCCAGGTTTTATGTTTAACAGAGATTTAAGTCTGATACGAATGGAACTGTCTCATGGCAGAAATAAGGTCGTAAAAATTGATCTTGTACATTTGATTTTCACCAGTTCTCACTCAGATTATTTTAGAGGCAAATTTATCCCCCCCCCCAAGAGTCATAAACCAACAAAGATTGTCCCAGGTGTGAGATATAAAAGTCCCTGAGCTCAACTGCATGACTTCTGAGTGTTTCCCAGTGTTTAACTGAATTTAGAAATATAACAATTAACCAAGTGTAAGGCAATGTGTGCACAGCATGGAATTAAATTCTGTTTTACTTGTATGGTGTACAAATTATCTCTGCTTTGGGGGGGGTGGGGTGATCGATTCAGTAAGCTTAGCTGCTCATTTAAAAACATTTTAACACCTGAATGAACAACATTGTACCAGCAGCTGCAATTCTATTGACTTTTTAATGGTAAAAGGAATGGATTGGATTTCAGTGCAAAGCTCAGTAACGATGTTTTTCTGTTATGATGCATGACGTAAACCTTCCTGTCAAACTTCTGTAAATGTCAGCTAAACAGCCGTTTTCACTGCAGAATTTATACATGCCAGATGTTAATGTGACGCTTATGAATCTTTTCAAACTTTCTGATGTCACAAGTTAAATTTTCCAGGCTTTTCTACGATGACTATTGAAATTCTTTGTGGGGATCATATGACCAAAACTGTCACAATGTGGTTGCAAAAATGCATTCAGCTGTGAGGTCACCGACTGTTGAAAAAAACATACTGCAGCTTTAAATTGAGTTTTAATACCAGTGTCAGAATTTACCGGACGACTTGATACTTTTAAAACTATTAGACTTGTGTGTAACTGAGGAACCTTGATACAGCCATGGCAATACCAACAAGATCTTTAATTCTGCCTATTTATTTTAGCAGACTAAAAACTGGCTGTTTTGTAATTTATTGACACCTTTGCCCTGCTGTAATTTGTTAGGTGAAGTCATGATTGGTTTCTAAGTGTGTATTAATTGTTCGACACCAGCGTTTATCCTTTAAGGTTTGTTTAGTTTGTGACCACTCCATGTCTCTCACTGCCTCTGATCGTACAAGGTGCTGATTTGTAATGTTTACAGGGAATTCTGTTTAATGTAATAAACAATACTGAACTAGTTTTTTTGCCTGTCTTTACTTGCCTTTCAAGTAGAATATTAGGGTTAGTTATATATAGATATTGATAGAGCTAGATATATAAATAGATTATTTATATATAGAGATAGATATATAGATCAAATCGATTATGTTGCACAATGTAGTGGGGTTAAAGGAAACAGTAACATCATTTTAGTGTAAAAGAGCAACATACACATACAGATTATTTTAAATTATTTTATTTTAAAAAAAGAAGTGTATTCATATTTGTTAAACATTTGAGTAAAATTATTGGTTCAAAACATGAAGACAAAATAAGAAGGGTTTGCAGGAGGGCTAATTTACCCATACAAGGAGGCCTGGCTTAGAAATGCCCCTCTCTTACCCAGGCCCTGCTCTGTAATCCAGTTTTTCAGCTCTAGTTTGTAACATTTCATAGTTCTCTTTTGTACTGACTCTCGAGTCTGACAGCAAACACGTGCCCAGCAGTGGTGTTTTTATATGAACCACTCCTTCTTGCTCTCATCAATGGTCTCCGTGAAATTGGGCTCGGCGTTAATAATGGCAGTGTCAGCCGATTCAGAACGTTCTGTACTCTTGGACTCGTTGGTGTGGTAGGTTCCCTTGTGGCGGAACATGTAGCGAATGAGAAATGCCAAGGTGCACAGGATTGTGAAAATCACCACGGCAATGATGCCTTTGTTGAGGAAACAGAATACAAACATTCATATAATAAGCTTAAACAGATGTGAAATTACTTTTTCCTAAGTATATAAGTATAAAAATGCACATGTAATGTTATTTTAAGACGAAGTCAAACTGAAATTCTGCCAAGACAAAAAGCACAGTAGAAGACACATCACAAGCGCTATAAACCCATGAAAGCGATGTTTGAGAAATCCTACCTCCAATTATTGCGGAATTCCTATTCACCCCATCAGGTACAACTCTTTCCTCATTTAGAGGGAAATCACGTCCTACGGGAAGAGAATCACCCACATGATTACTAGTTTGCAAAAAAAAACAAAAAAAAGCCAAAGGCAAATTTACATTTCAGTCTTAGAATACTAAGTCTTAGAAATCCAAGTTGAATGCTGAATGTGACAGTACAATAACAAAAAACTACTGAACTTATGGTTATTTGGGCTTATTTTACAGCCGGGATAACTAACCTGGATACCTAAGTCATACCCAATCATCATAGTATGAATTTCACAACAGGACAATTACAGAAAATACTCTATAACATAATTGCTGAAAAAGAATGAGTGAAACTTTATCCAGAACTACGTATGTGAGAGATTGTTAAAGTCCAACAAAAAATAATCTGAACAAATATGGCAACACCCCCGTATTTAAACATCCTTCTTAAGGCCCACTGTCCTACACATTGTGTTTCTTACTCATACACCCACCTGAATATAATAACATATTAGGTACTGGGAATAGTAGTGGGCCATCAGGACTACCATTATGAAACACTGTACTAGGATGACAATGACAACTTTAATCAGCAAACGTAAACAAAGGTCAGGTCAATACCTCCACTCAGATGCCATGGATCAGTGGCTGCCGACATCGGTGAGACTGTAAGGGGTGAAGCGCCGCAGTTGGACTCCACTAGTTTGCCCTGATGTGAGATGGGCTCAGAGAGGGGTGAGCGAAGTGCCACTTTTAGAGGAGATATACTGTTAAATTGCACCTGAGATAGGCAACCTACAAATCCAATATTATACTTCTCAATCAGAACTGGATCACTGGGACTAGTCTCTGCAGAACACAAACATAAGAAGATGATGTGATATTTTTATTTGAAATCTTATCTTTAAGTCAATAGTTGAGTCTAAAGAAACATAACATTTCCCTTTTTGCAAGAGTTTGACTGAACTATTAATAAATTTACATTAACAACATTTAGCCTTTTCTTCTAATCAGATGGCAATAGATGGTAATATTAAATAGCAATTCATTTTATCTAAAAAGAAAGTAATGAAATGTCTTGATACCAGGGATGTTGGCAATTATGGAGGATAAAGTATTTCCCTTTATCAAGGACATGAAACCATTTCCAATAATAACCTTCTTCTAAGATCTTTCTAATATTACAGACTATTATAGTATACAGTTACTGAAAACAAGTTTAGTCTCCATCTGTCTACATCATAAATTATGAATAACCATTAATAAAATAAAGCTACAAAAAACATCAGGAAATAAGGAACAGCATTCATAAGCATGTTTACATTTTAAAAAGCTTACATTATCACATTTGAATTTCTTTTCCAAAAAGCTTTAAATGAATATTTGCTTTTAAGTAATTTGTTTAGTTTACAATTAGACCTAAAATAGCACAAATAATTTATTTTAATGTCAAAACATTTATTTTGTGAATTTAAATCTTTAAATATTATTCATAATATTCTATATCAAATTTGTAAACTACCACATATTTGGAAAACTAGACTCATTAATCAATAACTGTAAAAGATTTAGAATTTGCATAACTTTAAACATTTATCTAAGGACAAAAAGCAAGGTCCATACAAATTAATTAAAGAACCCTACAGAGAAACTACAACATCTGTAAATGAAATAATGGTAGAATAGTTAGTGTTGATAAAGGCTTTTCACATGACTTAAGTGTCTGACCTCTATTCTGTTTACTAAATGGACAGAATAAAACCTTGTCAATGCTTAAACTGGGACTGATAAGGGAACTGCTATGAAAATATATATTTATTTCTATACATTTGAAACTGTTTTATTTTATTTTTTTTTAATTAAAGCATAAAATATATGAAGACTTTGTAACTACCCAGATCAAATATCCTGTCAGAATGTTTTATTATTATGAGTCTTTTGTATTATGGGAAAACAACATAATCCATTATGCAGTTAAAAACAGATAATCAATGATCTAAATATTGCTGCATCTTTAGTCATAGGTTTTTACATGTTCTATTACCATATTTAGAAGACACAATCATTACCTACTCAATTTACATGGTGTAATGTAACTATTCTGTAAGCCTGTAGGATGCAGTTTGTATTTCAATAGCCTCTTATTGATTTGGTAGAGCGGGAACACTATGTTTATAGCAAATCAAACCCGAGCTGAGCTCTATGAGGTAATCACAAAATAACCTCAAATCTCTTATTTACTGGAATAACAATAGTACTACTAAATGTGCCTACAAGTCTATAAAATACTAAAAAACATTAAAAAACAAAAAACAAAAAAAACATATAAAAAACTAAAAACCAGTCATACATAAACTATATGGGAAAAAAGGTAATATTTAAGATAAATTATAAGTCCAACATACAGGTGATTAACATGTACCTAATATTTTACATTGAAGGATTTTAGTGCATTTTAGAGTAAGGTAAGAAACTGATGCTTTCCCACAATTTCACTTATGTTTTTTTTTATCTCACACCAAACTTATAAATCTATATCTTTATTGACATTGATCTCTGTAAAATAAAACAGACAATTTTTGCATCACTAAAACAGTAGCACTAAGACACCAATGCCAAGACCTGCACTGTCCTCATACTTGTACCTGAATACATAGTGTGCTAGACTTCTCCTGTAGTTTACAGAGAATCCAACCATGTCAATTTATCTCTGTAGGATGTCATGTTTTATACTGCTTTAGTTGCCTTAAGGCTATCAGAAAGCATTATATAAATCTGATTTACATTATTATATTTTAGGGTCTGTGATTGCTTTTTGCTGCTGAGGGATAGCAGCTACTAAGATTCAAGGTTACTGATATAAGACTGCTTCAGCAGCAGCTACAATGCATGTGATTTTGTATAATGTAGCATTGTGTTCAGCTAAAATAAAAAATAATAATACTTTGGCAGTTCAAGTAGAGATTTCTAAGAAAATGCAGCATTTTCAACAAGTAACAAATTAAATTATACACAGTAAAACCTAAAGTAATACCTAATAAATTATATATTTATTCTAAAGTATAAGATAGATAAATAGATAGTTTACATAATTTCTGTATCATTAATGTACAAAAGTAGTTTTATGGCTATTTATATAAGCTTTCACTAACCAATAATCATTTGGTGCTTACAGTTAAAAGCATGAACACATCATGAATACTAAAATCATCCTTATCCTCACACCCATCCTCCATCCACATGCCCTGCAGCAAAGTGAACGGAACAAAAGCAATTCCCAAAGGGCATTTGAACAAGCCACAGGACTACTCTTCCAAAATCTCTCCCAAAATCAATTAAAGAAACTATATTTAAAAAAATGTCCTTAATAATCATAACTATTACCTAATTAGTTAATGTTTATCTGTATTGAATAGGTTTCATTGTTTCCCATTTATAAATTATCAGCGTACATTAATACTATCTGGAATACCATCAAACTATCAAAAGTGCATTGGTGGGTCAGAAACAGTATGGCTGGCTGTTCAGCTCAGTGATTCAGTGCATAGGAATGAATGGAATACAGTTTATGCTCACTTTTGTCATTTAGCTTTTTTTCTTTCTTCAAATATAGAATACCAAGAGCTGTCACCAGTGCAACTTAATATCAAACATATTTTCAATTATAATTAGTTATACTACATTTTGTAAAGATTACAAAATGTAAATGTAAATGAATTGCACTTTTTACAGCAAAAATTAGTCACAGGTTCAAGAACTTACCAGAAAGAATCACAAAAATACAATAAATGAGTTTCTTATAGTGTTCTGTAATTATGGCACAGAAATTGGTGTCTACACTGTGTGTACTGTGATATAACCTAATATCAACTCATTAGACTCAGGGCTCATTAATTTAAAATTAATTGTAATTTTTATAGCGTATAATGAAAGTTTAAAAATGGCATATTTTTCAAATTTGGATATGTGTTTTAAATATTGCTGTTTTAATTAGAAATACGAGGTTTCTAATTAAAACAGCAATTTTTAAATCAGGGTTAAATTAAACCTTCACAAAATCAATTATTTATCAATGATTAAAAATAAGATTCTGTAAAAGACTCGAGTCTGTGACAAAGGAGCAGTGGTGTGGTCTCTTTTTAACAATACAAAGGGTGTGAACAAAAATGTTACCATGGCAACAAGTGCAAGCTTGAATGAATGAAATGAGGGGAGTCATCATCAAAATACACACATTCACCCAACACACTGTTAACGATATTCATACATCTCAATGTTTGTCCCTTTATCCTAATATTCTCAATGACACATAATGAATTGATGGCACCCCCCATGTTTAAGCTAATTTGTTTATTTTCATGAAAGCCTACTAGTCTAGTTTGAGCTGTAGTTGTTTAGCTTTTAATGACACCATAATGATATTTGTCTTACTGCAGCCATTTGGGAAAATATGTGTGTTTATACAAAACCTCTATCTAGGAGAGTGCTGGAAAATATTACTACATGAAGGTAAAAACCAGTGCATCTGTTTCTTTTTTTGAGTCATGAAAGCAAATGAAAACATTTAAAAAGGGTACCAAAAAACACTAACTACAAACTGATGAAGGTACTGACATACGCTGTGAAGGCCAGTGAATTCAGAAAAAATATCTAAAAAATTATTATACCATCATAGCATAATGTATTTTCCTGTTTCACAGGAATGAAATTGGTCAGTCACAATGCTTAAGTAAGCTTTGTGTCCAAACATCAATCCACAGGTATCTGAACATTCAGATGTGTCAAAAAAGCCTTTTTCTTTTAACCAACGTAAACTGTCTACACCTGACAGAAAGGGTTAACTGATATGCTGGTTAGTGATGATTTATGATGCTAAATTATTTCCCATTAACAACAATGGCATTCAAATACTCCATCTGTTTTTATTATCCAGTGTGCTACAAAACAATGAGTTTTGTATATTTTGTTACAGCTTGCTTGGCTGTGCTCTCCCTGGTTTAAAATCTTGAGAGACCTTTTGTCATTGAGTTCATGACAAGATTACATTTTACAAGATGCACTTTGCTGGATTTTCTCATATTCTCACTATACTCTCAAAGCACTGCATCAGCAAACCCCTAAGAGTTTCCTATTTTTATAAATAATGAGCCCGGTTAGTCTTGCAAGCTTTGTTTAAAGTTGTTCATATTGTTCTTTTCTAATGAAGTCTATGATGTGTAATTTATATGTAATTTTATGTGGGAAAATCTGAAATTATAAAAAAGTTACTTTCTCTAATAAAGTGGTTTGTCAGTAAACACATCTGTTGTACATTGTACACACACGTACCTGTGAACGCCCCAGGTTTTTTTTGGAATGTAAAAATACATTTCTTTTAAGAAGTTATATTGTTTTTAAATTGTATTTATTTTATTTATATCCATTCACATATGCCTTTTATGCATAAGAACATTATCTGTAAGTTAGAACCCCTAAAGAGCAAGCCAATGTGATATGTGCATAAAGCAACTCCCGTAATATTTAGAACTGAGAGGCCCCAGACTCTGTATGTACAGTTACATTTAAACTACTTACAGAAGTCTGTGATCATTCTAGTGGTAAATAAAAAGACTTGTGAATGAAAAGAAATGAGAAAGCATAACCTTGAGCTATGCATTTGTTGATTATTACTGATATCCAAAGTGTATGTCCTTCCAGTAACCTTGCACTGCAGCTGTACTGGTTCAGAACTGGCTACATAGGTCTCTCTGTTTCTTTTCGTTTTTCTTAACATAATATTTGAGTATACAAAAACAGGCACAAAAACACACAGGAATCTCAGGAGTACAGTATAGCTGCAGAGCAATCTGCACCTGCAGCAGCCCTTAGCACAAATCTTTAGGATCACAATACGAACACGGTCAACAGCAGCATATATAGAGAATCTCGTTTCAGTGTTGTAGCACTGTATAACAATCACCATCATTAGAGCAGATACCAAATCAGATCAGAAACACACAAAAAATAACAATGTTACCTAAACAACAGGTCTCTGTTCTCTTTTTTCTGCCCTCTCCTTAAGAAATCTGCTGCGTTCCTCTCCTCCTCTGCAGCTGCAGCTTCTGTCTGCCGGTGCCTGTGTGTGTGTGTGTGTGTAAGTATCTGCAGCCCCCTTTTAGAGCTCGTGAAAAACCTGGACTCTGGAAGCACCTATATCATGGACCTGGAGTTCCCCCTCCCCTGTAATGTGGCCGTGACTTTGAAAAATAAACACTGAATATAAACACACAGTTGAAAATAAACAATAGAATAATAGTACATGAAACTCTGATTTCAAGCATGCAGATCAAATCAAGAAGCAGAAATCGGTATTATTAGAGGATCTGCTTCCTATTATGCACTGGATATAATGCAATGAAGTGATTTGGAAGGATTTGAATTGAGAGGCACATGAGCAACAGATGAGCAACAGTGCCATGTAAAATCAATTAGGATATCAGAGAAAATGACATTCATGATGAAGCATGTATGATTAATACTCTTTGGTTTACTGACATCAATTTTAAACTACACAAGTCCATATCAGTAAAGATATGTAAATAAATGTACACTGCATATAACTAGAAAGAAGTGGTCTGTATGACTAACAATTAGTTTAATCAAGCTGTAAAACAGGTTTGAATTCTAAATTTACATATACAATTTACATACACCTTTAATAATAATTGTATCATTAAGGTGAAGTGCAGTGCCAGCACTAACATTAAAAATTACCCTTTTATTTATTTATTTTTTACTACTGCTTTTTAAAAGGGTTATTTCATGAAGCAGATACAAACCACTGAGCACTTGGCTACTGTTTATTCCTGCCATTTTTGAGTTTTTTTAATCACTAAAATCAAATGTGGTCATTAAACATGAGTCATCAGATTTGACAGGGGAATTTTTAATACATATAAAAAATGTTGGTAGCTTACTAGGACTAGACTTGGTCTGTATATGGTATAACCATGTTTTACAATGGAAGGTGGTGTAGCCATCAAAGGGATCAAATTAGAATATGATGCCATAAAAGATGTATGTAGGTGCAATGAGTAGGTGTCCAATTACTTTTCTCCATATACTGTAGCTGAAAGTAATTAAAGTAATTCAAGTCTTTGAGGAGACAGTCACTGACATGAAACATATATTTTAGCCTATAGTCCAGAATTATACCTAGTATGTCTATATTGCATCTCAGTCTAAAAACCCTCCAAAAAACAGACTCACATAGGCACAAAGGCACACACACATACGCACCCACACACACACAGTCACTGGCACTGATTGATGAGTTTGTACATCACAAATTGCTTATCATGCACACTGCACACACACATCCTAAGTATAAATCTGTCCTCTGCCTTCCTGTAGAAAGTTGGAATAAATCATCTTCTAAATAATCTCAGTGACTGGTGATCAGCACTTTTGACTCTCCCCCTGCAGCACATCTACCCTATATCAAAGTGGAACAGCTATATATCTCATACCCTGACCTTCCGCTGAGCTCCTGGCTGGACAGGTTTTATGTGTGTTGGAGTTTTATTAGACATCACAAATCACCTGCACATGCTCTATAAGGCACAAAGACTTTACGCCACATTTAAAATTTTCGCCATTAAGAAATTTAAATATCTATGAATTTTTTTTATCTTTAATAATAATATATGGACAGTGGTTAACTGTCTACAATTATAATCTCAATGATTCAGTACCATGACTTGTTTCTACCATAGAGTTTAAATTTAAGACTACTAATTTAAACCTGACTTTATTACCCAGGTAATCACCATGTTTTTTTTCCCCCTCAGACTTCTAAGCATCAACATTATATTCTTGCCATTTACACTGTCTAATGAGAAACATTACAGCCTCGACACCCAAGTAATGTAAAACATGTGTTTTGAACAGTAGTTGCATAACCAGCATGCAAAGAAACAACACTCTTTCTATATTCACTCTGCAGGAGTGAAGATCCCACAATCTGACCTTCCCTATCACCTATGAACAGGTACGGTCAGCTCTGCCTAAAGATCCCGCCAGGCTAGTGGTAGTACAAAGACTTGAACATGGAAGACTTTTGTGCTAGTAAATCAGATTATGCCAATTTGGCACAGAGCATGTGTAGGTAGTGTCTGTGCTAATCAATAAACTTTGCGACATTTTAAATATTATTAGTGTAAGCACTTCACTTTATCACAGTTAGCAGCAAGTGGAGTGTGTGAGACAGCTGTTTTTTGTTCAGAAGTATTTTAGATTGTAGATCTCAAGGGATAAATCTGTCAAAAGAATAAACTGCACTTCAAAGGTGCCCTATATTTCCTGTTTTCAGTACAAAGCCTCTCTAGGTCAGGGCTAATGCTTTTTTGAGAAATATCCTTTCATAATCTTCTATTTTGAGTCGTGTCTTTGAAGCTAACGTGACATATTCAGGTTGTTGCTAAAGATTAGTTTCTTTTCATAAAATTTGTGCTTCTGGAGTTTGAAGTAAAATTATTTTATAACTGCATGTTTCTAAACTGAGTCTATAAGAAATATAGAAGGCAGTACAATGAGGGCCTGTTAGCTTAGTGGGTAGTGTGTTGGGTTATCAATCTGAATGTTGTGGGTTTAAATCCCAGTTCCACAAAAGTTACCAATGTGGGTCCTTGAGCAAGACCCGTAACCCTGATTGCTCCAGGGGGCTGTGGCTGATCCTGTGCTCTGACCCCAACCATGAAGTTGGTATACTTGTAAGTCACACTTGTATGTAATATAATTGGAATTTCACAAACCATAATTGAAGAAGTCTGTTTTCAGAAGCTAACAATCATGTTTGTATTAAAAAAAGACCCTATTCATAGTCTTTTACTTGTTAATGAAAAAGAAAGGCTTACACACACAATGTAAAATTATTATGATTCTGGACTAATTGCCACTGTTAGAAATAGGAAAGTGCAATTACCATAGACTTTTCCAAGGAAGAGAGTTTTGACCAGGTTGAACTGTGCATCTGAGGAATCCGGTAGAGTGTAGCTTACAGATGGATAGTGATCTACCTGCAGAAAAAAAAACATACATACAATATGTTAATATAAGTTGTATTTTATTTAAATCATTGCATGTCTTCTTTTACTATCACACAAGTATAATAATCAGTCTCTCTTTTTTTAAGTTCTATAACTCTTCCTACAGTTCTAGTTGTTGTACATTGTGCTGTGCATGCATAGATCATTATTCAGATCTTATTCTTGCTTCTTTTATCTTTAAAAATCTTGTTTAAAACATTTGATTCACGTAATGAAGATCCACATGAACATACTTTTTAAATATGTTTAAAAAATAATTTATATATATATATATATATATATATATATATATATATATATATATATGGGCAGCACGGTGGCTTAGTGGTTAGCGCGTTTGTCTTTCAGCGCTAGGGATTCCTGGTTCGAATCCCCATCTGTTTCCATGTTCTCCCCGTGTACGTGGGTTTCCTCCGGGTTCTCCGGTTTCCTCCCACAGTCCAAAAACATGGATCAAGTCAATTGAGTTCTCCAAATTGCCCCATGTAGAGTGTGTGTTTGTGTGAGTGAGTGTGTGCCCAGAGATAGATTGGCGCCCTGTCCTGGATGTGTCTGCCCGGCGCCCGAGACGTTCTCCCCTGGATGGGCATGGGGAACCCCACCGCGACCCTAATAGAGGATAAAGCGGGAGATAATGAATGAATAATGAATATATATATATATATATATATATATATTCATTCATTATCTCCCGCTTTATCCTCTATTAGGGTCGCGGTGGGGTTCCCCATGCCTATCCGGGGGAGAACGTCTCGGGCGCTGGGCAGATAGACCCAGGACAGGGTGCCAATCCATCGCTGGGCACACACTCATTCACACAGACACACTCTATATGGGCCAATTTTGAGAATTCAATTGACTTGATCCATGTTTTTGGACTGTGGGAGGAAAACGGAGAACCTGGAGGAAACCCACGCAGACACAGGGAGAACATGGAAACTCCACCCAGATGGGGATTTGAACCGGGAATCCCTAGTGCTGAGAGGCGAACGTGCTAACCACTAAGCCACAGTGCCGGCATATGCATATATATATATTCATTCATTCATTATCTTCCGCTTATCCTCTATTAGGGTCGCGGTGGGGTTCCCCATGCCCATCCAGGGGAGAACGTCTCGGGCGCTGGGCAGATAGACCCAGGACAGGGCGCCAATCCATCGCTGGGCACACACTCACTCACACATACACACTCTAAATTGGGCAATTTTGAGAATTCAATTAACTTGATCCATGTTTTTGGACTGT
>JAFMOD010000899.1:50956-64131 GCA_019802435.1 Corydoras maculifer | reverse complement strand
AGCGCCTGAAACGTTCTTCCCTGGATGGGCATGGGGAACCCCCCCGCGACCATAATATAGGATAAAGCGGAAGATAATGAATGAATGATTTTTGTCCATTTGTCCAATAAACAATTTATAGCAATTTGTGTAGGTAGTATAGATAGTCATAAGCTCTGTAGACATTTTTAAGCAATTCAAAGGGGAAAAATGGTATAAGTTATATTATTTATTCAAATATATTTTTAATTACAACAGGTTTCGTACTGCAGATTTAAAATGTCATCCCTGAGGTTAGTTTAATGTTTAAACAGGTTTACCCTCATGTAATGATGACTATCATTAGATACTATGGATTCTAGGAAAACAACATTAATGATGTGCTTGTAATTTAAAATAATTATATTTTAAACTCTTAGAAAACTGTCCAAATACTCATTAAGGGCAACTACTATGCTATTAAAAAATAAAGAGACCAGTGAAATAAATGTATACATGACTGGCAACGTTACAAAAACACTGACTAATAAGAACAGTGCCAAAGGAAAAGTCGAATGCTAAACAAGCATCAAGGCCTTTTTATTAGACGTCGATTGAATGTTGAACGTGAATCAGAGTGGCTCATGGCAGCATGTTTTTAACACAATGTCATGTCTTAAATGTTCATTATTCTTAAAAAAGTTGAGAACAAAATGCTTAGAAAAGTGTGAATGAGAAACAAACAGGTCAGAAGTAAGTGGACTTTTGCCCATCATAGTGAATGATTGTATATCCTTTCTAAAAACATTACAGTTACTCTAAGGTGTCAAACCAAGGTGAGATTTGAGGAAATATTTTACAGAAAAGTTACCTACTGTCCTGACAGGCTTGTGATGCTGGTTTCCCTGTACAGCACCAAAAGCATCATAAGATGTTTGCATGCGAAAAATCAAAGACACAGGCAAAAACATAACAATGGAATGAAATATAACACAAAATGAAAAAGCAAGCATGCCATTACAGAGAAGAAAACATGATTTATGAGCAAACCTGAAAGGCAAATAAAACAAGAGCTGAAAATAAAGTAGGCCGTGATCATGCACAAACATGCTGATGTTAAATCAACAGGCTGGCAGCTCTGCAATTAAAATGTTCACTTGAAATGTTATGCAGAAGGAAAGAGGCAATATTTATCCACTAACATCACATTCTACTTTAATTTAAAAGTGCAACTGCAAATACAGAATGAACATTGTAAAGCCATCCATGACTTCATGTTTACTGTGCCACTAGTCATTCATCAAAGTACAGAATTTTTTTTTTTTCGGTTTCTCTGACTGATGATCAATACTGATATACCAGTATATTAATAATATGTTACTGTTGTAGCTTTTAGGAATGAAGTCTGTTCTACAGATAACCACATTATTTACAGTTTTAAATACAGGGATACCTGATACACAAATCTGTTAAGTATTCTTACATCAGTCCTTTTTTTGAACATTTTAACAATTACCAATGCATATACAGTATATGCATACTGTATATTGTATGCATATATTATACTCTGCCAAATGCAAAGTCCTCCATGTGTTTATCTGGGTGTAATTCTTACCCACATACAGTTGGCTGTACAATTCAAGACGTGTGTGTCCCTCTGCAGGTGCAGGTTGTATCTTTTTGTATTGCTGATCCAGGTGAAGCGTGGCCTCTTTGACATTTCTTTCGGCACTGATGCGATGCCACTGGTCGTCATTTAGCGGTGTTGGTGAATGCACGTTTAGTTCCACAGGCCCGTTTCCAACATCGAATGAAAAGGAAATCACATGAGGTGCTAAAGGAGACAATTACTGAATCAGATAGCTGGTGATATGTTATAACACAGAAGTAACTCACAAGCTTAAAGACACAGGGACAGTTGTATAGCATGTATAGCAATTAAACTCATGAACAGCATAGCCATCAACAGAGGCATATTACTTTGCAAAAAATAAATAAATAAAAACATTGAAAACTTACAACACACTTCCTGCCTCTGTTCTGTGAGGATATATTTATTATGAAAATATACTGAATAATGCAGACAGGCCATTTGTCATTGATGCAACTTTTGTCACAAACAAGCATGCTTTTATTTTCTTTCCGCTTGATTTTTTGGGACATGGTTTATCTTTTAATGTATAAATGACTAAATGTAAATGTAATGTTTTTTTCTGTTCTGTTCTGAAAACTTTGAAACCCTTCTTATGTAATGTGTTTACCTAACCCTGATACATTCTTGTTACAGCTTCCACAACTTCTATGCATACAGCTCAGCAAAAAAGAAAGAAATGGAAAAGCCTATCCAAACCCATTTTGTCTCCTTTTTTGTATAAAGAACAGATTGAAAAATCTAAGGATGGGTTGTTTGCTGCTGATGTTACTTTGAATGTGTTGTGCTTTGGAATTACACACTCAGGGTTCAACAAGTAGGACGAAATAAAAATATGTATATTTTCAATATCCCAAACAGATTTCTCTAGACAGAAGGGATACTACACAATACACCATTATTTTCATTGCTAATCCCATTGAGTCCATCTGCTGGTTATGAATAATGCATCAATCTGACAGATAGTCATTAATACAACCTCTTTTATTCTCCAGTTCACTCTGAAAATTCTGCAATTTATACACAAATATTTGCTACTCGTCACTGTAGTGAGATATTCATCAAAATAGAATTCTGCTTTGACTGCTTTAAAGTCTTACACAAAATAATTTGGACAGAATCTGCTTAACTTGCATATTTTGTTAATTGTCAATATGGTAACGTCCTCTTTCAAAATCATTATTTCAATATGACATTTTTTTAGAACCAATAAAACTGAAATATGGAATGTGACAAGATGTGTTTAAAGTCAGTTAATACTTATAGTATTAGCTAAAGCTCACAGTGTTCAGAAATTCTTTCATACAAAGTTCTACTGGTTTGTAGTTTCATATCTATTCTGTACAGGCATAGTTAAAATAAATAAGAACCATAGGATATATAAGATAGTCATGAAAATGGGATACTCACACTTAAGCTCAAGTCGGATAAAATCTGTGTTACCCAGGTTCTCCAGAAACACGCCGTATGGAGCTGAGGTTTTAAAATAAAAGGAGATATCTGCACTTGTTTCTGCTTGGAAAGTAGAAAAGTGCAGGTAGGAGGATGGTATGGTGAAGGACGCAGCATTCCAGTAACTTCCTGCAAAGTTCACAAGAAAACACAGAATTGTAATCATGATGCACTACAAATTAACAACTGGCCTTCTTTCTTTATACAGTAAACATAAAGTTCCAAAAATAAATCATTTTCCAGGAAGGATTAGGTAACAAGCATCTGTGATTTGTGATTTATCTCATTTTAAGAGGATTTTTTTGATTGACCAAATTGTATTTTTTAAATACAAACAAAGAATTTCATTTATGCAAACAACACAGTTGTCAGGAAAGAGCTTTGTGTAATATGACCTTCTCTATTTTTTTCACATTTGGATTGTTTTAAAAAAATGGATACTAAATTTGTTTGTCTGTTTCTGCTTAATCAAGTCTTCAACTGCTCAACTGTCATCACTGTCTCATCTTAAATGGTGCCTCATACATTTTCAATAGGAGACCAATTGAATTGCATTCATTACAGTCAAGTGTACAATTTCTGTGTCATCAAAGTCATGTGGTTGTATGCTAATTACAACCTTAGATGTGAAGAAAATATTTTACCACAAATACAGCATGTGTCTCATCTAAATCCTAACATATACCTGTGTAGCAATTTCACACACACATCACACATGATGTGTACACCACATCATGACCAATGTTGTCTTTTTCAGTCATCCCCAATTGGATAGGGGATAGGTCCTTTGGCTTTGGACACACGAAAAAAAACTTCACACGAGTATCCACACCATCGAAAACAAGATAAAAAGCAAACATACTCAACCCCAGCAAGTGGCCTATGTCTTTTAGACCATCTGACATAGCTTAAGGCTAGAAAAATCTCCTGGTTTTCTCCTGAATAGAGGAGATTTTCATGTATTGCTGCAGTAGTGAACTATGAAGTAACACATCAATTGAAAGTCAATTCATGTGGCTTTATACTGTACTGTACATATCTCCTATTGGAAATTGGACTGGTGGTCCTGCAGGACCCCCTTAATGGACTAACATATAGTTTTCCAGTTGTTAGAGTTTTTCCATTTGTTAAATATAGTCATCCGATCTTGACAGTATCTGTACATGGCTGTCCTACACTGTCCTACACTGTTGTTGCTGCCTGGCTGCTCAAGGAGAATGAGTCCCTCACTGAGTCTTGGTCCTCCCAAGGTTTCTTCCTTAAAATAACAACATAACTGGGAGTTTTTTCTTGCCACTGTCGCTTCGGCTTGCTCTTTGGTGGTTTAAAGGCTTTTCATTCTGCTTTGTGACGACGTACTGTTTTAAAAAGCACTATATAAATAAATAACTTGAACTTAAAACCATTATGTTTTATATGTGGTCTAGGGTCTTGAAGGTCAAAGTGATTCAATAGGGGTTTCTGTCACTACACTACATGAACTGAAATTTTGTGAAAATTTAAATGACAAAATTTAAGATTTGTTTTTTTTACTTTATTTTGCAGAGTTAAGTTTGGATAATACCACAGTCAGAAGTGGTCTCTTTGAAATTGTAAACAATTTTCTCATAAATCAGCTATATTCGATTTTTTTTTCTCAGCACATATATTGGGGTTAACAAAAGAAGTACAACTACAAGACTCATCTCAGTATATTATGAGTCAGCTGTGGGTGACATTTAATTGCACTTTTTAGACCGCTCAGTTCTAAGTTGTTTTTGTAATGATTCTGGAGCTTACTTATATCACGCAGCACGGCTTCTCAAATGACAGTGTGTGAGGGTGCTTAATTGTAGCTGGCCTCATGAGTTTAGAGAAAGGTTGGTGCCTGATTAGGCGAAAAAAGTTTAAGTGCCACTGATGGCACGGAAAATCTAAGTCACAATTCTATAATACAGCTTGAAGCCAATCTCTTGCAGACTGTGGTCAGGTTCAGAAGGTAGATGTGTGGCTTTCGACGAGCATTATTGGCTCAGTCAGCACTAATCCTGCTTAGACCAGCTCTGTACATATAGATTTTTTTACTTTTTTTTTTACTATTAATTTAAAAAAGATTGTTATGTTACTCTTAATACACAACAAGAGATTATTCAATGTATGTTACATAATTTTTTCAGGGTTAATGCTGCATCACATTATGGAAATGCACTCAACCTCAAATGTATTTTCATTTCTTTAATGTTTTTTGTGTGTTTTGCATCACTTCTGTTTATGTTATGTTTATTTCATATCATTCATATTTTGAATTCACAGCTTTTTGTTTCCAGGCTTTGCCTTTTATGATGTTTTGCCCTGTGTCATTGGGTCTGTAAACTTCCCTGCACCCAAATATGACTGCATTTTACAGCCCATATGACACTTTATAAAATGTTTTATGTATGCTTTATTATAAGACATTATGATATCCTTTAAAAACCTTTCAAAACACAAACCTGAACACAGCTATAAAGCATTTAGGTAAACCATGGGGTATGGAAGCTATTTAAAAACCTCAGCTCTGACACATTTAAAAAAAAAAAAACACACATTCGGCTTCTTAGTTATGCATGCATTAGGGTTGTTTTCTGCTAAAAAAAAGTTTAAATAAATCTTACAAAATTATACGTTGGTTTTCACTATTCAGTTATTCAATAATACTATAGCGCAAAACTGTTTGTTACAGATTTAATACTAAGATCCTGAACTTATTTTTATCTAATAACACTTGATTTGACTTATTAAAAATAAAAAAAATTGCACAGGTCACAGAGAAAAGCGAACAAAGTTCAGTACAACTGATATTAGTCCTTGAAACTATCTGGTGACATAAAATATAAAATATAATTAAAAGATAACATAGGCATTAGAACTATCAGACTGTAATTGATTAGTTGTGCTATGTGACTCACTCTATTATTTCATGCTAATGAAGATACTGAAGAGCCATAATGTGTGCACTAGCTAAAACTCATGCGCGCACACACACACACCTCTATATTGGCTTAAAGTGTATGGTTTATGAACGGCTGGCTAATGGTGTACCAGCTGGGCAAATCTCTGTTTATTTTATTTACTTGCAAGCATATAATCATGATGCATGCATAAAGAGTGTAAATAAAAACATTAAACTAGTGAGGAAACACACAAACACAGATTCATTTTGGCACATGCTCACAAAATGCAATCTCAAAGCCCAAACTCATATTGAGGATAGAAGAACTGAGGCCTATTCAACAGAAAAAGACTCAGTTACTTTGGGACCGCAATACACTAAAACTATACTACTGTAATTGACCATAGCTCCCGCTCCTCAAGGTTTCTTCCATTTAAAACAAAACAAATGCCAGAAAAGATTTATTTCTGACACTGTTGCTTCAGTTTGATCTTAGTTTAGATAATAGTTTAGGCTTAGCAACCTGTAAAGCTGCAGTGAGACAATGTACTACTGTAAAAAGGCTCTTTAAATAAAATATTTAAATACTTGATTGTGTTGTGGTATTTACATTCCACACATATACAGTGAGTATTTGTGCCTAAATAACAATGTGGTATGTGGTCAATTTAACTGATACCGATACCATCATAAAAACATACAAAAATGTATGCAATATATTTTTTCCAGTAGTGAATTTGAATTTAGAAACCAGATTACAATGTAATTCAACTTCTATTGACGTCTATTACAATAGTAGGAGATGATGAAGCAATGAGTGGATGTTTTGATTGAAGACAGTTCATTTATGTTCAAGGTTGCTTCGAGTGTACCGACTGGTTAGTGTCTAGGATTTCTATACAACATTTGTATCCACACATAGAACTCCAACAGCTAATTATGTGAAAAGCTCAGCTAAGAAATAATAACTCAAGAGCTGCATGGAACACCATGAAAAAGAATTAGGTGCTAAAAAAACAGGAATAAAGCAATTAGCAGTTTTTATGGTTTTAACTGTATTTTCCTATAATAGTTACTTGCTTTAAAAGTTTGATAACCAGGATTTTAGAAAGAAGATAGCTTAGAGCACAGGACTAAGTCACCTTAAGATATAATTACTATTAAAAAATGTATTGAGACCCATAGCAGTCCTGGTCCAAACGGGATCAGTGTTAGACTTGTGCTAAAATATAACCAATATCTGGAAGCACTCAATTATTGTACCTACTGCTAAGTGTACTTACAGAAGGATTTTAAATGATGTCAGGTCTGTGGCACTCATATCTTCAGTCATAATAGTTTTTGTAAAGGTGATAAAGCAATCTGGAATCTCTATATCCTTGGCGGATTGCTTTTAGAACTGACAGAACTGACTCTGATACTATCGAATTGAATGTATTGTCACATCATGAGACCCTTGGAACATGCCAGACTTCTGTTCATTGATTTTTTTTTTGCATTTAACACCACACAACCACACCTGCTAACATTTTTCTTGGAATCACATCTTGATATTAATATAATTCAATGAATTTAACTTCATGACAAATGATGAGTTATAAATGTCCTCTTAGAAAAGTGTCTGGTAACAGTTTCTATGAATCCGGTGTTTATAAAACATTCATATTATAAGTGCATGCGTAGAGCTTATTATGTTAAGCCTGTTCTGTTAATGTACATAGATGTTCATAATCATAGTCAAATAATGGTGTTCACATCACAATTTGATGTACATCTATGGACATTAACAAAGGGTTATGACAAGCATTATAAAGCATTATGAATACTTTGTAAAGCCTTGTAAATGTGTTAATAATGCTGTATGAATACTGAATTTAGGTAATGAGTTACCAATTGTTCATCATCTACCAGTTCACTCTGAGAACATGTAAGTGATCAGAGCAAATCTAGGAACAGACACAGTTTCCTGATGACTCGATCATAAAAAGCTGTGATGAAAAAATGATGAAAAATTAGAATAACTGGTCTATAATGACTGGTTTAAGATGTTAGAGACCTTTTATTGAACTGAGCGTTGTAAAAACTAAGGACAATTATTCAATTTAGGAAGCCAGGGCCTATAATTAGTCTGTTTGTGATAATAAGTCATGCCAATAAAGATTGCACATATTAAAAGATTTAACAAACAAACAGACACAATAATTTTTTTTTGCTAATGTGGCTACTTGTTCCAAAATTCTAGTGGTGCTGAGGCTTGCCTGTCCCACATGCCTTCAGCTCAGCTGTTGATTTTATGTTGTGATTGAGATCACTGAACTGTTGCCTAACTACCTTTCTGACCATCCTAAACTGCTGAACAGATGGCCTTACGATTGTATCAGGAGTATTAAGGACAAGATCATTGTCTTAATAACTGCTCAAATTTCCTAGGTGGCTACAAAACATGCCCAAATTATCCCTTCTCCCCCAACTTGCCAATTGTACAGGTATGTGGGGTGATGTGCTGTATTTCCCAACCAAGTACCATAAGTATGCAGGATGACCTACTGGACTACTATGACCATGATAATTATGTTTTTTATGATCAAGGTGATGTCTAAGGCTTTAATAGTACGATTTAAAATCTCTAAACACAGAGCATTGCTACTCTTGTTCCCTGGTGTTCCTGTATTAAGCTTATGTGATTCCGGTATGTACAATTTGTTAATTGTTTAATTATGTTTCATTTTTAATTCTAATAAGTCTTGAATCAGGTTTAAAGGTCCAATATTTGGATCTGGTTTGTGACACAGCCCAGGGTAAATAATACGACATATTATGGTTTTGTTTTAAAGATTCAGACTTATTCAGATCAGGTTTATTCACCTGGCCCAAGTGCGATGTTACCACTCTATGAACTTTACCTTACTGAAAATGTAACCATGGACCACTACCAAATGGATTGCTCAGAATAAATTACAAAGTCCCTGGGTGGCTTTCAGGCAGAGGAAAGTTATACATATACATGACCTATGTGTTCTGGAACTACAGAATTTTATGAGTCACCCACTAATAGAAAAAATATAATTTTTTTTTACATTGTTTACTATTTTAATGGCTACATCATGAAATGTAGTAGGCACATAAAATATTGGATGTTAAACATTGGAAGTTAAATAGTGACAAGTGTCAAACAGCATCAATCCACTAGCTTTGATTTGGCCTACAACTCAGTTATGTTTGCTTCATGTGTGCATCTGGCCTAATCTGTTCATATTCCTCCCCTATATACATACAGTATATAGTTGTTCCATTTAGGTATCTACTTTTACCTTATTGCTCAATAAATAATTATATTTAATTGCATTTTATTTACTCTGCATTTCAGTTCAAGTTTCTTACTCCTAAGTCTTAAGACTCTTAAATCTGTTGCAAGTTATTTATTTCCAGTAAATATAATCAACATTTTACTCTATAATTGATCTCCATAACTTTTTCTCAAAGTATTCTAATTAGACTCCTGAGTTCCACTTCATTATAGTGACAAGTGTGACAAAGAGCGAGTGCTGTATTCAAATCTATTTCTTTAGTAAGTGTTTGTAGAAAACAGTTTGGGGTCGTATCCATAGGGCAATGTGGTAGCAGGTGTATTGCTTTCATAAATCACTTGCAAATTAGCTGTATTTATCAACCTAGTTTGCATTTTACTGCCCCACTGTCATTTAACCAGACGGGCCTTGCTGCAAAGTTTACCAGATGGCACATGTTCAAATGGTCATTAAAACACACTTTCTAATGCCATTTAGGGATGCCAGTGCAAAACAACATGATACTATTCATCTTACGTTGGTTATTCCATAATTCAGCTTGACCTTCAGCCACAATAGCGTCACAATACAGTATATACAAAACAGCATATCTAAGAATTCAGTGGGTACCTATAATTATGGTTTAATAAATGTATATGAATGGAATAATTTATTATATAGTGGAGGCATGGTGGTATTGTGATTAGCATATCTGCCTCTCAGCACTGGGGATCCAGGTTTGAATCCCAATTTGGATTCTCCAGTTTCCTCCCACAGTCCAAAAACATGGATTCAAGGTAAATTAACTGCTCTTAATTGTCCATATGTAAATTGCCCCTATAAAGTGAATATGTGTGTGTGTGTGTGATTAGTTGAGTGTTCGACAAAAGGTACACAAATAATAAAAAAAAAAGAACACAAATAAACATTATTGATAAATAATGAAGACAATACGGATTGAGCCACAAACAATTGACTTCCTAATTGAGAGGTATGAAAGATATGTAAATCAAAAACAAAATGTAAGACCCATTAATGCAGAACCCTGAACAGACATTGGACAGACACCTCATCAATCATATTAAGAGGTCTCTCTCCTCTCCTCTTGGTGTGCACGTTCTAATTCCCCGACGTACTGACACCTGCATGCTCATTATCCATAATTCCACCAGAGCATATTTAGGCACTTTTACTCATTTCTTTTCTTTGCGCTGTATTAGTTAATATTAATGTTGGCCCACTTTCATGATCCATCTCGAATATATTTTTACTCAGTAGTAGCAATAACTGGAGTTATCACAGAAGGCTTGGCTCCAGCCTCCAGACTCCTTTCATTTGACAACTTCAGTTCCTCTTTTGGGTTGTTTATACTTTTGTTTTCTTTAGGAGTTTATGTGGTTTATTTTTGTTGTGTCCGTTGTGGTTTTGTCGCTGCAATGTTTTCAGTGATATTTTGTCTCGTAATAAACACACACACAAAATAATTTTGTGCACTCTACCCAAAGTTCTTGGATTTTCTTGCTTTAAATAGACAGTTCTGACCACTGCAATTTCTAATGTAATATTAAACTAGTAAGATTTGAAAGCTTTGATAACCTGTTTTACCAAGATATTTGCTAGGCCTTATTCTAAATGGACCTTTACTTTTATAACGTTTATTTATTTTTTCATTAGAGGAGTTTTAGAAGAAGCTTTGAAACCGAAGTGTATTTTAACTCCTGATTTATGAGCAGGTTGTGTATTTTGACACTAGCCTATGACAAGCTGTAAGGGGAGTTTATCAGCTGCTGTGTTTGTGCTGTACTTTGTTGATGACTCACAATGCCTCTCAGAGGGAAAAAATCCAGAGGAAGGACGGTCTGAAATTACAACTAATGGCTAGTAGAGATTGTAGTTTGTTTCAGCTAGCAGCAGGGGAGACTGTACTTTGTGCTTTTAAAGCTTAACCCTTTTTTAGTGAAACCATTTATTATGGTTAAAGTGCTGTCTTAATGCTGACAGAATCTGTAGTGTGTGGACTAAGATATTATTGTTAATGCTTTGCATTGGGTTTAAGAAACACCTTTTCTTAGAATTTCTGATCTACTCCTATTTTCACATACTTTTAGTGAAGATAAAAAATTGCCAATGCACTTTGTGTAAAGACAATAATTGCAAACAGCTTTACAATGAAAACATCTATAATTTATAGATGCTTAATACAAATTTTGCACACGACTACTGTGGATGTTCACACTTTACCTCCACATTGTGAATCTGCTCAAGGAATAGATGGATACTTAAATAAGTTACATTGTGTTTTAATTTATTTAATTTGAAACCCCAAAAATTGTTTCAAAGTGATCTTATAAGCAATAATTTCTTAACCATTATATAGATTTACAGAGGAGGAAAACAGTGAGATCACTACTAATGATTTTTGGATAATTTAATATAGTGTTTTACTTTACAAGGAAGGATTATAACCCACAACACACTCTAATGCTTTGCAACAACTCAAATTTTAGTGATTGCTAATTATAATGGATATTTTTCCACGGTCACCTGACATTTATCCACTGAGCACTGATGGAAAGCTGGGATCTCAATAATACAAAAAAGATACTTGTTTAATTATGTAGATCCCTGTAGGACCAAAAAAAAGAAATAAATATATTGCATTCAACCTTGTTGTCTTTGTCTTTTGGCCAGTATCATATAGCTATTACACTTATACAGCCAATAGACATTCTGTTCCAAAACATTAGAATAGTGTAATGTGAAAGGCAACTGGGGGTTGCCATAGAAACTCAAATAGGATATTAAGTCAAGTGAGAATGAAGTGTGATCTTGCACAGATGCTAGATACTTTTGGTACAACTCAATCACAATCACAAGTTTGCATGTGTCAGTGTATGAGAAGTATTTGCTCCTCGCTGACTCGTTTAGACATCACAGTAGGAGTGCGAATTTTGTGTGGGCAATAAAAAAATGTTAGTTGGATGATATTGAAGACAAGTGGCAATAAAAACATTAATTTAAGCTCATTTAGCATGAAGAACATTTAGTATTCATTTAAAGAAGTAGCCTAAAACCTTTTGTTTTGTAATTGACTTCATTGTTCTGTCAGAAATTCAAGTAAAGATTAATAACTTTAATATTATGAGAAATGCAGAGGAAATTAATGGCAGAGCCCTACTGTGAAACTATCCACCCTCCAATCATTTTTAAGGCATATAATGCAATTAATTTTCATTAACACAACATAGAGAATAAAGCAAACAAATGAATGAAGATTTAATGTGATTTAATGATGGTGCACATATGGCATCAACTGTTTTCTCAGAAGATCCTTCTTTTTTGATTTGCTCGCTGTTTAGCTAATTAATTGAGATCAATAACCCTGTCAGTAATGAAGCAATGTAATAATGTTATATACCCGTCATGGGCTATTAACTTTAGTAGAGTGTAGGACTGAATTCTGAAAGATTCTGCATTTCAAATATAAAGCACATCAAGTACGTCTCATTACCACATGTACAACATTTCACATCTGAATAACTTCTCAAATGACTTATAAGATTTATGCTCATAATGAAATTAAACATTTTGGGTTTAATTATACTGCATTTGCTTATCCGAACTTTTTTATGGATAAGTAAGCTACATTTCAGCAGTTCAATAATATGTTGTGTCCAGCTATTTAAAGTTCTTTATCTGATTCCAGGTTATTTTACAAACTTTATTTACAACAGCTATATAATACAGCTCTTCTATCTATCATAATAGTATCACATATCAGTGTCTATTTTAACAAAGTGAACATCACAAATTCTCAGACACTAACACCTTTTGAAAATGTTCTCATTAAACGAAAGCGTGTAATAAAATCTAAATTTATTGGATTTACGTGAGCTGAATTTATGAATTTTGATTC
>JAFMOD010000899.1:35892-49062 GCA_019802435.1 Corydoras maculifer | reverse complement strand
GCATTTTTCTCAGATAAAACGACACTCATTCCATGCAAATAATAACAAGTATCTGCATCTCTAAAATTGTTACTTTTCCTTTTGGATTACTAGGTGCTTTTTCCCAATACAAATAAGGCTAAATAAAAACTCACCATTGTTTGTGATCAGCATCACAGTTGCAGTAGTGTTTGGGGTCAACACACTTGTGCTCTATTCCACAGGCACATTTCTGAATGCCTGGTGCCGCACCTCCCCAGTAGAAGTGCTTCTCATTTCCTCTGCCAACCCACCATGTGTATGGGGTGCCATCTGGGAAATACATGCATTAAAGTACATATTAATTATGGCCAAACTTGAGTTTTTTTTTTATTTTATTTTTTTATTTTTTTTTTTACATAAAACAATGACTGTAATTGTTATAAATACAATACAAGATATACTAAGCCATGATCTGTTGTAAATATGTGCTATTTAAAGGATATTTACAATAAAAGTCTGCAGTGGTAAATATAAGAAATAAAATGCAGTATAACAATAACATTGATGTCTACATTTAGAATTATAACTAAACAGTATCAGTAATTATTTTACAAAAATGTACAGTAATGTATGGATTTCAGTAACTATAATATAATTAGAACTATATGTTGTAGAGTGTGGCACGGTGGCATAGTGGTTAGCACGTTCGCCTCTCAGCACTAGGGATTCCCGGTTCGAATCCCCATCTGGGTGGAGTTTCCATGTTCTCCCCGTGTCCGCGTGGGTTTCCTCCGGGTTCTCCGGTTTCCTCCCACAGTCCAAAAACATGGATCAAGTCAATTGAGTTCTCCAAATTGCCCTATATAGAGTGTGTTTGAGTGAGTGAGCCCAGCGATGGATTGGTGCCCTGTCCTGGGTGTATCTGCCCAGCGCCCAAGACGCTCTCCCCTGGATGGGCATGGGGAACCCCACCGTGACCCTAAAAGAGGATAAAGCGGGTGATAATGAATGAATGAATGTTGTAAATTCATTCTGCAGTATAAAATTTTTTACATCAGAGTTTATAAATCTTAATAATATTGTGGTGTTATTTATGTCATCATTTCACAAGAATTACAAAATTCCTATGGGTGCAAAAGTGTGAGTAAATGTGTTTGTTATTGAACACCAGGTTCAACTGTTTATATGCTACAGTAAACTAAAGAAAAAGCCGAATACAGCAAAATGATAATGACGATTGATTTTCATTTCTTTTTAAATTTATCTTAAATTTAGGACAAATCTTTTCCTAAAGCATAAAGCTAACTAAGCATGTCCATTACAACATTTTTTTAAACATTGTCCTGGTGAGTGTCTGGTTGTGGATGAGAAAAGATTTTCCTTAAGAACGTCCAATCCCAAGGTTCCATTCTTCTGCCTCCTTATTTTAAAACAATCCCACATCTTGATGAATCAGTTTCCTAATGTATTAGCTAATGTTTGTGGTGTGATTTTCCAGATCCTTAATAAAGATTTTTTAGCAGTAGCTCTTTGAGTACTTATCTTTAATGTACATAAAATATCTGCTGCTAACTAGTGCCATCACTACGGTGATATACAACTTGTGAAGAGAGGTTTTCCTTTATTTTGACCTTTTTTAGATAATTGGTGACAGATTATTTGTTTACTAGTTTAATGTGGAATAATTAACTAAGCAACAAGTGCTAACAAAGCTGATTACATTTAACACAGATAAAATAATTGAACTGTATTATTCCATTTTCCTACCCGACCTGACCCGCCCTAGTTAGTTAAAACTATGTTATAATAGTTTTCTATTTAAAGCTTCCCTTTTTTTGTATTGAACTATTAATGCTGAGAGCATTTCAGGACTGACTGCCCCATGGAGGGAGCATTATGCATTTTTCTTGAATGAAGAAAAATTGGACGCATTATCTATTACCATTCTAAATTGAAAAAAATGTTTGTTTTATAACATGTAATCATCTGTGTGAACCTGTTATGCATTAAAGATGAAAAAGCATGCCACGCAGGCATAAAGCTCAGTTTCTTATAGTTTATGTTGCATACTGTGCTATAATCTTAAAAACAAGGTATCACAAATCAAAATTAGTGTAAAGAGAACAAAATTCATACAGCCAAAAAAAAAAGGAGGCAGGGAATGAACATTGTGGGAGAGACAGTTAGTCAAAGACTGAGGTGGGTTAGTATTAGTTAAATTATAGTTAATTTATCTAAAGTCATCTTCATTTTAGTACTTCATACACACACACAAAGAAAAAAAAGAATAGATCAAACTCTACAGTAACAGTGAGATGAGGATTTTGTAAATAAATGATTTTCAATGGTTTGGCCAAGGCCAGACAACACGCTGTTGATTCCCTGAGGGAAGGAAATTGCTCATCATCCTGTGAGACAGACATCTTCCTAATGACAATTAATTATAATTGTACTGATTATAACCCAAATGCTAATTGCTATGCCAATGTTTTCTTTGTGCTGCATTAAAAGACTCACCAGGAAAAAAATTATTAAATCCCACCTGTTCTGCAATCAACTCCTGAAATGTGTCAGAGTCTATTCAGAAAAACACTAGAATAAACAGATCTATTATTTTGCTATTGGCAAGATGTGTGGGTTCCTAAAAGCATACCATGGTCTACACATTTATTTTATGCTCTATAAAACTATAAAAAGATACAAAATAATGTAAAAAGAAGTAAAACAATAACGAGTGGTATAGGCAAACTATACCACTCGTATAGTATAATTTTTATTACTCATTTATCAATTTGACATATATCACAGTTTCTACCGTGAATTGTACAATTCACCAATTCTCAGTTTTCAATTAATTTCTATAGGGATTCAATCCCTAGGCAACCCAGTTTATCCTTTCAATCCTCATACATTGCCTTAAAAAAAACGATTTTTTTCTCCAGACAGAACCCAAATTACCATTTCATTTTCTTATTAGCACATCTATGTGCTTCATTATCAGGTCATGCTTTTGTTCTCTACAGACTCTTTATTCCTTGCGCATACTTTGCCATGTGTAATGAGATCAGGGTAAAACCTGGATCTGTTTCCTTATATGAAGAGGCCGTTTTAATAAATGATTAATAAACTGACAGCGCAGGGCAACACCTCTTTAGTTGAAATGGTAATAGAGGAGGATAACAGAGATTTCAAAGTATGCAAATGGTTTAGATGATGATGGCACATAGTAAAACAGAACACAGAATTTTAATCCGGTTTCAGAAACATTCTTTTTAAAATATTTAGGCTAATAACTAACTAATACTTCGCTTTTTTTAAACCTTTTTTTAATGTATAAAAATTCTACATTAATACAGTACATTCATTTGCTGGTATTTCCATTCTAACTAAACACCTAATTATTCTGACAATTTTTGGCTCTAAATCTATATTTACTACTGGCTCAAAATAAAGAGGATAGAATCAGAGTTACAAAACACCATAATATACCTTTAAGACATTGTAAAAATCATATTTTTGCAGTTACATAACACAGCAGTAACAAATGGCATGTTAATATAAAAATGTTCTTTAAAAAAAAGCACAAATGCTAAAATTGCATAAATTAACACAAAATGACACTTTTCACATTTCATTTACAGTAACTAGCTGCCTTTTAACTACTACAGATGTTTTACATTTTTTTTAATGAGCTCACAGACTTCTGATGACCTTGTATTGCCCAACCCATCAATTTTTTTAGCTTTGAAGTTTGCCAAATTATATAAAGGATATGATAAACAAACTATACTGTTATCAGATAAAACAATGTTTTGTTTTATTTTTTTAACTAATTTACACATCATGTACCATTTGTGTTTTAATATTCAGATATCAGATAATTTTCTGAGGATGCATAAACCAAGCAAAAGTTCTCATCAAAAGCTGTTATCACTCTGTCACACAGATGAGGGAGGGTGCAAGAGACTTTACGCCAAATATCCATGAATAAACATTTGCAATATTTCAGTTCAATAAGAAGAAAGCTGGTGACTGATGGGTCTCTTATCCCTCCGGAATAGAAATCTAGTGCAAATACACTGACCTTCACAACTCATGTCAGTAAATAATTCTCTGAGTGCTCTCTGAAGGTGACACTGGAAAAGAAAAAGGGATAGAAAAGAAAATAATTCAGGGATTATGCCCAGCTCGCTCTACCACTGGCTGCAGGGCAGGCAGATAAGCCTCCGGCTTTGCGGGAGGAAACAGAGCTGAGCTGAAGGGGTCTTGATCTCCCTGGCCGAAATCATCTCCGGCCGAGAGGAAAAAGAGAGGAGCATGGCAGTTTTCTTCGCTGCAGGACAAAAATACACGCCAGCTAATATAATAAGCCACCTGCATCTAAAAACATGAAACACAACTGCCGCTGGCATGGGCACTTCCTGCCTAGTTCTCATGACTTTGTTTCCTGGTGAATGAAGATAAACAGACAGGTCGTACTGTGATGAAGTGAGCATCATTTTATGAGTCTAGTCACTATCTAGTCACTCATCTGATCTGCTGCTGAACTACCAAATCCTGAAGCAACCACTTTGCTTAGCTGAAGTCTAAACTGTGTCCAATTTCTTTTAAAATGAAATGCCCTCAGATGGCCTCTACCAAATGGATTTTCTGCACAGAGGCATGAATTAAATAATTGAGGCCTGGCACTTGGCGATTTTCAAAATAAAACGCACCACATCCATTTTCCTTACAATGAATTCAGGATTAAAACCTTAAGATCCATGGTTCATCTCTTTGAGATTTTTCATCAAAAAAGATGGCATTTTCATTTTAATGGAATAACATGCTTTTAATTAACCTAATTTTTAAACACAGCTGTGCCTTTTTATTATATCCAAATAAAGCTTTACAACTTGTGATTTACAACTTGGCTTGTAACTAGTGAATTCTGACATTATACCAGTTGCCAAGCACTGCATAAAAATACCTGGATAATAAGCATACAACAGTAATTGGAAGTTTACAGTTTGGAGGCAACAACACTTTACTTATATAGCCACACAATATACATAACACAGTGGCAGCTCAGTGGTTCTTTTGCTGGATGCAAAAATAAAAAAAAAAACCTGGATGTTATAACCATGGCCTGGCCAAACTAACACTGTTAAACAAGGCCTTTGCCCTCATGTTACAACGCCTACAATGTATGTAACAGTTAAATCTTGAGTTTTGGAAAAAGCCCTTTTGCAAGCAACGGTTTCACATGACTACTTATCAGACTGGTCCAGCAATCAGTCACATGTTTCAAGATCTGTTAATAAAGCAATAATTCACGATAGGATGTGCATTATTGTGAATAAATCAGGGAAAGTGGTGTTGTTAGTCCAGACTAATAGCAGAGTAATGCACAACCTCAAGTGCCTTTTTGCTTTTAAAAGAAATGTCCTTGTTGCCTTGTTGCTTATTTAAAACAGAAATATGAATACACTGGACTAATCTGGTTTTTAAAGGGAACATTGATTCCTAAGCAACTGGATATTGGCTTAGTGCTCATAGAGAATCAGCTAGCTATTTATATTAATCTTTATTTCTGTTAATAATACATAATTTAAAATTTAACCACATTTGCATATTTAACACATTGATATAAATGTGAAGTGGTCAAAGATGTGAATTATTGTCAATGTCACGGCTGGACAATTGACTCAGTCAATCAGATTTAAAGACTGGGACTCTCTGTTTTATAAGAAATATTATTTAACCAGGGCGAAACAGTGGCTTAGTGGTTAGCACGTTCGCCTCTCAGCACTAGGGATTCCCGGTTCAAATCCCCATCTGGGTGGAGTTTCCATGTTCTCCCCGTGGGTTTCATCCGGGTTCTCCGGTTTCCTCCCACAGTCCAAAAACATGGATCAAGTCAATTGAGTTCTCCAAAATTACCCCATATAGAGTGTGTATGTGTGCGTGTCTGTGTGAGTGAGTGTGTGCCCAGCAATAGATTGGCGCCCTGTCCTGGGTGTATCTGCCCAGCGCCCGAAACGTTCCCCGCTGGATGGGCATGGGGAACCCCACCGCGACCCTAATATAGGAAAAAGCGGAAGATAATAAATGAATGAATTATTGAACCAGATTACAGAAAATAAAATCATTAAAATATTCTGAAATTAATTGTCCAAAATGTAAAATGATAAAAGCATGTTTCAAAAAAAGCATTTCTATAACTATAACACATCCTACCATCTTTTAAACAGACCATGTATGGACAAAGCGGCTTAATAAACTGGCTGCTGAATTGAGCGAAGAACCTCACTGCATTTTCTACAAAGAATAAAAAATGTTTGAAAAGAAATGTATTAAGGCACTGATGCACAAAGATGAATGCTCTTCCTCGATCAAAAATATTTTTATACCAGTTCATTGTATGCAAGTCCCTTAACTTATTTATTTCATAAGAATTATTATATAAACTCATTTTCGAACCCGGGCGGCACGGTGGCTTAGTGGTTAGCACGTTCGCCTCTCAGCGCTAGGGATTCCCAGTTCGAATCCCCATCTGGGTGGAGTTTCCATGTTCTCCCCGTGTCTGCGTGGGTTTCCTCCGGGTTCTCCGGTTTCCTCCCACAGTCCAAAAACATGGATCAAGTTAATTGAGTTCTCAAAATTGCCCTGTTTAGAGTGTGTCTGTGTGAGTGAGTGTGTGCCCAGCGATGGATTGGCGCCCTGTCCTGGGTCTATCTGCCCAGCGCCCGAGATGTTCTTCCCTGGATGAGCATGGGAAACCCCACCGCGACCCTAATAGAGGATAAGCGGAAGATTATGAATGAATGAATGAATGAATAATTTTCGAACCCACTGCATAAATGCAGGTTCACAGCAAGCAAAGTGTAGGGTGTCAGATTATTTAGTCAGCTTTACTGACCCATAGATGCCCTGATCTTTAGTTAGTTGCCAGCATTATGCACTTACTAGAAAATAAATAAAACACTAGTTTTTTTACAGCATACTCACTAGCATGTAACAATTTAGGCATAATATTAAAAAAAAAATAAAATAAAAATCACAGCTAGATTACATTTCTACTAGATACTCATTTACTGTTAATTAGACTTCAAACTACCAATTTTACTTTTCCAGTTTGGCAATGTAAAAGTACTGCACTATTCAAACATAAGGTTTGTTAAATTTTTAACAGTAAACAATAGCACTGCTCCAGATGCTACAGAGAAGTGGAGTCTTTTTATCCCAGTCATACCTGAGGCAAGAATGGTTCTTTTTTAAACTTTTGACTGAAAACATGACAACACAGAGCTTATTCAGTTTTGTTTGCTTATTCTTCTTGTTTGCTTTATTCTTCTACATTATCTCCCAAATCTGAATAACATTACTTATTTTTAAACATTGGCTGATAAAGCTATTTACTGATATCAAGCATTTAGCTTATTGCTTAAAAATATTACTAAAAATAAACTGCCTTTTTGCAAGCAGCACAGAGAGCATCACAAAACAGAGTGCTAATGAGCCATATTTCCAAAACACAATGAAAGCTAATTTATGTTCAAAACTGAAGGCTGATTACTATGTATCTCTTAGTAGATTTGAAAATGTTCGAAGGAAATAAATTATTCCACTGGGTTGTTTAGTTCTTCTATACAATTACAAGTTGTGAGAAACAACTAGTCTTGTAGCCTAAAGTGATTTTGATCATTTCCAAAAATTATATATATAGAGTTTAGGAAAAAAGCACAGTTAACACTACCAGTGATCAGTCTTTGAAGAAGCCTTCAGTTCGCTAAGAAAATATCAAGCATTTATATTCATCTCCAGTTTATATGTGACCTGTGTTCAATTTTGCAAATGAAAGTAGATCAAGGCCATCGGCCTTAGCTGAGAGTTAACTGACCAGATGGTCAAAAACATTCCAAGAACTACTAAGGCACAGTCTTGGCAAAAAACATTGCAGCAGATACTAATTGCTACAATGCACTTGTTATTTAAACAGTACAATGCCATGTTACCAGCCTACAGGAACATCCTTGGATCTGTTCCCTCTTAGGTGAGCTAAGTCTTCCAGAAGGACACCCCACACCTGCTCCCAGCAATCTTTCAGTGAACAATGCCTAGTGCTTCCACCTCACTGTGGAGGCAAATCATTTTCCACTGCCAAATGAACAACCTTCCCAGCACTATCTAACTTTGGAATCATTCTGCATATTAAAAAAGCATCTAAAAGCACATTTATTTTGAATGCACATGATTTAACATTCTCACTTTTTCTCTCAACTTTAAAAACAATTGAAGGACGAGGGTCGTCCAATCAAAAATACTTTGATTTCACTTTGGATAAAAGCATCTATGTGATAACAAAAAGCAATTAAATATAGTTCCAAAAAATAGTTGTTTGCAAACCAAAATTATACACATTTTTAAAAAGTTAATAAAAACTGCAAACTGTGAATGAACATAAAGTTTAATTGAATAAAAGTAAAAAGTGTGCCAAAATTTGTAAGATAATTTTAAATTGCAAATAAAAAGTAATTTTTTAAAGACAATGTATTAGGGGTTATGTCTCATGAACCCATGTAGCCAACACCAACTCATAGATTTAGAATTAAATAAGCTAATCTAGTTTAAAAACACTGAAAAGCTAAAACTTTGAACATGGCAAAAATAGGATCCCAAAAAGTGTCCCCACTACTCACACTGCATTAAGCGTAATCATTTAGATGTTTTTTAATTTATATTTTATATCATAAAGATTTGTGTAATTAGAGACATTTTGATGCATGCAGGAAAGGTAGAAACTGCTATTAAACAAATGCTCTGCTTAAGAAAAAGCAATACAGCAGAAAGGGTCATAGCAACATGAGCTTGGGAGTACTTTAGAAAAATCTCTCCCCAAACATAAGAAATATAAAAATTTTATGTAATAATGTTGGGAAGTTTTCAATGACCGAAGTCAGAGAAACTGCAAAACCCAATGTGGAAATGTATTCTGGGGTTAGACAAGTCCAGGTTTTCATTAATAAACTGTCTTAGTATGAAACCCTTTTTGTGTGTCTCTTAATCAGTTTGATCTGAAAGCACCAATTAGAACATCTCCATAAGTGACATTCATTTTCTCTAACATCCATCAATCAGAGTAAAAATGATGAAGAGTGAGGGACAAGATATAAAAGCACACAGTTTTCTTCTTTTTAAAACTATAGAGAAGCAAAGCAGGCACCATGAGAGATAAAATGCACAAAAAACAAAAAAACAAAAACAGTCTGTATTTTTTTATATTGCTTTGAGAATCTGGCAAGCCCAAACTGTTTTGTGGATTGTGCTGGTTTTGGACAGATGTTGGATCAGGGCAGGAGGCAACCCGCCCTGCATTTTCTTCTGTTTCCTTTGATTTCGTTCCCTTCAGTCCCTTTTCTCTCCTCTTGTCGTCCTATGTGACAGTTGGCAGGTAGAACAACATGGCTCACAGTACAGGTAGCAGATGGAGATGATAAATGAGTTCTCCCTGGTTTGGTGAGAGAGACCAAGTGACTACGTGTCCAAGCAAAATGAAAGAGACAGCCCCACACTGAACACACAAGGCACACCAAGCCAAATCCCTATTGGTTCCAAGTATCACTTCGCATTCAGATCTTCAAACAGCAGCTTCATATATTATGGTATAATATTTATGGTATAATATTTAATGTAGCTGGTATATAGAAAACAATTATTGGATCTAAACATGTGTCAGTGGCTTACAGTGAAAACAATTATTTATATTTTACATATTCTATAATTTACCAAATTTGGATTAGTTGTGTTAGAAAATAGTGTTTTTTTATGATAGTGGTGATACCGGAGGGCGGGTGCGATAGATTTTGATTAGAAGTAATTATGGTAATGTTGCACCGCCTGATGAACGTGTGCAGCTTTTACATAACACAGGGAGAGAGAGAGATCTACATTTTTTGTAGAAAAATAGAAAAAATACAAAAAGTAATACAAAAAATGTATTAGTTTAAGTAATAGACAGTATGTACCTTAGTTGCTTAAATATTAAAAAAAAGAAATAGTATACATAAAAATTACAATACAGTCTGTGGTACTTATAAAATGTAAAAAGAACTTAACATGAAATGAAATGACAGCTAAAAGTCCAAGGACAAAAACTATGTTATTTATTAAATGCACATGATTTAAACTAAAAATAAATTTACATAGACATTATAAATATTTAAAAAGGAAATGTTATTCTCCAATTTTATTTACTGCAAAATAAAATGGTTGTCCGCATTTTGACAAGCTTTTAAAATATTCATATATTGTTATTGGCACAACTCGGTGAATCTGATGTGTCCAGTTTTTATATGTGCTTAATCATTAGTGCCAACACACACTGCATTAGCAGCATGATAATTTGCTCAGTGTAGCTGCTGGTTAGTGTAGATTAGTCTCATCAATAAAACCATCTTGAACTGTGTGCATCTCAGGTTGTCCTGTATTTCCTGAAACTAAATTCCCAAATACAGCCAAATTAAAAGCTGTTATCTTATCTAGATGCACAGCTTTGCACATGACAATTTTGCAGATGTTTCCCCAAGTGAGAATGATCTGTACCAAATGAGGTAGCAAAAAGCATATGTGCCATGGTAATAATCTCAGCCTCTCACTGCTTTCAAATTGCAAGCCGTGTTTCAAGCAGTTAAACTGAAGGATCTGCTCAACGGGAGTGCACTTTTTTTTTGAAGGCTACAGCCTGAGCGGGGCTTCAGAAGGATACATGAGGTTGAATAAATGTTCACTTGGTGCTCACAAAGACTTTGGATATTCTCAAAAGACAGATGGCATTTCTGTCAGTGATTAATGTTGGCAAACAGCACTTTTTCTATTATCTTCGAGAACTGAAAGTGCTTTCTAAATGCAAATACATCACATGCAAGCAAAAGTGTTACACACATTAACCTTAACATAAAGAAAATCCACTAGCTCAATGTCTATTCTTTCTTTTGTGTGCATAAAAACTTAGTAGCCTCTCTGTTCTCCCTTTCCCTTTTTCCTTTTGAAGGCCTTTTATAAACTTTGTTATAATTTGTGTCCAAATACACAAAGCATCTGTGATTTAGCGCACTGATGCTGGACAAGAAGATCTACATTTGGTAAAGAATGAGGCCTTCCCTAAATTTTCAACAAAGTAGCTTTAACTAACTGAGATAAGCTTCTTAGGCATATTTCTTCATGTATTTAGCCCAGATATCGTAAACAATGTATGCAATTCTTAAATATTTATTAATATATAGTTTTACTTTCCTTTGAAATGCTATAAATTTGGAAACTAAAATACACATGGGTCTGTTACTGGCTGGAGTTGTGTGTTATGGGTGGATAATACCTTTAATTAATTTTTCTTTTAGAAAATTTTTTACAAGCAGTTACATCCATCAACTATCTTTCACATAATCCTATACTATGGTCCCAGCGGGGTTTTCCGTGCCTATCCTAAGGAGAATGTTTTGAGTGCTGGGCAGATACACACAGGACATGGTGCTAATCTATCGCTGGGCACACACTAAATCACATATACTATAAAATATTTATGGTAGTTTTGAAAATAAATACTTCTAAAATAAAGATACATGTATGTGTGATAATCAGAGTCTCTTTTGTTTCTCTGTACTGTACACACAAAACTGACTGTTCTATAGTCACTTTCTAATTATGTAATTAATATAATGGTTATGCACTCTGTAGCATTACCACTATATTAATTACATTAATAGACATAAAAGAAAGAATAATTTAACAACATTTAATAATTAGGAAAGGTGTTTAAATACATTGTTAAAAATAAGGAAATAATTAAAGCCTTTTCCTATCTACACCATTGTACCCCTCTGGACTAATTAAAGAAGGCACAAAGGGTGAGCAGAGAACTAGTGTTATTTGGTTCATCTTGCTTGATGTATTTTTTCCATATTTATTTTTTTATTTATTTCTTTTATTATTTATTTTTTGCATTTAAACCATTTGCCTCAGTGGAAAATGTGTGATGCTGCAATGCTGATAGATGTTTATGGGTGAGAGCATCATTAGCTAAACTGCACACAACGGCGTTTACGCAAAATAAACTAATGACCGAGTTTACCAGCCTGTGACAACAAGGGCTATTTGAGTGCCATTTCTTATTTCTGAACCCCCCCTCAAAATCTGCATTTTAACACACTGTCATTTCTGAGCCGTGTCTTTCCGTCACGCTCTGATTGCTCTGATGCTACATTTATTCAACAGAATTCATCCTCCCCACCTTCATATCCAGACCTCAGACATCCAGTCTGAACATAAAAAACAGAAATATTTAACACATAACAATAAATAAAAACTACACAAATAAAACCCATTTCAAAGAAACATTGAAACTATTTATTAAATATCAGCACAAATTAGATCAGCTGTTTGTTAATTTATTTAAACCTTTATTAAACAGAAAAAAAATTAAAAACAATTGCCATTGTTTTGCCTTATTTGTGATTTTTGAATACAAACAATTTAAAAAATAGATGTTTTATTACACGGTGTTGGGTCAGTAGCATGTTTTCTATTTCATTTTCTTCAATTTTCATTCCTTTCATCATTCATTATCTTCCAATTTATCCTATATTAGGGTCGCGGGGGGTTCCCCATGCCTATCCAGGGGAGAACATTTCAGGCGTTGGGCAGATACACCCATGACAGGGCGCCAATCTATCGCTGGGCAATTTTCTTCAATTTGAACTTTTTAATTATTTGGAAATATAAGATATTTGTTTCTGCAAATTTGCAACAGATTTTTTTTCACTTGTTCATTGACTTCAGCTGCTCAGTGGTCAGTGATCATCATTGTGTATTTTTCCTTTTAAAGATGCACCAAATATTTTAAATAAGATTCATGCATGCTGATTGTCAGGCACACACACACATTCAAAAACCATGCTGTTTTTACTAAAGCAAACTAAGGTCTGGCATTGTTCTGCTAAATTATACGTAAATACTGTGGAAAATACTTTTAGAATTAAATGTTTTTTTTAAATACTAATAGTGTTGGCCTCTGCTTTAATGATCCATTTAAATTATATCTGTCACTGAGATGTGATCTATTTTGTATAACTACTGTACTTACACACAGAGGAATTTGTCTTTCACATCAATCCCATCCGTGCAGTGAAACACACACATATATACACACTGAGTAAAGTGAGCACATGTGCC
>JAFMOD010000899.1:10346-32039 GCA_019802435.1 Corydoras maculifer | reverse complement strand
TTTGTGTTCCAGCCACTGGGCTCAAACCCTACCTGCCACGATATGAGAAAGATACATTTTAATTGAAGTACATGTTTAATTTATTGGATTTGTTTTAATGGATTTTATCTCACTCACTTTATGGTCATCACACATGCCATAAACATATTTAGTAATGATGTTTCAGGACAAAAGGATAATACTTGTCACTTTATAAGTGAGAATACGTTAAGAAAATGTGTATCAGCTTTGTGGGGTGTCATGTTGCCTATAAAATGGGTAGTTCTCCATTCATTATCTTCCGCTTTATCCTATATTAGAGTCGCGGGGGGGTTCCCCATGCCCATCCAGGGGAGAACGGAACGCCGGAACGGGCGCTGGGCAGGTACACCTAGGACAGGACGCCAATCTATCGCTGTGCACACACTCACACAGACACGTACACATACACACTATATATGGGCCAATTTGGAGAACTCAATTGACTTGATCCATGGTTTTGGACTGTGGGAGGAACCAAAACAACCTGCAAGTTTATTTTAAAACTAACACTAAGTGTCAGTTTTTGTTTTATAGATGGTAATCTCTTTTAACTTATTTTATTAATCAGTTATTTAGTTTTTTTCCCCCCGGACCACGCTCTGGACTAAGCTTCTTTTTCTGATTATAATTACCGATAATTTATTTCTAATTTTTAATTAAAAAGTATAAGAATGATAAAGAATAAAGCATGTTCTCTGTAGGTGTCAATATGTTATATATAAGAACTATAGTATTACCCTGTGGGTATGATGATAAATGATGAGGACCAAATTTGATAAATATGTTTTCAAAAATGACGACTTTCAAAAACTGAGTTTAAAAGCATAAATGAATAATACTATTTTTGCATCTACTATAGTGTATAAGAAGATTAGCATGTATCAGCAATGCAGATTTGTAGCTCCTTTATCACGTCCCTCCTGAAAATCCTAATTAAAGTTAAAACAATTAACAGCATCGCTGCTCCTCTCCTTTTCTCATTTTCAAAGGTGCTTTGGTAATACGCCCACGTTAGCAGAAAAAAAAAGGTTTCTTGAGCTCCTCTCGTCCACAGAGTGTCAAATCCATTAGCCTAGCCGAACCCAGCGTGAAACAAAATTATGCAGCAATCCTCTTTATGCTAATGCTCATTAGGACTGTGCGAAGAGTTATGAATTAATATGGAGTTTTTCGAGACTTTGGGTGCCACCATGTCCTCCTGTGAGGTGGCAGACATTCTGTTGGGATCTGCTATCTGTCAAGGATGTTGGGATTAATTGTTAGCTCCCCAACCATCTGCTGCTGGAGTTCTGGAGCAAGGCAGGAGAGCTTTAAATCACATTCAGAACAGCACCCACGCCGTACTGTCTCACCGATGCCTGTGTGGGTGGCTCCGGCACTGCCAGAGAGTAATGAGTACAAACTGAGATCGTGTTTCTATAAGGCGGGATCTGTCTCCGTGTCTGAAGAGACTGAGAGTTGACATGAGGAGGTGTGGATGGAGTTGTTTGTTTGCCTTTGTCCAGATTCCCTCAGCAGACGAATATCAAGCCAGTTCAGACAGACTGGAGGGCTCTCAAACCCACTCTAGCAGACCCACTCTCTAAGCATAGAGGTTGTCCATGTACTTGATATTTATAAATGTTGAATTTAGTGTCTGATTCATATTATCTAAAGTTTTGTTACATAATTGCTTTTAGTATGAAAAGGTCTGCAATTTCATGTATGTTTTAATGTACATGTTTCTTAACAAATACACAAAATGTCTGTCAAGTATATGCAGACACCCTTTTAGTTCATATGAATGTTGACTGGCCCAAAATATTGCAGTACAAATAAAGATATTTAAATTTTTTGGCAGTTTGGAAAAAAGTTTTTGAAAGACTGTTTTCCAGAGTTAGATGAGGTCCATAAACAGATTAAATAGGTTGTTTGTAAGGACAAAATATGTAAGGCAGTACCAACCCATTGGATGTATCCTTTTTTAGTTAACACAAATATTCCGTAAGATACACCTTACACTATAAGTCATGATGTGGAAAACAACAAGTATACCAAGGCACGCTGCACAATACAGCGGTCTCACACAGAGTCACATTGAGAAATTATTTGTGTCCTCCAGAGACTTATGCTAGTATCTCAGTTGTTAGTACAACAGCAGTTCTACTTAAAGCTTAAAACACACTAAATATGATTTTATCATCTCAATTTCTCTTACATATATTTGCATATATTTAAATAAATAGATTTAATTACACAATGAAAATATGTTGGTTTTAGTCACTGTTGTGTTATTTCTGGGATTTTATTCATAGACTTAACATGACATTTTTACAGGATATTAGTCTTAAAAGTGATCAAATACTTTCTACACACACAAGGTGTGTCTCAGAATCCCAAGTTGCTCATTCTGTCTGCTTATGTCTCACATCAATGCAAAAAAACCCAAAACATATTTAAGCATTTTTTGCCATCAGAAAAAAAAATGACAAGGAGACACCTTCCATCAAAACAAAGTAAATGGAAAATAATGGATTGTTTATTTCCATGATGTGGCAATGACTTGAGTGACTTCTTTTGCTATTGCTGTGATGGTTAGGTATCAATATAGGCCATGTGTGTCGGTGCAGGGAGTCAAGAAGCAGGATGCTTAAGACAGTCGGAAAGAGAGCCATAGCTGTGGAGATTGAGAAAGACGGCAGACTACAGTCTTGTCTATATGGATCTGTATTGTCTACAGTTGCACCTGCCAACTCTAATGGTAAACTATTTTAAAATAAAAGTGTTATTTGTGGCTGGAAAATCCTGTCTCCAGTCCTGAATGATTCTGAGCATTCTAAATAATATATATTTTGTGTCTTACTTACTGTATATGCCATCATGGGATACAGAACAAAAATTTATTTTTGATGTTAAAATAGTGCTAAAATAATAATAATAAAAAAATGCAACTTTAGCAATTTTTTAAATCATTTTAAAGCTTCAAATGACAAAACCAAAACCTTTAAATAATTTTCAAACAAATCAAACTGATAAAAATCTAATCAATTTGACTTTTGGAAACTATTTTATAAGTGGAAATGATGTATATTATTGTTTAATATTACATTTCTATTGTGGTTACTGATGTCTGAATCTCTTCTGCGTGATGTGCCATAAATTTTTCACACAAACCTGAACTGCAGAAAGTTTCAACGAACACAAGCACCCTAAATCTGCCATAATGCCATGTAGCTATAGCATATATAGAAAAAGGAATGGTCCTGCTGAAACAACAGGGAAACTTTTCATATCATGACAGATGCTTTTTTTGCTACTGTTGCTGATAACAGTCTGGCTCATAGTTCATTTGCCATGAAAAACTATAAAACTATAACTATATGTGTTGCTAAAAGCTAAAATTATACAGAAAATCAATGCAAATGTTATTTAAAATGGATTTTGATTTCTTAAATAGAGCTACAACTTGATACCGATTAACCGTCACCAATTAAACATAAGAATAATGATTATGTAACTTAATTTTATTATGTACTTTTTGTCTGACTCCTTAATGGATGGAACAGTCGAAAAATACACGGCAATGAGTTCTGATAATGACTTAAGCTATTAATTGACTGAACTACCACTGCTTTAAGGGTTTTTTTGCTGTAAAGCCACAAACACAATAAAGAAGCACTGATGCTCATTGATATCACTAATGAACATATTTTAGTAATGGGATCAAAAAACTGAATTAGCAGGAGATCATAAAAAATCATATTAACTTATACAGGGGTAATATATAGCGCTCTCTATATAAAGCTGTTTATTTCTCTCAGTTATATGTATAAAGTGTTATGAATGAAACAGATACTACTACAATAGAACTACAAAGCAAAAGTTAAAGGTGTTGAAGGTGTTATTAGGCAGCTTGTTCTATGCAGGTAGATTTTTAAATCAGGGTTCCTACCTATCTATGATGGCACACATGTCCAGGCTGACGTTCTCGAAGGCTCCCAACATTCCTTGCTCCACTGCTGTGAGGTCGGCCAGCTGGTTGTCCACTTGAATGAGCTGTATGCAGCCTTGAAATGTACGTTGTGTGGGGGATGCCTGTGTCTGCAGGAAATACCCTGTATAGATATCAGCAAAGATATATTTAATTAACTTTACACATGAGTAATTAAACACAAATAAATTAAATAAAAGGATAATGTAAAACACAGAAATACATTCAAAAGCCATGATAATCTGTGCACAAATGCACACCTTTGGGAATGCTTTCAACTAGATTTAGTAGAGGGGCTACAGAAATTTGTAAATATTCAGTGGAAGAAAGGCCAGAATCACCATTTGCCAATTTCATATGTTACTGGAATCCTGGAATGTGTATTCTGAAGTTTTAATGTTACCCTTTTTGGGTCTAAGGGGTGTACACCAGTATGACTAACATTAAAAAAACAGGTAAAACACCAAGGACGAGATTATGCTAGTGGTGGTATGACAGGCCAGAGAGCCTCATAAAAGTAGAAACTCAGAAATAAGCAACATCTGGTAAAAATGACTGTGGGCTAAAAATCTGCAGGAGGAATGCAGAGAATCAATAATGGCAGGGAAGATATGAAAGGCTCATTGTGGGTGTATAACTATGCAATTTGAATAAGTCATAATTTCTGACCAACTATAAGTAAAGAGCTACATTAATGTATTCCATAATCGATGGTGGTGGAGGATTTTGTAATTTTGAACCCTCCCTATAGCAGAAAGAATGCATGTTAAATTGTTGCTGCAATTTTTAGCACAGTTATTGATCCACAGAAAGCCAGAGAATAAGTGATTATTTTAATGAGTGTATGTGTGTTTAATGTTTAATTCATGACCAGTAGATAGATCTAAAAGGATGGTATTTCCCCTATTAAAAGCGGCACATTGTTAAATTTTATCAACAGCACAATATTTCCTTTTCTGGTATTCCATTTAAGTAACAAACAGCATTTGTTGCTGGAAATTTGTTTGCTTCTTAACAGTAACACAAGTTTACTCTTCGTTCAGCATACGCCAAAATCATTGTCAGAACTTCTACGAAAAGGCTTTGTGATTGTCTTCTAGTCAAGGTTTAATTGAATTTATATTTAAATAAGAAGGAAATCTAATGAACATGGAAGAAAAAACTAATTGGGGTGGTATGCAAAATAGTTAAACGATGATTATTTTATATTAAACTCATCTCATCTTCATATCCACACAAATGAAAGTGAATAAGTACGTAGTTTAAAATCTACTCGCACATGAATTAAGTTTAATGTTAAATAAATGCTGCACTTTTGACTAGAAACTTTTACTACCAGACAAGTACACTCTGCTATCCCTTTCCTTTTTACCATATAAAGGACAAAACCAACATATATGTAGTATAATAAAGGCAATACCCGATCAGTTGATCATAAAATTTAAACATTGTGGTTGTATTTTATTAAATCTATCTAAACACATGTAGTCTCTAATCTATGTTATTTATTACTACACTCTTACATAATATTATCTAGAGAAAAAGAATATTCAGCCTGATGCAATTAATTGACTTTTACTTTTCTTTTAAAATCCTTTTTACATATAAGCCCCATTACAAAAAGCAAAGATGTTAAACTTAGTGTGTTTGCTTCAGCTATATCCATTTCATCTATAAATCAGCAACAGCAGCATGGGCACCTCAGGTACATGTCCATGTGAAGTGGCACTAAAGGTGAAAAAATTATGTATACAGTTTGTCTGGGTATGGCTTATGTCAAAGTGTACCCAAAGCTCATGTTAAAATGTTTTAAAAACTTTAGATGATTTATATTTTGTTACTGAAAATGCACAATTTTTGGCTGAACTCGGGAATATATGAACTTTTTGTACAAAGATCATTTGTTAAGGTAGGCACCAATGTCAGACTCAAAGTTCTTATTCTCAGTCAATGATGCAATTTATGTTTATTAATTTATTATCAATGTATCTTTTAAAATATTTTTTTCACATGTACATCTACATTCATGCAGCAGAAAAGGTCTTTATACAAACTGGTGTTACACGTTTTAGGCAATTTTTGAAGGTAATTTTCTAAATTCGTTTCATTTACATGATTCATTATACAGCCATGATGCTTTGTACAAAAAAAAAAAAAAAAAATCCAGATAAAATCAGAAGTGAATCTCAATCTATATAAATACAGTATTTATTGAGTTATCTAAAAAAAGGCGTCTTTAGTTATTTAAAAGCATATTTGTTTTCATAGTCACTACGTGTCTGCATAGGTTCCCTCCGGGTTCTCCGGTTTCCTGCCACAGTCCATTACTATAGATTTAAGGTAAATTGGCTGCTCTAAATCTCCCCTATTTATACGTAATGTGTGTGTTTGTAAGTGTGCTCAGTGAGATTGGCAACCTGTCCTGGTATATCTGTGAAGCACCCGAAATGGTCTTCCCAAGACCCTAGTAGAGAATCCAACATAAGATAATGGATGGATGGAAGACACATGATGTGAACTGAGGTCATTGGGTGTTTCACAAATTCAGACAAAGTAAAAAAACAAGCAATCTAATACATAAATATGACTATGTTGTTCAGGAAACTTTATAAAGTCAATAAAGTACAATTCCATGGTTCTCCAGCACTTTATAATTATTTGCTTAATGCAAATTTGTACACAAATAATCAGAAGTACAACATGCATTTTCCATAGCAGTAATACAGATGCATGATTGTATTCTCCAGATGCAGGTAAAGCTTTCTAATTATGATGTCCATGTCTAACACAGAAATGTATTGTGATGTTACTAATTTCACTTTGATTTCCCAAATGGATGGTGTATAAAGTGTATTTAACTCTCATTCCACTGTGGTTTAAAGATTAGACTGATTAATGGAGTTTTCATGATAATGTGCTGAGCAGGAGTTTTAAAGCCTCTCTCCTTTTTCATTGTGCTCTGTTTGACCTTGTAAAACTAGCCACTAGCAAAAAAAAAAAAATCCACATAGCATTTAGTGCAGCATAAAAAGCTTAATCAGGAGAGTAATGTTCATGGCCATGTCTTTTTCTAAATCGTGCGTTAGGCAATTCATGAAAGAATAAAAAGAGGTTTGAAACGGGTTTCGGCAGCAAGTAATCCTGGTCTCTCATAATTCCAGGATGCCATATTGCAGTTCAAGGTTAGTTTTTTTTAGGCTGCTTGAGGTTTGACCTCCATCACCTTATTTTAAATACAAATGCATTTAAAATCCTAGGGTAATAAATTGTTTATGGTATTTTAAGCTAATGTTAAGAAATCTCTTAAAACACAAAAACATAGAATAAAACTTATTGATGGTCTCAAAAAGAACACGGACATTCAAAGCAAGTACAAGTTCCAGTTAAGACAGCAGAGGAATTATTGGTTTGCCAGAGTCCTTCACAAGCCAATTATCCTCTTAAGTCAAAAAGAATAGCTTTAATCTAAAAAAAATCTTAAGAGTTCAGACCTCAGCCCATCTCTGCAATTTCTACAGAAACATTGTGCAAGTAGATTTTTGTCAACTGTCAAGAACACCTGGTAAATGTTTTAGGCTGTAGACATCCAGTTAATTAAACTGTTACCTTTGTACCATTAAACAGCAGGCTCGTGTCTGCTAGCAGTTGCACCTCTGCTATTTGACCTTAATGTGTTGCTATTTTGACCTCTTTTCCCACAGCATCCTTGTGCATCTTATACAGTACAAGGATAATAATGTTTTTCTTTATTAATTTAATTCTATTACTCCCACAATTGGGAAATTTAAAATAGCGACTTGCCTTTAATTCACAGAAGCTTAATAAATGAATCTTGCTTTTGTTTATCATGTGAAACGTGGGTTTCCACCGTTTTGAAAGTTACTGTGATCTCTTACACACACATATTTACATTACATTTAGTCATTTAGCAGACACTTTTATCCAAAGCGACTTACAAATGAGAACACCACAAGTCAGTAGTTATGAAGAAAACCAGCTACACTGTAGAATTATCAAACCTGATCATTATCTGATCCTGCACCCCCCCTTTATTTATTTATTATTATTTTTATTTATTTAATTTTTTTCCTACAACAGGTATTTGTCCGGAAGGCAGTCACTTGCCATTTTTCAGAAACTACTGAAGACGTAACAGAGTTGGGAAGATCGTTCCACCATTTTGCAGTGGTGAATGCCACAGAGTGAGAATTAGCTCCTCGGTGAGGTGGAATCACCAGGCGGCAATCATCACTGTAGCGAAGTGAACGAGCCGGAGTGTATTTTAAAAAGATAGAGTGAAGGTAATAGGAGGAAGATCCAGAGATGGTCCTGTAAGCCAGAGTCAGTGACTTGTACTGAATGCAAGCAACTACAGGGAGCCAATGGAGAGAAATTAGTAGTGGAGTGACATGAGTTCGCTTGGTCTGGATGAATACAAGTTGGGCTGCAGAGTTTTAAATTAGTTGTAGAGGCCTGATTGTGAAAGGTGGGAGACCAGCAAGCAACGCATTACAATAATCAAGCCGGGATAGGACGAGGGCTTAAACTTACAGCTGGGTAGCATGTTCAGTCAAGTTCAAGGTCTGATCATCCTTATGTTGTAACATACATACACACACATAGATGACTGGATGTATCAATGGATTGCTGGAAGTATGGACAAATGCAGAGTGACACATTCCTAACTCTTCAAAATGCCAGTTAAAATTCCCTTTCATGGCCCATGAAGTACTTTTTACTGAATTTGTCAAATTTCCAAATTTTATTTTACAACCAAGAACAGAAAAAATACATACATTTATTTTGTTATTATTTCTTTAGAAACCTTGAATATGAGAGATCTGATTATCTGAATTCCCACACATAATAACTAGATTGACTTCAAGCTTGAGTAAGATAAAACTTCAATTATCAGAAGGAGGAGGAATCGGTTGTAAGAGAATTAGAGAAAGCAGACATATTGCTTAACAGCTGATAAAACAGTGATCAGTAGAAGATCATTGATTTGTATTTATGACTGTGCACTGGGGCACAATAAGCAAATACAAAAGCTTTATTTTAATTAACTTGCTGCCATGTGTAAAGTTGATGTTAGTACATTTTTTAATGTAAATGAGTAATAGTGTCTGGGAATAATATGTTAAAAAGGAACATTCCTTGCGGGAAATAAATGCAATAAGCTAAATACTAATACTGAGGAACAAAGAAGAACAAGAACAAAGAATGCAGAAGAAACAGATTACACCAATAAATCACAACAACTCTTATGCATACCTCAGTTGCATACTGAGCTTCATGCAGAATTCATTAAATTTTAAGGATTGTAATATTATTTTATACTACAACATAAATTTCATCTAACAGTGCCTGTTCATATGGCTTTGGCAGATGTGTGATAATAATGCATTTCATTTATTTTAAAGCAGATAGCAATAAAAACTTGCTCTTGCAGCTGCAGCCGTAGCTTAAATACAATTTTACTGAGGTCCATACTTCAGCCGGGGGGGGGGGGGGGGGGGGGGGGGGGGGGGGGGGGGGGGGGGGGGGGGGGGGGGGGGGGGGGGGGGGGGGGGGGGGGGGGGGGGGGGGGGGGGGGGGGGAAAAAAAGGATTCTCATTGCTTGTTTTGCAAAGGTTTAAATGAGACATTTGCCTTATGAAACAAGCAGTTATCTGAAATTTCCATAGATAACTATTAAAAGCTATAAAAAGAAGATGACAAATTTCAACACTTACCCCCAAAATGGTACGTTCCTCCTGTGGTGATTAGTGCAGGTGCATTGGCCCTGACAGCTGAAGCCTCGTCTCCATCAATGGTCAGCATAGCAAAATTTTCTTTCGCCAGAAATCTAAGATCATGCCATTGTCCATCATTCAGCCCTGAACCTGTATCAAGAATACAGAAAGTAATTTTTAAAAAAATATTAAATAAGTTTTAGTTATTTTCTGATTAGTTCACAAATCCTATTTGAGTCAATTTACTGATCATACCATTTTGCGGTGTCACACTCTCCAAAGCATTACTTTATAAATATTCACTGTTTACTATTTTAGTGTTTTAAAGTTTTTCTATTATTTGTATCATACCACATTTCTAATGTTTTTAATGAGGATTCATAAATTTCACATAATTGTTGACTTGTAACACTGACTGAAAATGAATATTAAGGTTTTAGCAATTATTAATTTAACAAACATTTTAAGTTGCACCACTCATAGGATGCTTTACCTTTGATGCATCCTTTTAAAGTGTACAAAGCTCTCAGTGTAGATTCTCAGAAAGAATTATCCAGGTTGGTAATTGCATACTCTCTGACAGACTAATGTCTAGAGATGCATATGTCATTTACATCATCACATTATGTACCATTAGAGTACAAATCTCTCTGTGGATACTTTTTTCAGTAATTTATGGTGTGAAGCTGACAAATGGAAATATTTAGACATTTATAAATAACAAAATACTGCTATTTATTAAATATAGAGAGTAACACCAAGTCTGCACTACTATAATAATAATAAAATAATAATAATAATAAATTATTCATAGAATTATAATTAAAAATCATTTCGATCAAGTATAGAAGTTTAGAGCCTAAATTAAAACATCTAGATTAAAACGGCTTTGTTAGAAGCCGCTCGTTCTTCCCCGGGAGATCGGCTACGCAGGAAGGAATGCGTACGCCGCTTGCGTCTTGTGAGCGTTTCCCAGGAATGGCTACGTGGAGAAAATTGCGTACGCCGGTCCGCTGGGTGAAACGATCCCACGGATACAACCTGCCCGGGGATAGTGCACAGCGTTGTACCGTGGTTGAGCGCAAAAGGGGAGTTCGAGACACCGGGAAATAAAAACAAAACGGGTTTTATTATTAAAAATGGTGTAGGGACACAAACAGAAAGGGGGGAACGAAACAAACGAACTAACATTGGGATGATACCAAAACAAAGACGTGCACGGGGAAAATGGAAGACGAAAACTAAATACAAAAAACACCCAGTCACGTGCACAAAATAAACCAATCACCCAACAGAGTCCATAATGAACATTAATGAGGGACAGGTGCCCCAGGCACCTGTGACAGGCTTTTCTGAAATGCAATAGTTTTTGAAGTTAAAAAAATAACTGAAGGACTAAAATGACCATCAGTTTATGAATTACAAATTCCACTCTTCTAAAAACACTAATTTCATGATCTATATATTTTAGTAATGATAAAAAATTTTAGGGCAGCACGGTGGCTTAGTGGTTAGCATGTTCTCCTCTCAGCGCTAGGGATTCCCAGTTCGAATCCTCATCTGGGTAGAGTTTCCATGTTCTCCCCGTTTTCTGTGTGGGTTTCCTCCGGGTTCTCCGGTTTCCTCCCACAGTCCAAAAACATGGATCAAGTTAATTGAGTTCTCCAAATTGCCCCATTTGGAGTGTGACTGTTTGAGTGAATGTGTGCCCAGCAATGGATTGGCGCCCTGTCCTGGGTGTATCTGTCCAGCGCCCGAAACTTTCTCCCCTGGATGGGCATGGGGAACCCCCCACGACCCTAATATAGGATAAAGTGGAAGATAATGAATGAATAAAACATTTTGTTAATAAAATGTATAAATAATATTAGCAAATAAATATAAATCATAATACAAAATTGTTAAATAGAGGTAATTTATTTTATTTTTTTCTTTTGAGGTCACAATATATTACCTACATTTAAATATGGGCAGAGGCTTCTGACTTTGTCCAGAATTTACAACTTGGACATAAAGCTGGATATTATGGATAAAATGAACAAATATAAAATGAACAAATCCCAGGATACAACCAAAGAGATTTACAGCACAGTTTAGCTACTAGATAGTTATAAGATAAAGGACACAAGACTTTTTTGCAAAATAAATGCGGAACATGTGTATGTTGGGTGACTCTTGGACATGGACTCTTTTTTAAGGGGTTCAAAAAACTGGTAATTTAAAAAAAAAAAAGCCAGATTTTGGAAAGCTCAACCTCATGTTATACTTATACTCATTGTTGGTAAATAAAGCCTCACTAAATAATGACTTTGTGCCAAATCTGTTTTGAATTAAACTGTCGCTCTGTGTCTCAGTTCAGTAGCAACTGTAATGAAGAAATAAAGGCACTAAAGTCTGTACATTTGACCTTCAGCACTAAAGCCTGTATGAAATCTGAAAAGCATTACATTAGCAGAGATTGTCGCCACAGGGGTGGCTTAGATAAAACCCTCCACTTTACCGTGATTACAATGCTGTACCTTACTCTCTATGGATGCAGGAAATTGGCTCTCAGATTACTTCACAGAATCAATTATTTTGCACCAAAGTCAATAGCAGTCAGGCTTATACATGTTGATCAAAAAAGACTGGGTACCCGAACAGGTCCTGTACCTTTATACACACGCACACACGGATAGCTATCCATCTATGCCCTCTCTTTTCATCTATCTATCTATTTATAAATGATATATAAAATATTTGAATTGGTACCAAAATTTATACACACCTTCGTTTTGCTCCACCTACTGTCAATTTGATCAGTTCTACTTTTCATGAAGATTGAGTTCTACAATTCCAGACTGTAGTCCATCTGTTTGTGGACTGCATTACATGCTGTGTATGTTTACTCTGTTTACTCACCCCTTTACTCTGTTCTCTAATGGTCAGGACCCCAACAGTACAACCACAGAGTGATTATTTGGTTGGTGCATTATTCCTATTTCAACAGTGTCACTAAGGTGTTTTTATGAAGCTGTAGTGCAGTTTCATTTATACACCCCCCATAGTATACCTGTAATTGTCCTAGAGCACAATAGAGCACAAAGAATCCACATGGGACTAACAAAAACAAAGAAAACAGTTACAATTACAGTCTGTAATTGTAAAACTACAAAGTCTATCTGTATGGTAAGCAAAACAAAACAAAAAAATAATACAATGGAGCAAGAAGGGAGTGTGTCCAAATGTTTGACAGGTACAGGATATAGTAACTTCATTCATTCATTCATTCATTATCTCCCGCTTATCCTCTATTAGGGTCGCGGTGGGGTTCCCCATGCCCATCCAGGGAAAAACGTCTCGGGCGCTGGGCAGATAGACCCAGGACAGGGCGCCAATCCATCGCTGGGCACACATTCACTCACACAGACACACTCTATAGGGGGCAATTTTTTGAGAATTCAATTGACTTGATCCATGTTTTTGGACTGTGGGAGGAAACCGGAGAACCCGGAGGAAACCCACACAGACACGGGGAGAACATGGAAACTCCACCCAGATGGGGATTCGAACCGGGAATCCCTAGCGCTGAGAGGCGAACGTGCTAACCACTAAGCCACCGTGCCGCCATATAGTAACTTTATGTAGATTAAGGGTTTAAACTAATAAAGTATAAAGAAAAATAAAAAAAAACAGGTCTATGATGAATTGCCGTGATTAATGAACCTGTCATGCTTCATCAGATTTTGCTTTTTGTATTAGAATAAGAATGTTCTCACCAGTATTAATTAGGTTACAACATAAAAAGAAAAACACACTGTACTAAGGTAATAGTATGATTAAAATCTTATTTCATAATGTTGCTTAATTAGCTCTAAATTTCTAGCACATACTGTTTTTATGTCTATTTAGGATAATAATCACATATTTTGTTATCAATATTTTTTCTAGCTGGAAACAGTTGAGGGAGTCTTTGCAGTGTATTTTGGATCACTTTTCCAAACTGGTCACTTTTCTCATTGTTGTAGGGTTTCAGGAAACAGTACATCAGATATAAATATATAAAAGGACTACAGACACATACCCACACCCACACCCACACACACTGTTATTACCAGGCTTTGTCACATTTGGGACTTACTATGACAGTTTTCATTCCTTTTATTTAAGCCTGGAGGTTAATGTGATTTGTAATATAAGAGAGTACATGTCCACAGCCAATAGAATGTAAAGGCTAATAGGTCATCTTGAACAAATTGACAACTCGTACAAAGTGCCCGAAGGCACATGGAGCCTCATTTACCTGAAGAAATGTCCATGCGGGAGTTTTTTTCCTGAGCGACACTGATGTGTGCTGCAACTTTTCCATCTTTTAGAGTGAGCTCCAGCATGCCATCGTCCAACGAGCTAAACATCAATAGTCCATTAGCGTTCCATGTGCGAAACTGGAAGCCGACTGAAACCATATTGTGCTCTCTTCTGCCTGGAAGTTGCAGAAAACTAGTGCCATTGAAGAAAACAGGAAAGGTGGGAGACTCCATGCAGGAGAATGACAAGTTACGCTAAAGAAAAAAAAGAAACAGTGATTATTTTTTTGATCTTAGACTAAACCATCTATCCAAACTATTTTTGGAACCTCTTGTAGGAATGATGACAATAAGGAATGTGGAAAAATTATATAGACACCCTTTCTTTTGTTAGGTCTATTTTTTTGTGAACCACGCAAATATATTTCATAAAACTAAACATTTTCAGCATTGTGGAAACAATGTGGAATTGTGGAAGCATTGTGGAAATAATCTTTTCTAAGATGTGTCTCACATGGTACTTAAAAATATTTATACATCAGAAGACTAAGGCTAAATGGACACCCATCCTTATTTGTAAACAAAATTATAAAGAGTAGTGTTAAAAAAAAGACTTTGACTGGTTTGAAATAAAAAAGTGAACTGTAATGTGCAAGGCCTTTAAATGCTAATTTGGGTAAAATGCTGTAGTAAAACTTTGGATCCAATATTCTAAAGAGAATTATGCTATCTGTAACGCACAGTTTAAAGCAACTGCAATTGACTTTTTATGTAGGACAGTAGCAAACTTGCTTTGATGTCTGAAAACCATATTGAGTTCATTGTTCATGATTTCATTGTATTTTGGATTAGGGATTACTCCGTAAAAATGCTTTTACAGCATGTTTGGACGGCTGCGTACGTACCTGAACCTCAGGGAGGTGAGGCCGAGTGGCTTTATTCATAGCCTTCAGCCTTTCTAAATGCTAATTTCAGTTCCACAAATGTTCTCTTTCATATACAGTGAAATTCATCATGCTATAAAAAAATTAAATGCATTCAGCCATTTCTGAGCACTTCATAAACATGTGGATGGCGGCACTTGTTATAGTAAACAATTTTTGCATGAGTTTAATACACCTTCATAATTACCATGAGTAATTACAGGTACAGTTTTTAATAATAGCTTAGAGGTGATTTTTTATATTAACAAGTAGCAGGAGTACACTTGCTCACATTACAAAGTTTGTATAAGTGGAGTGTAGAGAATATAAAAACTCTTAGGTGTGAACTGCATTCAAAATGTATACACATGTTCTGCACTTCGTATATAAGGCTCTCAACTACAAGTTGACCTATATAAATTGCTCTAAATGAGCCTCAGTTAATTGCTTGAAAACGTTATAATAGCATAATCTCAGCTTATCACACATTCAAAATACAGGAAGATAATGAACTTCAAATAAAATAGCTTGTAATGCATTATAAACAAATTAAAGCAAATTCTTTTAACTTAACTAACAACGATCAGTCATGTAGCATCAACTGAGAAGTAATTATTGCTATTTTTTAATCTTTAAAATTGTTTTTACAATTTTACAAGACTCTGTTGGAGATTTTATATGCCGTGGTGTTTTATTGTTTGACAATTATGGCTTTAGTCATGCCTTTAAAATTCTGGGATAGTATGATGCAAACTCACAAAGCTGGAAGTGTCTAGTTTCTTTCTTCTGACCAAGTCGGTGATATTGTCGCCATTGTAGTTGATACTTTCCATGCACCCTTTGAAATGTCTTCTTCCGCCCGAGGTGGGCTTACCAGAGTATGGCATTCCCCCAAAACTCAACTGCAGGTGGAAATTATAAAAATGTGAACTCAATAGTACAATCATCCAAAACAAATTAAAAATTATAATGTGCTTTTTGTATGCAATAAAAAAAACAATATTATATACTATATATTATATAATATACTAATTAGGATAGCTTTATATATATATATATATATATATATATATATATATATATATATATATATATATATATATATATATATATATATATATATATATATATATATATATACACACATACTTATTTCAGTTCCACTTACCATATAGATGCCCTTTGTAGCTTTACAATTATAGGCTGCAGTCCATCTGTTCTTCTGCACATAATATTTAGCCCTATTTATGTTTATTCAATGTGCACCTTATTGCACATCTGCATTATTACTCCACTTTTTAGATGTAAATTTGGAGACATTAGCTTATTATTAACTTATACAGATAATATAATCCATTACACATGCTCATTTATGAAGCTTAAGTGTCAATTCTTATTGGTTCTGTTCTTTTATACCTGTATCGCCTGATTTGTTATTATTATATGTGATTATTAATATAATGTGATGAGCTAAATTACAACTGTAGAATTCGTTCTGACAGTTAAAAAAAAAAGGAAACCTTATTTCTTTTTGAGCAAGTGGGCCAATAAATATGTCTACAGGTGTGTGCTCAGTATTAAACACAATCAGCATAGAAAAACTAAATGGTATTTGAACTAAAAAAGGTACGTAATATCACAATTTTACCTTTAAAAACAGTTTTAAAAACATTTGTATTTCCATCACACAGCTGAGTCCTACTTTAACACTACGTTAAGGTTTTGCTTGGTATTATTTGCAGGACAAAGTGTACATATAATATTTGTTTCACTTCTGCTATTTGTTTTGCTTTGTTAAAAGTATTTAGAAATATAAATATTTGGAAATCAATAAGTGGGAACCTACAAAATTTTAAGATAACACAATTTGTCACATGGTGTTACGTATTTCCAGGATAAATCAATCTAGAAATTGATTAAGCTATGCAAGTGCCAGCTTTGTAGGAATAAATGAACAATGCATAAATCTTGACACTATCACCATTAAAAAAAATATCAAAAGCACTGATCAGTCAGGTACAATTCTAATAGAGCATCCCATACTCTACTCTTACACAGATATAAAATGATGTCATAGTTTATTTCTGAATAAAAGAATTGCATTGAAAAAGTTAAAGGAACACACGACTGTCTCTGTTGCAAATACTTATGTTTTTAATCCAAGGACAGATTTTAGGATTTCAAGTTTAGGTATATGAACTGAAGGTATATAATCAATTATATTAAGTTTGCCAAACATGTCCTTGTCAGTTAGCTCTTGCTATAGATTAAAACAAACAATGCATTAAATTATAGTGTTATACTATTATCGGGACCAAATTATGTATTCGACAGTGAAAGTGCCTTCAGTGTCACTTCAGACCTAAAGCTGCCAGACTGTTCGTTAATCTTGTTTCCTGCATGTTAATTAGACTGCGTGTTGTTCACTGATGTAAACACTTAAACCACTGCGTATGTTTCAAATCAATTTTCTATACATCCCACTAGACAGTTCATTAATATGCATTAATGCAAGGTGATCACATTAGCATCCTGTCAACCATTCCTAAAGCGGATTAATTCCATGTTAAGAAGGAAACGCAATTTACAACAGCATCCGCTGTTAAAATACCATGAGCATTAAGATCTGCATGCACGAGCTGATCGTAATACCATGTCCTCAAGCAACTTTTACACATGTCTGAGTCTGAGCACAATCCTATCTTTACTGGAATTGAAGATAATTACTTCTAATTCACCATTTCATATGCAGGTCAGCCAGATATCTAGATCATACTTTTTTCATGTTCCTTTCAGCTTTTGAGTTGAGGAACTCTTAATAGCAATACACCAAGGTCGACTGAATCCATGTCTGGGTTCTAATGGTTTTGTTCAGTTCTCTGCACACGTTAATATGTTTTAAAATCGGCACATTTTGTTTAAAGGATTTTGACAGTTCTTTTATTTATTTATTTTTTTTGCTGTTATTTTCTATTTATTATATTGGCAATACATAAAGTTAATAAAGATGAAAGTTTGTGTTTTTTGTTGTTAAATATACATTCATCCTTATAATAAGTTTGAGCTATAAGTCACACATATGCCATTAGGTGGCATTCATCTAAACAATTTAACCCTTGCAAACAATTTTCTAAAATTGTTTTAATACTGTAATTTTAAACATTAATTCATTAATTTTATAATGAATAACATTATATATATATATATATATATATATATATACTGTGTAGTTTGGTTTGAAACTGAATATGTACATAAAAGCATTTATTACATTTGTTGCAAAGTGTTTCTAACAGATTGATTTTTAAACCTGTGGCTGCTTCCACATGTCATCGTGTATGTTTGAGAATATCTATAAATGAGCCACAAATATAGAAAAGAAGAAAAAAAACCATTTTGGTCTGTAGTTCAGTACTTGACCAGTAGTCCAGTAGTTTGTAGACACTGCTACAAAATACCCAGGTCATATTGAATCTTTATTAACATCACAGATTTAAAGTTTATTAGCTTACTTCATAGTCCAGGTCAAGGTGGTCAAACTCGCCATTGGTGCGGAAATGCTGCGTGTGCTGATCCAAAGTAAAGTTAACATTTCTTCTGTAGCGTTCAATCACCACCGAATGCCAATGATGGTCATCCAGCAGGCTACCACTGCTTACTGATGTATGACCCAAGATGGAGCCATACTGGTTACTGCCTATAAGTCACAAATACATACACACACACTTTAAAACACACTTTTCTATCTCCTCTATTATAGCCATGATAACAGTGCCGTTAATCTTATCGTTTCATTACATTAAAGATTTTAAATATGGCAAGGCTACCTAGCAAATAACAAAACAGACTAGTCTATTATACATACTGAGAAGATCAATAAACAGGAAAAATCATTATATGGTCTGATTCTGCAATAGAGGATTTCCAGCTATAACATATTTAAAAACAGTTTAATATATAAATAATGTTTATTAGATCAAAAGCAGGACAATATCAAAGACTGTTTAAACTACTCACTCAGGGACATACCCAGATGAGACAAAACATTATGTTCACTCAAAGATAAAGCAAATAACACTGAAGTGTGATGCCCCAGGCAATGTTCTCCTGGTAAACCCTAGGTCGAACCATTCTATGAATGTCAATTCGACACTTTCTAGTTTTGCAGTATTCCTGGCTGGCAGTGACTCCTTTTAAAAGAAAAAGTCACTCAGCCAGACTGAACACATTGTTCAAAAAAAGTTCAATGTGTTGCCCTGTTTCTATTACCCTACTGAAAGAGGGCAAGGCCCTCAAGAAATACCACTGAATTAAAGAAATCCAGCTGATCTGGAAGGACATTTATGTACATACTGCAGCAAAATATTTTTATATAACACCATATTATGTATTCCATCTGTAAGTAGTGATGATTTTGTTTATGGTTGTACAGAAATGTACACTGCTTCAACATGTAAGCTAACTATAACCCCTACCAAAATCCCGCTAAATTAGTTTATACTCCGGGATCTTGGTGTCTCCATTATACATGAAAGACTTTAAAGATAGACAGCTAGTTATAAGAGGTTAAAAATTAAGCATCTTACCGAGGTTGATTTGGAGCATTAAATGTCCTCGCTTTAACTCCAGTGTGATATAATCACCCTGTTGACCTTCTCCATGCAGGATTACCCCGTCACTCTCTCCTGTCTTAAACCTCAGAGATATCACATCTTTCAGTATCTTCATCTTTTTCATCTTAAAGCGGTAGGAGATCACACCCTGGCCATCAAAGTTAATGACATCTGCCCCTGCAATAGCATCAGACATTGGGTCAGAAAATAGATGAGCAGATCAGGGGGCTGGATGTTTTCTTCTGTGACAGTTATACATTTGGTTAACTGATGTAGCTCACTTACAGCCAATCATTCATTCTGGTAGGGTATACTTGAGCCTATCCCAGCACACTCTGTGTAAAAAGTAAAGAAAATACCAGTGCAAGCAGTGCATTACAGGGACTTTTTAAACCTATAATTTTGTATCACCAATACATCTAAAAGTTTAAGGGCTTGTTGGAGAAAACCTGAATTCCTGAAAGAAATTCATATTAACATGGGGAGAACATACAAAGATTTCTCTAATTTGCCCTTGACGTGGAATTGAATCCAGGAGATTTTTACTGTGAAAGTGCTAAATACTTTTCCACAATGTCATGTTTACATTGGCCTTATGTTTTTAACTAGAAATATACTAAAAACCCTTTGATTTTTTTTCTTGCATTAATACACAGTATGTAGTTTACCAAACTTTTCAAAATATCAAAATACCAATTTGTTAATACGCTGAATAGTACACATACATTGCTACACAACTTTTACGCCATGCTGCTTTGAAAAATAATGACATGAATTTAATGTGAATTAATAAATACACTATGCAATGGCTGCCATTAAAATAGCTTCATTTCTTATAGATTTGATGATGGCTAGCTTTTTGCTAATGTGCAAAATGCTGGGCTGGTTGGCTACTTGAAGTACTTTTGTAAACTTTGCAGACTTTGGCTTTTCCTTTATGTAACCCCATCTGACCGCATAATGTTCAGATCAGGGGTTTGTGGAAGCTGTGGCATCTGTTGCAGGCCTCTTTGCTCAGTACAAACAGTATGCATTCAATTAACAGCAGAGATTTTTTAAGGGAGAAACCTATTACTGTAGAAGTCTGCAGGCTCAAAAGTTAAATCAGAGGCTTTGAATCATTTACTTGTTTACACATAAGTGTCGTTTTGAAAAGTGCAAATTCACTAACATATTAACTGAGTTTGCATTTCCTCTTCAGTCTAGGGCTTTAGGTTGAATCTGCATGGCATTTTAACAAAGGAATTAATTCTCGTACCAAAGACATTGCAAATTAGTACAAGGCACAGCTCCTGAGACTAGCTACAGTTTCAAAGTCATCAACAACAATTAGTTAATAAGAGCATGATTCTATTTTTCATTAACTGTGAATCAGCAAAAACTAGGCCAATATGAACCTAAAATTCAACAACTTTAAAGTTAAAAATATTCATTATTTTAGTAGTTTCACTCCATGAAAATAATTTTCATAACAAAAAGGAAGAATCATGAAAATACAGTACACTTTTTAATGAAAACAATTTATGTATTTTTTTAAACCTGATGTGTAAAAGTAATAATTCATAAAGGACTAAAAATAAAATACTCAAAACTCAATGCTAATTTTAAACAAGAAAACACAAAAAGATAATTATGGTAAAAACTGATTGAAACAGAAATATGGATTTTGACAAATGTAACGTTACTATGAATTAGAATACTAAACTTGGAATTTAAGTATGTAATAACGTATAAATACAAGTGCTTATATAAAGGATTAAAGTTTATATATTCCTTTTCATTCATGATTGTACACAAGTGCAACTTATTAAATAAAAAAACTGGCATCTTGATTTTCAAAAGAACACTGTAAATAAAAGAGGTTAATATTAAACATATTGAGCATAAATATTACAAACAGTTTGTACTGTTCTCTCATGTACATGCATCTGTTCCTTCAGCCATCAGACATGATTTCCCTCCAGGGAATGACACTTTTTCTAACTGATATTCAGTATCCTACTTTCTAACTGTATCCTCTGCATAAAAGACGAAGCTGAGCTGATTTTCCTTTGATTAGTAAGAGACAGATCAGGTTTAATCTTAATTAAAATGTAAACGATTGTGTTGATTTGAAAGAAAGATTACAAATCATTCCATGAGTGA
>JAFMOD010000898.1:1301-15438 GCA_019802435.1 Corydoras maculifer | reverse complement strand
CACACACTCACTCACACAGACACACTCTATAGGGGGCAATTTTGAGAATTAAATTAACTTGATCCATGTTTTTGGACTGTGGGAGGAAACCGGAGAACCCGGAGGAAACCCACGCAGACACGGGGAGAACATGGAAACTCCACCCAGATGGGGATTCAAACCGGGAATCCCTAGCGCTGAGAGGAGAACATGCTAAACCACTAAGCCACCGTGCCGCCTCAGTGTGATTCAGTACGATATAATTCAGTTTGATACGATTCTGCATAGTATAATTCAATACGATCCAACATGATTCAGTACCACATGATCAGATACGAATCATCATCCTCATCATTGGTCACCTACAGTCACATGTCATGAATCTGAACCGTGTGTGTGTGTGTGTGTGTGTGTGTGTGTGTGTGTGCAGAAGCACCCCTCCCCTGAGGACTGGCTGTATAAAGAAGCTCGAGCTCTGTTCCTGAACCCCGAGGTGGTGGACTGTACCACCGTGGACCTGAAGTGGACAGAGCCGGACGAAGACGGACTGATCCAGTTCATGTGTTCAGAGAAGCAGTTCAGGTACAGAGAGAACATACCAAAGAGCACTAAGGGACTACAGAACCTGCCTGTCTTAATCTACCAATGTGCGGTGTGTGTGTTGTCAGTGAGGAGCGTGTCCGTAACGGCTGTAAGAAGATGGTGCGGAGCCGTCAGGTCAGCACTCAGGGCAGACTGGACTCCTTCTTCAGCGTGACCGGCTCCATCTCCTCCAAACGCAAGGTGGGTTCCACCGCCGGCCCATCGTGCCCCGCCCCCCCGCGCCCTCGCTGACCCGCTCTAATCTGAACGCAGGAACCGGACGCCAAGGGCTCGGCCAAGAAGAGACCGAAGACCGGCGGGGCCACGCCCGCCAAGTTCAGGAAGGGGAAATGATGTCCATCCTGTGATGTCACACATCCACTGACCGAACGCTGACCTCAATAAAACCTCACTCAAACTTTAAAGCCCTCTGTATCTGCCCTGACCAATCAAAACACAGCACGGGGGAGGAGAGGGAGGAGCTTCTGACTGCACTGAGAGAGACGGGACGGGACTGACGGGACAGGGAGGGAATGTGTATTGTGTGAATTGGCTATCTGATTGTGTGTAAGGTATACACGCTTTAGCATGTTCTCCCCTGTAAAGAACACAAAGGGCTGCATCAGGTTAAAAATCTTTACTTATTTAAAATAATGTGGAACCCGCGCTTCGTCCACCCGGCTGCGGAACCCGCGCTTCGTCCACCCGGCTGCGGAACCGGAGAACCCGTCCCGGGTCATCAATCCCAACAAACAGTTACAGGTCACGGCTCAGGATTCCTGCAGCAGCTCCACCGGGACGCGAATGGAGGAGGTCCATCGGGTCCTGTCAGAGTCCACGGGACCCACTGATGAAGTTGTAGACCAGGAAGCGGGAGGTTCCGCAGTAATGCGTGGCGAAGAGCTTTCCATCGGGGGTGGGGTCCGAGAAGGCGATCTCGTCCTTACTCAGGTGAGAACCGTAGATGAAGTTGTTCCTGAGGTGGACAAGAACCATCAGTGACATCAGCACAGGAACAAAACCCTGAGGAGGTGTGCTGCTGCAGCAGAACATTTATGGTTCCACCTCAGCACTGAGGCTGCGGTCAGGTTCTCCAACCTTGACCCGCTTTCAGAGATAGAAACATGGGGAAGTAATGTTCATCATGCTGAAGGTGCTGTATGTTGGTGGATGTAGGTGGTGGTGTGGGTGGTGGTTTGGGTGGGTGCAGGTGGTGGTGTGGGTGGATGTAGGTGGTGGATGCAGACCTGGGACACTCGATCATGCGGGAGGCGATGCCCCTCCTCCTCATCATGCTGAAGGTGCTGTATGTTTGTGGTGTTGGATGTTTGTGGTGGTGTGGGTGGGTGTAGGTGGTGGATGCAGACCTGAGACACTCGATCATGCGGGAGGCGATGCCCCTCCTCCTCATCATGCTGAAGACCCAGATGCGGCTGATCCCACAGACGGCCGGTTCAGGAACGGTGGAGCAGCACCACGCCCTCTGCCGCTCCAGCATGGCCTTCTCCCCCTCCGACACCTCCACGCCCTCCACCTGCGCCTCCTCGATCACCCTGTAACCCTGCGCACACACAGCATGGTTGTTGGTACCAGGCGGTAATGGTCCGGATGATGACCTCACTGCAGGACCCGACCTCCTGGATGTGTTCTGCGATCAGACATCCCGCCACCTTCTTATCCGAGGAGATGAAGAGGAACGTCTTGGTTTGGGACGGAACCTTGGAGTCCACCTGCTGGAAGCCCAGGTCACTGTCCACCATCTCTCTGATCTCCTCCACCTGAAACACATCCACCACCACCATCACCACCACCTCCTCCAGCGGAGCACAGCGGCAGCTCCCACCCTGGAGGAACCCTGACCTTCTTCAGAGCGTACTTGGGGTCGTCCGGCAGAACCAGGATGATCTTCCCATCGGGAAACTCCCCCAGAATCCTCTCCTTCTTCCAGCCCTGTGCACAGAGCAGGAGGAGCGTTAACCACTCCCACTCCACCAGGGGGAGGAGCCACGGCACGGGGGGGTGGAGCCACTCACCACGTATCTGACGGCGCTGATGAACTGGTTGTGGAACAGCAGGTGCTGCGTCTGATCTTCTGTGGTTGACGGAGTGTAGAGCATCCCACACACACTGCAGGTGACCGCTCCAAACACACTGGAGCTCTGATCCTGATACACACACACACACACACACACACACACACACTGAGTGTGCTTCTCAGAGTGGAACGTTGTGGATCAGGACGTGACCTCACCAGGTTCCTCTGCTCTCCAGCCCTTCCACTGTTAGAACTCTGGTTCTCCTGGTTCTCCCTGTTGAAGTGAGAACCTCTGTGAGGCAGCAGATACAGGAGGGGGGGGGCCAAGGGGGGGGGGGGGGTTTGGGAACCGTACCTGTCCGGAGCGACTGTGGACGCCTTGGGAGCAGGAGAGGAGGGTCTCACTGATGCTGGGATAGGATTCAACAGAACACACAATCAGTACAGCGGAACCCTCAAACAGCACAGAACACAGCTAAAGGGCGCTGTACCTGCAGGGGGTCGGAGTCCCAATGACTCATCAGCATCCTGAGAAACGGCAGGGTCCGACCTCTAGAACCAGGAACCGACAGGAGTCATTTACATCTGATTCATCATACAGTTCCCTCAGAACACAAGAACCAGAACCCTATACAGAACTACACCTAGACAGGAACCACATCCACCCCATGAGGAACCATGGCTTAATTTTGCTGAAAGAGTCCCATAAGGAACCGGAAGTGGAACCACACCCTACGAAGCTTGCTGACCTTGGTGGAGTGTGTGGAGGTCGCTGTAAGGTGGTGATGAGGCGTTACCTGGTGGTTGGGTGCGGGGGGGGTGACCCCCTCCACCGGGTCGTCCAGCTCGAAGTCGTCGGGGGAGTACTTGGGTCGGGGGGTGTAGGGTTTATACTCCAGTTTGGGTTTGGGGGCGGTCACTCCGTTGGGCATGGGTGGAGCTCTGGAGGGAAGCGTCCTCCTGCGCTCGGTCACCACCACCTGAGGGACGCTCTCCGGTGGTGGAGGGACGGGTGGAGGCACGGGTGGAGGCACGGGGGGGCCGACAGGACTGCAGGGTGCCGACGGTAACAACGGCGCGTTCTCCACCGCGTCCTCCTGAGGGAGCTTCTCGGTCTTCAGCATCTTGACCCGGGTCCAGGTCAGCTTCTCCCGCTGCAGCTCCACCTGACGGAGCCTCTGGAACCGGGACAGCTTCTTCCTCTCCTGCGTCTTCAGCGGAACGGAGACCTGGCTCAGGAAGAAGCGCTTCTTTGGCATGTTCTCCTGCACCCTGTCCTCCACTGGTTCTCCTGCGACGGACGCGGGCGGAGACGGCTCTCTGGACGTGGTGGAGGTCGAGGCTTCGTCCACCTCGTCCTTTTTGCCGGTCTCATCACAGGGCAGGTCCCGCTGGGGCTCCTCCTCCTCCTCCTCCCGGTGTGGCCCCTCCCCCTTGGGCGCGTCGGAGGCGATGTCGTCGGCGATCTCCTCACACAGAGCGAGGAGGTTCATCTGTTTGGGTGGAGGTCGTTTGGAGGCGGCGGCTCTCTGCTCGGCCAGCGCCGCCAGGCGCGCCTTGGTTCTGGCCTGAGGGTTCATGGCGAGCTTCCTCTGGGGTTCTCCACCGGGACCCGGAGCGCTCGCCGGGGGGGCGTCCTGCGGGGGAGGTGGGGTGGAGGCGGGCTCCACGCTCGCCGCGCCGGTTTGGTCCGGTCCCTGGAGGTGGGCGGAGTCCTCGGCGAGCTCCTCCACGGTCTGAACCTCCACCTCTACCACGCAGTGCTCGATCTCCACCTCCTGCCCCTCCTGCCCCTCCGGGTGCCCGTGCGGGGGGGGTGGAGGGGGCTGGGTGGTGACGTTCAGGCTGACGGTGATCATCTCCAGGGGGTCCAGCGTCAGCGCCTTGGGGTCCGGGCTCTGGTTGACCTTGGTGACGGACAGACAGACGGACGGGTCGTCGTCCAGGTCGGAGCGCGTGACCCCCCCCGCCCGGCTGCGCTCGGTCAGCGTGGTCTCCTCGCTGCGCGAGTCGGACGGCTGGCCGTAGCTGTGCTCCATCAGGACGGGGAACCCTGCGCCCGCCGCCGCCCCGCCCTCCTGCCCGGACCTCTCCTTCCTCACCCGCGACGCGTACTTGCGGCTGCCCTTCTTCAGCAGCGGCTCCGCCCCCTTATCCGAGCCGCCCGGTCCGTCGGCGGCAGGTGGAGGACTTTTCTTCTTCTTCTTCCGGGTCAGGACCTTGCTGGAGGACGTCCTCAGGCGGGTGGAGCGCCGGGGCGCGGCGTCCTCATCCACTGCTCTTTTGGGAGGCGGGGCCGGATCTTGCGTCCTGTCGTGGGCGTCGCCGGGCGGAGCCGTCCTCTTAGAACAGGGCATTCTGCAGGAAACAGGGTCAGGTTTTTATTTCAGAACCCTGAGAGAGAGAGACCTCCATCACGCATCAGTAAACACACAGCACGTGACCAGGGCGGGGCCTGACGTCACACATATCATTAACATACTAATCTGCAGACGCTTTAATGCTGATTAAACAAATACAAAATAAAAGTCCGGAACCCGATTATGAATCAGAACGGCTCTGGACTCGATCCCGAGCTGAATCCGAACCGGTTCGGGGGGTTCGGGCTCTGAGGGTTCGGATGGTTCTGGTGCTTCGCTCGTGTTGTGGTTAGCTTAGCCACCGCGCTAACGCTGAGGTCCCGCGGCGCGCCGCCGCTCGCCTCCTCTGAACGGGCGCTGTAAGCCGCGGGCCCCGGGCCCCGGTCGCGCTGTGGGGGCCGCGGGGGGCGCGCTGCGGGGCCGCCGGGCTGCAGAACTCACTTTTCGGCGTGGTTTCTCGCTCAGCCGCTCGGTTCGGTGGAAAGTTTCCTTCCTTCCGCAGCTCCGGCTGCTCTTCGGCGTCGCCGGCAGCGCTCTGCGGGGACACGGCGCCCCCGAGCGGCCCGGCTCCTGGAGCGGCTGCGGGGGCGGACCCGCCGGCGCCCTCGCCTCCATCACGGAACTGTCCTGAGGTTCTAACGCGTCGGTTCCGACTCTAAAGCTCGGCTTCGGTTTTAATAAAAACAATAGATTTATTCACAGATCCCGGCCTTCTCACGAACTGACCGCTAGAGGGCGCGGCCGCCGCTCATCGCCTCCGACGAAGAACAGCGCTCTGAGGGCGGTGTTTCAAACGTCACCGTGCTCCCCATACGAGCCGCACTACGTAGCGTTAAAGACCGCGAGACTCACACTCGATCCAGGGCACTAGAGGAACGGCCGTTTGGGAGGGAGCCGGTGATTCTGGCGCGGAGTTTGTGTTTCTGTGAGAGGATAAGTCTTTAGCTCAGGTCTTTACCTCAGGTCTTTAGCTCGGGGGGGGGGGGGGGGGGGGGGGGGGGGGGGGGGGGGGGGGGGGGGGGGGGGGGGGGGGGGGGGGGGGGGGGGGGGGGGGGGGGGGGGGGGGGGGGGGGGGGTGTCTGTGTGTGTTTAGATTTGTGTGTGTGTGTGTGTGTGTGTGTGTGACTGCTGTGGTTTGTTCTGACAGGACTTCAGTTGAAGGTGACCCGTCTGAGGAAGGAGCGCTGTTTGTGAGTACAGTATTCAGTGTGTGAGGAGGATGAGGAGGAGGAGGATGATGGTGATGATGATGATGAGGTTCTGGTTCTCTGTCAGTGATGCTCAGAAGCTGGAGGAGTTCTATAAGAAGACCCAGCACCTGCGTGAGCAGCAGAAGGTTCTGCAGGAGTCCGTCAGAGTTCTGCAGACCCGGTACCACGCCCCCCCCACCCCGGATCAGCCGATGGTTCTGCGGGCAGTGTGCTTCTGACCTGTGTGTTCATTTCTGATCAGGGTGAAATGTGGACCATGTGACCGCTGCTCAGAGAGACCCACGGAGAACCGAGGAACCCAGACCACCCTGCAGCTGGTTCAGAAACTCCGTGAGTCCCGGTTCTCAGACACACACACACACACACACACACACACACACACACTCTATGTGTGCTGGAGTGTGTAACGCTGAGTGTTTGATTTTAGAGTGTGAGAGAGAACAGATCAAAGAGGAGAACCGGAAACTCAACCTGGAGCTGCAACACCTCAGGAGGTGGAGCACACACACACACACACACACACACACACACACACACTGTGTACACATACACTGTATATACACACACACACTGTGTATACTCTTTACACGTACACACACATACTGTATACATGTACACATCGCACTGTGTGTGTGTGTGTGTGTGTGTGTGTGTGTGTCTAGCGCTCTGTCAGAACCGGAGGAGGGGGTGATTCCAGACTCCCCCCAGCAGCCCCTGTCCCTCTCTGTGGTTAATAAGATGAAGATGAAGAAGAGGAAGAGGAGACGCATCAGCTATGCTGAGATCCCAATCGGTTAGTGCACACACACACACACACACACACACACACACACACACACTGACTGCTCCACACTGTCCTCTCTCATGCCCCCCCAGAAGTAGGGAAGGTTCCTGAGTGTGATGTCAGAGGCGTGCTGGTTCCTGATACCTGTGATCTGGAGGTTCCAGGTGAGATGTTCATCATAAAGACGGAACCACATTTAGAACAGATGGAGAGCATTGTGTGTGTGTGTGTGTTGCAGCAGCCCCATCTTTTGGTGCAGGGGTGGAGGATCACGGCAGGGCGGTGGTTGCTGAGACCTGTGGTATGGAGCTGAGCTGCGAGCAGGTGTGTGTGTGTGTGTGTGTGTGTGTGTGTGTGTGTACTGATGTTGCGTTATCAGCAGTGGGTCAGTCCGTGTGTGTTCTGCTGCAGTACCCTGTGTTGTTTCTGACCCTCAGGACTCCGATGTGGAACCTCAGGAGCTTCTGGATCTCCAGCTCAGCTCCCATGATGCAGCGCAGAGGGGCGGGGACTCTCAGAGGGGCGGGGACTCCAGTGGGTGAGTGAGGATCCACCACACCACTAATGAGTTGTGTACGTTCTCTGAGCTCGGCCCTGTGCTCCACCTGTTCCAGGGGGCTGAGGTTCATGGAGGTGGGGGGCACTATGACCCAGCAGAGCGGGGGGGGTGTCTCAGCGGTACAGGTAGGTACATACATCCTACAGCAGCAGAACCTGTTCTCCGTGCATCACACCTGCTTTCTGTACAGGAACCCGGACAGACCCCCCACACGGACAGACCCGACGGTGAGAACCTCCCCCCATCAGACCTGCTCTGTCCACCAATACAGTAAACACACTCAGAACCTAATAATGTGTGTGTTTCAGATCACAGCTGGAGTCTGGACCCCGGAGCAGATCTGTCTCAGTACCACGTGCACACCCCTGAGGTACGCCGTGGTACACACACACAGTGGGTCCTTTAAGATCGAGAGTTCTGATGTTCCCTCACGTTCTCAGGTCCATTCTCAGACCGTGGACCCGGACCTGACGTACGTCAGTCACAGTCTGCTGCTGATGAACCGGAAGCACTCGGACGAGCATCAGACCAGTGTCACAGGTCCTATCCCGTCTGTCAGACAGCACCAGAACCTGATCGGAATACAGATCAGAACCCTAACTGCCCCCTCCACTGGTGCTGCAGGGATAGGACAGAAAGCCAACGACAGCCTCGCCAACATGTTCGATAACACGAGCGCTGAGGAGTACCAGTCCTGTCCTCAGCAGGAGCAGGAGGAGGAGCAGGAGGAGGAGGAGGAGCAGGAGGAGGAGGAGTTCATACATGGTACAGACTAAAGATCTGCTGCCTCATCATCTACAGGAACTGCATTCAGTTCTAATGAGCATGTTCTGTTCCTCAGACCTTCACAGAACCTCCACCCAGGACACGGGGGGTTCCTCCAGAGACCCCGCTGAGAAGTAAGATCTCCACTGCACCTCCTCACCCTGCCTCCTCCTTAACCTCACCGTAAAGGGGAACCAGGAACCAAACGTCTGCCAAAGTAGATCCTGTCTGTGATTCCACCTGATCTCTCTCTCTCCCCCCCCCCCCCCCCAGGTCAGTTGCGTGTGTGATGGTGGTCCGTAAGAAGGCAGAGAGGAGGAAGCTGCAGGGTCACACCTGTAAAGAGTGTCAGACCGTGAGTCTGATTCATTACATCATCATTTAATCAGATGATCACATGACCTTAATGACCTTCAACCTGCTGCCTTTACCTTCTGTGTAAACATTGTTCTGATGAGTCGTTTTAGGGAGTCGTTCAAACGAGTTATTGTAATGAGTCGTTCTGATGAGTCATTTTAGGTAATCGTTCTGACGAGTCGCTTCAGTGAGTCGTTCTTCCTGTCTGAATCAGTTCTATGCAGACCTTCCTGAAGCGGAGAGGAAGAGGAAGCTGTCCTCCTGCTCCCGCCATCGCTTCAAATTCATTCCTCCTTCCACTCCGGAGAACTTCTGGGAGGTGGGGTTCCCCTCCACCCAGACCTGCAGAGAGAGAGGTGCTCCCTCCTTCACTAGCTCGACATGACCTCACCGTGACCTCACCGTGACCTCGTCTGTTGTGTTTGAACACAGGGTACATTAAGGAGGACGAGCAGCCCGGTGCACACAGGAGGAGGAGGAGGACGCCGTACCTCGCTACCTTCTCTCCTCAATCTAAAGGAGCACAGCGGTGATGTCACTTCAGAACCTCCAGACCTCCACCTTCTGCACCTCACTGAACTGCTTACCCCCAGACTGAGGAGGAGGAGGAGGAGGAGGAGGAGGAGGAGAAGGTTACTACAGTTCTAATAAACAGCATTAAATTCTAAATGAATCTGTCTGATCTGTTCTGCAGTAGAACCTGTTGGAGAACCTGCAAAACCTCACTGCTGTGTTGATAGAGCAGGTCACAGTGAGAACAGTCTGTTTTCGGGAGGGTGGAGAAGATCAGGGTGTAAATAAGGTACCAGTAGGAGACGCTGTTTCATGGTTCTGAGAACAGAAGGTCTTTATTATAGAAATCTTATACATGAGACCGATGACATCACAGAGCATCACACCGTACGACGTCCTTCAATCAGATCACATGGTTACCACGGAGACGACGCTCACGGTCATCCTCAACACTGAGGAGGAGGAGGAGCTGCAGGTGAAGGGTCAGAGGTTCCTCATGGTTCCTGGTTCTCCTGGAGCCGGTCAGTGTGGATGGAGAAGCCCTCGGCAGCGTGGTTCATCAGAACACTGAGGACACAACGTCAGCTTGACCTTCAGGACATGAGGGGGGGGGGGTCACATGATACTCACCAGAACCACGTCACGGAACCCAGATCAGCACCGAACACGAGGACGGACAGGGCCGAGGTGGTCACCTGATCAGGGAACAGCAACAGACGGGGTTAGACACGTTCCACCTGCAGGTCTGAGGGACCACCGGGTGGAGCGGACCTTGGACATGAAGGTCCAGATGTTCCAGTGGAGCGGAGACGCGCCTCGCTTCAACCTCACTGAGGCCATGAAGAGAGAGAAGTTCAGCAGCGCGCTGTGGACAGAGAACATCCACGTCAGGCCAGGGGGAGGAGCCAACGGGGTGTGGTGTGAGGTCCACCTGCTTCAGGAGCAGAACCACCTCCACCTCAGGTTCAGTCAGCAGGACGACAGGACTGACCTGCAGCAGCATCCACCGTGGAACCCGTATGACCTGAGGTGAGGGAACTCCCAAACACCGGTCAGGTCTCCTGAGGGAGAAAATGCCAACTTCAGTTAAACAGAACCCTCACCACGGTAACACCATGGACACTGCGGGGGGGGCGGGTTTACCTGTGGGATGTGCCGCTGACATCAAGATCAGAATACTGAAAGAACAAAGGCATCAGTCATCATCATCGTCATCACCATCATCATCATCATCACCATCATCATCATCATCATCATCATCATCATCACCATCATCATCATCATCATCATCACCATCATCACCGTCATCATCATCACCATCATCATCATCATCGTCATCATCATCACCATCATCATCATCATCGTCATCATCATCATCATCACCATCATCACCATCATCGCCATCATCGTCATCACCATCATCGCCATCATCGTCATCATCATCATCATTGTCATCACCATCATCATCATCATCGTCATCACCATCATCATCATCGTCATCACCATCACCATCACCATCACCATCACCATCACCATCACCATCATCATCATCATCATCATCATCATCATCATCATCATCATCATCGTCATGGTAACTCACCTGATGATGTAGTTCAGGAACTGCTGATCCAGATCACTGCAACACAGAAGCAGCACCCTCACTGAGGAGGACATCATCACCCCCCTCACTGAGGAGGACATCATCACCCCCCTCACTGAGGAGGACGTCGTCACCCCCCTCACTGAGGAGGACGTCGTCACCCCCCTCACTGAGGAGGACATCATCACCCTCACTGAGGAGGACGTCATCACCCTCACTGAGGAGGACGTCATCATCACTCACACACTCTAAAGGACGAGATGGTGGACAGACCTCATGTGGCTGAACCTCCGCTGGTACACTCTGTAGGAACCTAAACACAGGAGAACCAACAGGATCAGGAACTGGAACCTCCCCTGTCTGCTACAGCAGGAACCTCTCCTGGAGGAGGTTCTCTGATTAGGAACTTCCACAGCACACCCTCCGCCTCCAGGTCTAATGGACATGATGATGTCATCAGCTCCACCCGTGAGCCGTACCAGGACATATGGATCATGTGACCCAGTACGGACGCAGACGGGTCCTGAATCAGAACCTCCATCACACAGTCGCTACAAACAGAACTGCACGGGGGGGACAGGAACCATCCCAATGTGACATCATCAGTCTTTGATCTTTAAAAGAGAGAGAGCACTCACCGACACACAGGCAGTGGAGCAGGGTCCAGAGGTACGGAACCGGTCCAAACTAGAACCACAGAGACACACCTTACCCATGGAACACACTCACACTGACGAAAAGTAAAGAGTGTGTGTGTGTACATACCTGAGGGTTGTACAGTATGACTGTTGCAGTTGATATCAGAATCACAGCCTCACTGCAGACAGGTGAGGTTCAGATGAGGTACAGGTGAGGTTCAGGTGTGGGACAGGTGAGGTTCAGGGGAGGGACAGGTGAGGTTCAGATGTGGGACAGGTGAGGTTCAGGGGAGGGACAGGTGAGGTACAGGTGTAGGACAGGTGAGGTTCAGGGGAGGGACAGATGAGGGACAGGTGAGGTTCAGGTGTGGGACAGGTGAGGTTCAGGGGAGGGACAGGTGAGGTTCAGATGTGGGACAGGTGAGGTTCAGGTGAGGTACAGCTGTAGGACAGGTGAGGTTCAGGGGAGGGACAGATGAGGTACAGGTGAGGTTCAGGTGAGGTGCAGATGTGGGACAGGTGAGGTTCAGGGGAGGGACAGGTGAGGTGCAGATGTGGGACAGGTGAGGTTCAGATGTTAGACTTATGAATCAATAACAGGATCCCACTCCAGAACCCCCCCCCCCCCCGCTCCACAAGGATCTACATGGAGAGTGAATTAAGGAGACCTCACCTGAACGTTCTCATCCACGATGATTTCTGTTACAAACACAGATACGTTAATTAATTAATTAATCAATCAATCAATTAGCTCTGATCAGACTGATGCTCAGCTTTACCTCACACAGCAGAATGACTCTGAATCAAATACACTTCAGTCATTTGATTCATTGATCGCACACGAGCAGCACTCGTACGGCCGGGTGCCGGGACAGGCCCTGGTGGTCAGGTGACCTCCTCAGGGTGAGGTGAGGGTGCTGACCTCATGGAGCAGGGATCGTACATGTCTGTGGTGTGGGGGGTGTGGAGGTGGGGGGGGTCTTTACCTCTCTGTGTGTAAATCTGCTGACGATGCAGAAGATCACGTCTGACATGTTGAGCAACACCAAAAACACCGGGATAGGCTGCAACACAACAACCGCTGTTAAGAGCTGATGATTAATGATGATTAATGATGATTAATGATGATTAATGATGATTAATGTTACAGAACGTACCAGAACAGAGAAGGCTTTAGAACCACCATAAATGTTCCCCAGGAACAAAAGCGAGCCTGGGAACCAGGACACTGCAGCTGACCTGAGATCAGAACCCACACTGTAAACCACACACTCTTAAACACACACACACTCTTAAACACACACACACACACACACACCTGGGAACAAGGCTGAGCTCCACCCATCCTAATCTCCATGTCAGGTAGAGCAGCAGAGCTCCAGAGCAGGTCTGCCACCTGAGGACAGAGGAACCGCCGGTCACCACGCAGCTCCAAGGTTCCGTGAGGACAGAGCTATGTGGACAGGGAACAGGATGGACCAGGTTCTAGGCTTGATAGATCCTCTACCTGTCCACAGAGTGCAACGGATGGGGAGACCAGACGTCCTGCTTTGTGTGGGACAGTCACGCAATTCCCTTACTTTTCAGGCGTCCCAAACTGAGACGTTGTCCCGCATTGTTATAGAAAGTCAGACTGTTTTATAATCTGCCTTTGGACGGCTGTACACCCAGGACAGGGGGGCAATCTATCGCTGGGCACACACTCACTCACACTATATGGGGCAATTTGGAGAATTCAATTGACCTTGATCCATGTTTCTGGACTGTGGGAGGAAACCCACGCAGACACGGGGAGAACATGCAAACTCCACCCAGATGGGGATTCGAACCAGGAATCCCTAGTGTTGCGATGAGAACATGCTAAACACCGTGCCGGCCCGCTGCGGTCTTTAATGTTCTGTAAGTCACTGCAGGTCTTAAGGTGAAGTTCTGTTTATTTAGTGAACACTGTTGTAGGGGCAGCTTGGTGACCTGCCCCCCCCCCCGATAAAGATCGAAGTTAGATCATTAATGTGGAAGATCGCGCGGCTCTTAGTGTATGAAGTGCGCATGCGCGCAGGGTTGAACTCACCCCTGAAACAGAGTGGGGTATGTAAACTTCAGCACCGACAGGACGTACTGCAGAACAACAGACAGAACCGAACCGTCAAAACCTCATCAGAACCGTCCGCACCCCCCCCCCATCCCGGGTTCCAACCTTGTTCATGAAGCTGGACGCCATAAACGTCACGCAGAACACGAGCCCGGGAACAGCACGCGCCGCGATCATCGATCATCCATTAACCAATCATCCGAATCGATACCAGATCGATAACCCAATAACAACCATCAGCAGCGCCGCCGAGATCCGTTTGATCTGCCCGCCACGTCATACTCTGCTGCAGCCACTTCCTCTGTCTGCTACACACTACACACTACCATAGTACACACTGCATACTACACACTACCATAGTACACACTACCATACTACATACTACACTACATACCATAGTACACACTTACATACTACATACTACACTACATACCATACTACACACTACCATACTACATACTACACTACATACCATACTACATACTACACTACATACCATACTACACACTACCATACTACATACTACACTACATACCATACTACATACTACACTACATACCATACTACACTACATACCATACTACACACTAACATACTACACTACATACCATACTACATACTACCATACTACATACTACACTACATACCATACTACACTACAT
>JAFMOD010000897.1:1476948-1491352 GCA_019802435.1 Corydoras maculifer | reverse complement strand
GTAGGAGAAAAAAAGAGAGAGAGGGTGCAAGAGACAGACTTTTGTCTCACCTTGACAGCCTGTCTGTGTGACCTCAGCGAATGGGTTGTCACACATGTTGCACTGGCGACCGATTACTCCTGGCCTGCACTGGCACTGGCCGTTCTCTGGGTCACATGTGCGTGTGAAAGAGCCGACCGGGTAGCAGTCACATGGCAGACATACATCACTCCCACGCCGACGAAAATGAAACTCCTGCCACACAAGGGCATGTATGGACATGTTAACACAAATTTCAACAGGCAGATATTAACACACAAAGGGATGATTAAGTCGTTTTAATTGACAAATATTCAATATTTTGTAAATCATCAAATTTTTTAATTTTAAAGAAATATGAGATCACTGCAATGTTTTCTAAGGGTAACATTGTTGACTCCAGGCTGCTTGCAGCCAGCATACAATTCAGAGTTGGCTTTGCTCCTATGAAAGATGTCAACTGCAACAGAATGTTTTAATATCCAAACAATATTATTTAGGTTAGTGTAATATTTAAGGCGGGTGGCACGGTGGCTTAGTGGTTAGCACATTCACCTCTCAGCACTAGGGATTCCCAGTTCGAATCCCCATCTGGGTGGAGTTTCCATGTTCTCCCCGTGTCCGCATGGGTTTCCTCCGGGTTCTCCGGTTTCCTCCCACAAAAGTCAATTGAGTTCTCCAAATTGCACCACATAGAGTGTGTTTGTGTGAGTGAGTGTGTGAGTGAGTGTGTGCCCAGCGATAGGTTGGCGCCCTGTCCTAGGTGTATCTTCCCAGCGCCCGAAACGTTCTCCCCTGGATGGGCATGGGGAACCCCACCGCGACCCTAAAATAGGATAAAGTGGAAGATAAGGAATGAATGAATGAATATTATTTAAGGCAAACAAGATTTAGGCTTCAGGACAGATCATTTAGATAGTAATTAGATAATAATTTAGATAATTTTTCCTACTTTTGGGAATATGTGGTCACCCTGTACGTTTATTATTAATATGTGCATTGGCCTGAATAATATATTTAAATATATGGATCTAATTAAACTAACATACATAATTTCCAAATTTATTCCTTAAAAAAAGCTATGGTGGGAATTTAAAGCGTATATAAATTTATCTTCAGTGCACATCTCAGCACTGCATTTTGACCGACAGCTGAAGTACTATATGTTAGCTTTGCTTACAAAGGTCTTTTATCATTCCTTTAGGGTGTGTAACGTTGCGCAGCTAAACTAATCTTTTATAATTAAAGTTTCACACTAAAATAATTACCCTTATGCCTTACAGAACTGCAACCAATTACTCTACAGCAAAAGTGTCTTTTTTTATTTTAAAGTGTATTTTAACAGGTGGGTGGCACACTGGCTTAGTGGTTAGCATATCCACCTTCCAGCGATGGAGATCCAGGTTTGAATGCCCATCTGGGTGGAGTCTACATTTTTACTGTTTGCCCATAGGCTTTCTTTAGGTTCTCTGGTTTCCTCAGACAGACCAACACATGATTTAAAGGTAAATTGGCAGCTCTAAATTGCCCTATTTAAATTGTCCCTATATAGTGTTTGTGGCTGTGTGAGTTACTGAGTGCCCTGTCCTGGGTGTGTTTGCCCAGCGTCCGAAACTTATTTCCCAGGATGGACATAAGGGAACATATCCCTCCCACCCTCTCCCGCAACCTTAGTCCCTTAATTAAAAAATTAAACAGAAGGTAATCCAACGAGACATTAACAGGTTTTACAAAGTATAATATACTATAATATACTATATAACTATAACATACTCTAGTGTCACTGATAAGGTTAAGGAGTGTCAGGACTTTGGTATCATTTCCAACATCACATAGTAAGCACTTTTCGTGAGCATAAAGAATCCATATATTGTATAATAACATTTACAATGATGCCATGTGAAGCAGATGGAAAATCAGGAAAAAATCTTCCTCGACTTGCATTTTTTATTTATAAATTTCTAAATAAATGGACTGACAGTGTTTAACATAAGCAAAGGATGAAGTTTAGAGGCAGAAGAAAGGCAGACTGTGGGTACAAGAATCAGAAAGGTCAGACCTCAGGCACTGTAGCAGAGACATGGATTTGAGATTCAGGAACAAAGCCTGTGTGTGTGACTTGGTGTGAAAAGAAAGAATGAGATAAAGAGCTTTTAAAGCAAAGTCCTCTGCTGAATAATCTTCAGGAGGTTTCATATGTTACAGCTCAGCTAGCTTTCCTTTAGAACAACACACTTGTGTCAGTCTGATAATGTGCTGGAATGACCAGCAGAGCATGGATTTACGGATTAGGATCAAACATCCGGATTATGATAGAGACGCAGTAATTAGAAGAATGATATAATATCCGTGCATGGCAGTATGATTATTGCATATATTTGGTACATATCTGATTCACAGGATTACATACTGATCCCAAAATGAGATAAAATGTAAAGTAAAGGAAGATTTACAGTCAGCAGAAGATTTAAAGGTGATTTTTTCTGAGATGTCAGACAGACAATATTCTATGTAAGGAGATGCCAGGTTATGAAAAGGTCATCTTCTTTACATAAGATGTGTTTAAAATATCTGTCGGTTTATTATGTTAATAATGTAACTGTAGCTTAAATTTTTATATTCATAATTTCACTTTCTAATAAAAGTAAATACAACTTTGTGGTTAGCTAAGAGCATCTGCCTCTCAGCGCTGGGGGTTCAGGTTCGAAACATTAATCTGGGTAGAGCTAGCATCTACCTGCATTATGCCATAATTCATATTAAAGGAGTTGAGATGATATGATTCAAATAAAATATTGTTTATACAATTACAGCAAAAAGAAAATTGGAAAAATACAGGTTTGTACTTATTTTTTCATGCACAAAGGAATAAGTACACATTGAATAATATGCACATTTTGATTCTATGTTAAAGACATGCATATAAGTTGGCTGGCACCTTGCAGAGGCATTGCCCGGTGGTCTTGTTGCAGTCAGCATCGAACCCTTTACTGACATCACAGTGACATGGTCCACATGTAGGATTACCCCACCAGCCTCGGGGACATTGCTGCTCACTCCTGCAAATGAATAAAAATATTGACAACTCATAACAGCTTATGCCTAAAGACAAGCAATGCTCAGTGGTTACCAGCTACCCAGCCGAACTAACTTATGCGATTTTACAAGCCGTTATGTGTTATGTTATTCCAGACATAAAGTGTCCCTAATTAATTCTACCCATGTTTGACAACAGCTTTTTTTTAAATACATATAAGTAAGTGGTGGGGAATCTTTTAAAAAAACATTAGCCATGATGCTTAACAAGCAAAAAAGGGTTTGCTAGGTAAACCACTAATGGTTTTTTAACTGCACATTTTGTGCAGCTCATTTTAAAGTTGCCAGCTGAAGCATTACTCATAATAAAAAACACAAATAATTAGTAAGACATACACAACATAATATAACAAAGAAACAGAATATAACAACTTTTTGTTATAATGTGTTTCTTTGTTATATTATGTTGTAATAAAAAAAAAAATACAGATCGGATATTGATCAGATTTGATTATACTACAGCAATTGTTCTCAAACTTTTTAGACCAAGTACCACCCATTAGTACCACCCATTATTGAACCAAAACTTCCAAGTACCATCTATTTTTTTCGTCACCAAAGACATATGACACAAATCAATTAGGTGTGAGCGTATAGTAAAGCAATAATAAAACTATCCTACTATAGTAAAGTAGGAGAGGGCTTCTATTATTTTTAATTCATCACATTGTTAGATGCAATGCAATGTGCAGTTACACCTTTTAACCCTGATTTACAATAATACACAATGCCTTATTGCTTTAATATACGCTACAATAAAAAAACAAGGTTTGATTCACAAATGCATTTTCTGAAAACAAAATCACTAATAAACTTTACTTCTGCGAGGTGATCTGGTCCGTTTTATAAATGAACGCTGAACACTGAGTAACAGATTTCCAGCTTCTCTAACAATAATCTAGTAGCCAAATTACAGGACACAGTTTATAAAATACATCAGGGAAATAATGTATACCCATACCATTATTTGGAGTGCCATCTCATGGTACTTTGTGTACCACCAGTTTTTCTCATACCACAGTTTGAGAACCAATGTACTACAGTGTAGCTGGTTTTTTCGTTAACTACTGACTTGTGTTGTTCTCTCATTTGTAAGTTGCTTTGGATAAATAACTTAATGTAAATGCAATGTCAACGTAGGTGTGGTTTTTCAGTTCAGGAAAATATCTGTAGTAAACATTACTCTAGTCAATACTTAGTCTGAAATGTACAAGCTCATGAAACTCAGTTATTATTGAAAAACCTGCTTAATGCCAAACCTTTAAACGAGATCTATGCTTTAATACTGTTTTGGTTCCAATCTGTTGACATCTGATGATTGAGTTCTAGTTGATCATAAACTGTTCACTTGCACATAACATCATATTGAGTAGGACAAAAATTCCATAGACTGAAGCTGTTGTGCAGTTGTTACTTAATGCAAGAGTTTAAAGTTTTGCTACATAAGCTCACTCTTACTGTTTTTTTGCTTTATTTTGCTTACACTTCGTGTATGTGCGTGTGTGCGTGTGTGCGTGTGTGTTTACCTGTGTTGGCAGTATTGGCCATAATGATTGTCACCGCAGTCACAGACATATCCATGGGAAGAACTGGGTTTGCGGTGACACTTTGCTTCATTCTCACATGGATTTAACTTGCAGGCATCCATACAGCTCCTACCATAAAACCCTGTAAAGCACATATTCAAAGTGTCAGACTTTACATACTCCCAAGGACTTTTTCTCATAATACCTACCATAACACCAACACTTAAAAATGTAATTAATTACTACATACAATGCATGAAAAGAAACCGTAGAACCCAGAGGACACCAAAATAGACGTGAAGAGAACAGGAAAACTCCAACCAGATTGGGATTTGAACCTGGTGCTAACCACTAAACAACTGTTCTAATATTTTTAAAATGTCATTTCTATATGTGGATGACACGGCTGCTTAGTGGTTAGCACGTTGGCCTCTTAGCACTGTAGATTTAGGTTTGAATTCTAATCTGGGTTGAGTTTCCATGTTCTCTCCATGTCTGCATGGGTTTTTTTTTCTGGGATCTCCAGTTTCCTTCCACAGTCCAAAAACATTGATTCAAGGGAACTTGAATGCTCAAAAGAGTATGTGTTTGTGTGTGTGTCTCTTTGTGTGAGTGTGCTCAGTGATAGATTATTGCCCTGTCCTGGATTTGCCCAGCGCTCAAAACGTTCTCCCCTGGATGGGCATGGGCAATAATAACCCCCCGACCGTGACCCTAGTAGTGGACGATAATGAATGAATTTCTACATGTATACATTTCAAAAATTAGGTTCATTTTACTCACATTGGAACTCCTAGTAAAAAAATTCTCAAACATTTAACGATGGATTGTATCGTCAACAAATCATATACAACGAAACATATTACATTATTAATGGTTACATTATAATCCATACACTGTAAGATCTCTTATCAATCATAAAATGTAAAACATTTCTAAAATAAGTTTACTATTTAGTGACACATACTGGAATACATGCATGAAACATAATGGGACAGTAAATGTGAACCTCCACACAGTCAGAGGTGGACAGATATGATGCTAACCTTGACTTTACAGGCACGCTATATAATCCTATTGAACTGAAAGAGGAACTTTCTCTCGGAAGACTCACAAAATCAGCCCAAATCCCTCACCTCTAATCACCCTGCACTCCTCTGCTTTGATCTTTCATGCTCTCACTCTCACTGCCTTTCAATCTCTCCTATTTCTACTACATGCAGAGCTGAAGGATTTTCTCTCTCTAGAGAAACAAAAGCCACTAAGACCGACTTCTCCGACACACTAGGTGAAGGAAAAGGGATGTTGGGCTCTACTCACTCTGACTTTATAATCAGACTTGTTCTGAGCACGACTTTTACCAAAGATACTCTATGTGTCCTCTATTTTTGGACATTATAACATAATAAATTAACTGAAATTTAACATGACACAATTATATCACTTTTTATACTGTAACCACAACACAGTCATACATGAGGAAAGTAGGCTGTGAAAGTCTGCAGGCTAAAGCTACTTATGGTGTGCAGTGTGTCGAAATTCTCTCCATCTCACCTTAGCAACCAAATCATAAATAATTGAAAAATAGTGATCTGAAACTACTAAAAAAAAACACTAAAATACAGCACGCATAGACACATATACTTATTTACTTATTGTTCTAATATATAAAAAAAAGAATAATTCAAATAAATAATTTAGACAAATGGGCGGCACGGTGGCTAAGTGGTTAGCACGTTCGCCTCTCAATGGTGGGGATTCCAGGTTTAAATCCCATTCTGGGTGGAGTTCCCATGTTCTTGCTGTGTCCTTGTGCGTTCTCCAGTTTCCTCCCATGTCTAAAAACATGGAGCCAAGGTACATTTAATGGCTTAAATTGCTCCATATATAGTGTGTTTGTCTGTGTGTTTGTGAGTGAGAGTGCCCAGCGCCCGAAATGTTCTCGCCTGGATGGGAAGGAGGAACCATAGTACCAGGACCATAATAGAGGATTAAGTGGAAGATAATGATGAATGAATAAATTTAGATAAACATTCACCGATTTAAATGCAATAAAATGTATAAATAACATGTAGAGAACCACCCGGAACTGGGTCTCCATGTTCTCATCATGTCCAGTTAGGTTTCCTCCAGGTTCTACAGTTTGCTCCCACAATCTAAAAATATGGATTTATGGTAAATTGGCTGTTCTAAATTGCCCTTTTAAAATTGTTCCGATATAGTGTGTGTCTGTGTGATTAAGTACACTAGTGATGGACTGGTGCCATGTTCTGGGTGTATCTGCCTGAAGAGGCATGGAGAACTGCCCTGCAACCATAGTAGAGAATTAAGCAGCAGTTAATAAATAAATCAATGTTCAGAAATGAAGGTCACTAAAATAAAGTAAAAAATTTAAATGACCACATTAAAAAAAATCAGTGCACACAAATAGATTTTACTGTGTGGACACTGTACTTGTTTAAATAAAGGTGGGAGTCACCAATGACCTTGAAAGTCAATAATGTGTAATAAATGGCTATTTATTTCATACATGATCATTTTTAAAAGTCTGTCCATCTTGCATTTAAACAATCAAAAGATAACAAATCAGGTGGCTTAGTGGTTAGCATGTTCGCCTCTCAGCGCTAGGGATTCCCGGTTCGAAACCCCATCTGGGTGGGGTTTCCATGTTCTCCCCGTGTCTGCGTGGGTTTCCTCCGGGTTCTCCGGTTTCCTCCCACAATCCAAAAACATGGATCAAGTTAATTGAATTCTCAAAATTGCCCCGTTTAGAGTGTGTCTGTGTGAGTGAGTGTGTGCCCAGCGATGGATTGATCTGCCCAGCGCCCGAGACGTTCTCCCCTGGATGGGCATGGGGAACTCCACCGCGACACTAATAGAGGATAAGCGGGAGATAATGAATGAATGAATGAGTGAAAGATAACAAATTTACTTTGTTGCAATTGTGTCGATCAAATATTTAATTTCAAGCTCAGAGAGAACTTAAATTTGACCTTGAACAGTCTTCTGGGCTTTTGTAGTTTTTCTATTTATCTTCCATCAATCCATCATCTTTCGGTTAATCCTCTAGTAGGGTCGCGGGGGGCGGAGCAATCAATTGCTGGACCTATTTATCTAAAACAGCTAATTATTTAAGATGTTTCTACAAGTATGTAGCAAGGCCAGACTGTGTTGTCTGGGATGTGAATGTGTGTTCTGCATGGAGCGTGATGATGATGAGGAGGGATGGAGAATTTTATTACCGTTGGGTGTATTCAACAGGGAGAGATGAGAGAGAATTATTTACAGTTTATGATTGCAGTTCTTAAAGCAGAAACCTATTAATAACGCTGACTGCTGATGTAACAGTATCAACATGGCGTGGAAGGCATTGTGTGTGTATGTGTGAGTTTCTCATCATCAGTTCTGAATGCTGGAGCTCAAGGATGGAGGAGGACTTTGCTTCAGGCCTGTCAGGATCTAAACATCCTCCAATGCCTTCAGGCATTTTCAACTTCCTCCTTCACACTTTGCATTGTATCAGCTCAACAAGAATAAATAAAGCTCTAGATTAATGAAGCAAAAAGTTTGCCTAGCTGTGTATGCACTTCAGTTATTGTTGAAAACCACCGCGGATTTCACTAGCAGATTTGTCTTTGTTGAACTTTGGGGAGCAATGAAACGTTCTGCAATGTGGCAAAACAGCGTTAATGAATCCAATAAAGTCGCAAAGGAATAAATAATTTGAGAATAAATGATGCTCAAGGGCAGCACGGTGGCTTAGTGGTTAGCATGTTCGCCTCTCAACACTGGGGATTCCAGGTTCAAATCCCAATCTGAGTGGAGTTCACATGTTCTCCCCGTGTCCACGTGGGTTACCTCCAGGTTCTCCGGTTTCCTCCCACGGTGAAAAGAAATGGATTTAAGGTAAATTGAATGCTCTAAATTGCCATTTTTTGCATAATTGCAAACTGTTAGAGAATTTAGTGGAAGATAATGAAGGAATGAATGAATAAATGAATGAATAAATGATGCTCAGAGCTTTGAGATGAGCAATGTGGCTTTAGGGGCCAGCAACATGGCCAACTGCCCATGGCGGTATCATGCCAGGGGCATAAATAACCTTCACCTGGTCATTCACATGCTGATTTGGCTCTTTCACGATCCAAACAAAAAGAAGCTTCTACAAAACTATAGGTCAATACCTTCACCCCTACCCTCTGTCTCTGACCTTACTGCAGGCATCACTGAAGCAAACATTACAAACAGACAACTGTTATGTAGAATTTCAAACAATACAATTGTATGTTTGCATGAAGTATAGTTAAGTTATAACTGTAAAAACACTTGTTTTTTACTGAATAATTTACAAACTGTCTTTGCATCATGACCTGTACACAGGGGCCACAAATCCCCCTCTGGAATAGACATGTTTGTAATACTTTTTGTGTTTTTGATACTTGTTTTACACACATGTTTTCATTTTGAAAGTATTTTTATTTAAAGCTTCATAGCTTTAGGGTGGCATGGTGGCTTGGTGGTTAGTATGTTTGCCTCTAGTTCACCTTAGTGGTTATAATTGTCTCCACATAGGTATGCTCCCAGAGGATAATACTTTTTTTGTTAAATTTATTTAGGGCGCTGGGCAGATACACCCAGGACATGGCGTCAATATATCGCTGGCCACACACTCACTCAGACACACTCTATATGGAGCAATGTAGAGGATTCAATTTACCTGGAATCCATGTTTTTGGACTGTGGGAGGAAACCGGAGGACCCGGAGGAAACGTGGACATGGGGAGAACATGGAAACTTCACCCAGATAAGGATTTCAACCTGGATCCCCAGCATGGAGAGGCAAACGTGCAAACCTCAAGCTACCGTGCCACCCATATATTTCATTCATTCATTATTTATTTAAAATACAGTTTTTTATTTAGTTTGAGCTTTAAAACTATTGCTTCTAATTGAAAATAACAACTAATACAATGAACAAAAGGAGTTTACCTGGTTCACAAATACAGGTGTGTCGCTCCCAGTCCTCAGTACATTGACTATGGGATGGGCAGGAGGAAGAGCTGCAGGTGCTGCCAACATGACAGCCAGTTTCAACTTTAACAGTTTTGGTAGGACGAGGCAAGGCAGGAGAATCTGGACGTACACCTAAACGAACCCCCTGCAAACACACACACAGTTTTTTTTTTTTGTTTTATCCTTTCTTATGATGATGATGATAGTAATAATAATGATGATGATAACGCTGCCTTAATAGGTATATTACAATGGGTTTTAGATTCTTTAGTAAAACTTTAGTTAGCTGTATATTTTGAAATATATTTGTATACTGCTATTCATTGTTAATGTTATAGATTAATCATACTCAACCATCAAATTAGGATACTTGTGAGTTGCTTTGGCTAAACGAGTTTGCTTATGACCAAATGTAAATGTAAGGTGAAAAGTGATCTGGTTGTTGAACTGGCCACCACTTTAATCCAAACCAAGCTTTAATAAATTAATCAACTACATTGTAGTACTTATATTGTAGCTGAGCCACAAGGCAAGGCTCTCGATTTACCAGTCAATCTACGTTCCTATGTTCTATGGTCATGAGCTTTGGGTAATGACCGAAGGAGCAATATCGCGAATACAAGCGGCCGAAATGGGTTTTCTCCGCAGGGTGGCTGGCCTCTCCCTTAGAGATAGAGTGAGAAGCTCGGTCATCCGGGAGAGACTCAGAGTGGAGCCGCTACTCCTCCGCATTGAAAGGGGCCAGTTGAGGTGGTTCGGGCATCTGGTAAGGATACCTCCTGGGCGCCTTCCTAGGGAGGTGTTCCAGGCAAGTCCAGCTGGAAGGAGATCCCGGGGAAGACCCAGGACACGCTGGAGGGATTATATCTCTTAGCTGGTCTGGGAACGCCTTGGGGTTCCCCCAGTCGAGCTGGTGGAGGTGGCAGGGGCGAGGGAGGTCTGGGTCTCCCTACTTCGGTTGCTGCCCCCGCGACCCGAACCCCGGACAAGCGGAAGATAATGGATGGAAAATGGATGGATGGACATTGTAGTATGTTAATTCCAATAAATATTTTTTTTAAGTTTAGGACTTTTGAAACACTTAAAGTAAAAAAAAAAAGCATTAAATATAAATGCATAGTCACAGACCTGTATACAGCCACGAATCCCACTCTGCACATCACCGGCTCCTAAAACTCCTCCAACATGTAGATGCTTTACCTTCAGGCCATGAATTTCATTTCCCACCATTACAGTCCCCTAAAGTTGAAACGAGTGTAGTAAAACATTAACAAAATACCTGGTGAGATTTATTAAAGCTACATTTCTAGATTGAATTAATAGGCGATATGTAACAAAGTAAAAATATTTGAATGGAATTGGAATAGGAGATAATTCCACCCAGCTAAAAAAGTTCTGAATTCAGGCTTATTAATTACTTTTGATTAATTAAAATGCCGAGCCAAAGACAAGTCAGATCATCCAAGGGATAACACTTCAGGTCAGAGTGTAATCGCTGGGCACACACTCACTCATACTATATAGGGGCAATTTAGAGCAGCCAATATACATTGAATCCATAGTTTTGGACTGTGAGAGGAAACTGGAAAACTAAAAGAAAGCCTATGCAGACACAGGGAGAAGTTGTAAACTCCAACCAGCTCAAGATTCAAACCTGGATCCGCAACCCTGAGAGGCGGTTGTGCTAGGCATGATTTTGAAAGTCATGCAGAATTGTTTTTAATTATCTTTGTGTACCTGGTACAATCCAAAGTCCAGCCTGACAGTAGCAACATATCTCGTCTCTCGACCACTACGGATGTCACGGAGCTCCAACTGCAGATCATGCCAGCGGCCATCACACACTTGTACCTGGTCAAGTCTCAAACGCACAGGCTGCGCTGATCTCCGGGCCACAGAGAACACCAGCTGTCCCCCTGTTAGCTAGAACAACAAGTTCCCTCCATTAAAAAAAATTATTTAAATTTACAAAAAGCAGAATAATTATAGATTATATAAAAATTATGTTTAGGATTACAGGATTTACCAGCAAACACCTGCAAACAATTTGAATATGAAGCTTTTTGCTATTGTTTAGGTTTCTATGGTTGCATAGTGTGCAATGCTGCTGCCTCATAGCAGGAAGGTCCAGAGTGTGATTCCTGGCTAGTGGCCATGTTTTTTATGTGAGGGATTTGCATGTTGTCTTATATCTTATGGGTTTTACCTCTGAACGTGTATGTGACTATATATGTCTGTGTTTTCACAGAGTAACTTTGATGTTTAACACAGCTGAAACAGGGGCACGTGTAGCATTGTGTTATTGTTGTTGTACATTACATTTCCTTTTAAGATTAAGATTTCAATTGGACTGTTTGACTATTTAGCTTGATCTGAGCTTTAACAAGATCTGAGCTGCTAAGCAGTTGGAGAGTCTCAGCATGTAGACACCAGTAAGTGGATTTACGGAGGTGCTGTATTGTGAAGTGGCTGAGTGGTTAGGGTTTTAAACCATCAATGTAACGAGGGGTGGGCACGAAGGGTTGGGAAGTATAGTTCTCTGAAGTTCTGTTCCCGACAGGTCCATGGAATCTTGCTCAAGTAGTTCATTTATATAGAGCTTTTTACAATAGTACATGGTGCTTTTATGTTTTTTTGTTAGGAAGATACCATGGGAGGACCAAGGCTCAATAGGGGGGTCCTTATCTTCCTTGAGTGATGGAGCAGAATCAATCTCTCTCCCCGCAGCATGTGATGTAACAGCTTATAAAGGCACACGGTCATCAGACTGAGCCACATCAACCCTATCAATGACGATGGCTCCGCCTCTCCAGGGCCACCATCACATAGACATTGAGCAAGTCCCTTAACCCTCATTGCTCCAGGGAAGCTTTACCATGCCCGACCCTGTTTTCTGACCACAACCATCACGTAAAAATACCCTAGAGTGACTCCAAATAAAAGCGTTTTCTAAATGACAAAATGTAGATGTAATCCTCAGCAATTTGTTGTCATCAATGTGTGATTCCTCTCTTCAATGTGCATTTATTGACAGTTCTCATGCTCAGACTATAAAGCCACCTGTTGTAGCTTTTCAGAATGACACTGATACAGTGTACCATGATGAATATAGACTTTTTACATTTTTTATGTAATAATGGTTTTGATGGTGTCTTTAATTTATGGTACAGATGAAGTCTGTTTTTTACAGAAATAAGATGAATTTATCTAATCAAAGAACATGTTTGTGACCCAACCTTTCATTTATGGAAACAGGGTTTTGTGTAATGGTTAAATAATTACAAAACCATATTTTATGTAACCCTGTGTTAAAATGGCTTCATTAATCTAAGTGTGTATGTGATTCAGCTGTGTTAATACTTATTACAAAGATGTTTCTAAAATCGAGATTATTACCCTGTACAGTCACCCAAATCATTTGGTAATTTGCAATGTTTTGCAGTCATATATTATAGTCATTTATATATATATATATATATTATATATATATATAATTGCAAGTGTGAAAGAAAAGGAAAGATGGTGAATATACACACCTGGAAGATGAGGTGTGTGTACTGTTCAGCCTGGGCCTGTAGAAGCACCCCGTCCTTGGCTCGTGTACGGAATACCAGTCCCATGTACCAAGGCGTGCTGATGGTGACATCATTCTTCATGTCCCACCACAGTGCACTGTTACCGAGGAAACGGTGGGGGTGGGGCATCACTGTAGAGGATATAGAGTCAAGCATTATACGGCCACTCCTAAAATCAGAGCCATCACGTCTAATCTTTAACTGACGGAAATAAAAAATCATGAATTTTCTCTCTTTCGGCCAACTGTGTTTGTTTTGGAAACAGAAGGCAAGATGTCTCACCTCATGCAGCGTTACACCAAGTGATCTCATGAATATTTTACACAATATGCACAAAATGCCAACAATTCAAGATCTGTGTAATGAAGCAGCAAAAAAATTCAATATTTTAATTATTTTGGTTTAGTAAATAAATCATTACCAGGAGTATGGTTTTATTGCAATTTGTTTTTTGAAATATATATGTTTTCTCAGTAAAAAGTGATTAATGGAACAGTGCTGCACTTGAGTGAACAAAACAATAATCACTTCATTCTAATGTACAAGTGTAAGTAATGGTACATAGTTACTTATCACTAATAATGTTCATAATTTGACATTATTTAATAATAATAATTAATAATGATAATAATAATAATAATAATTTAACATTAGGTTGGTAGATGGCATGTGGCATTCCAACTCTGCTCTAAATATGCATGCTGTATACCTAAGCACCTAAACCCAGCTTTAAAATGTATTGTTATTTATTTTATATGCTGTGCTTGCCTTATTAAATAAATATTTTTATACACAAGTTCCTGGGTCACGGTGGCTTAGTGGTTACCACATTCACCTCTTAGCTCTGGGATCCATGTTCAAATTCATGTTTTGTGCGGGTTTTTTCTGGGTTCTTTGTTTTTTTCCCCACAGTTCAAAAACATGGATTTGGCTGCTTCAAATGGCCCTTATACAGTGTGTGTGTGTGTGTGTGTGTGTGTGTGTGTGTGTGTGCATGTGAGTGAGTGTGTTTGCTCAGCAATTGGCACCCTGTCCTGCCCCCTGAAATATTATTTTGAATATTTCAGCTATTGTTTTTGTTTTAACTTGAGTCAGGAAATATTTTTTTAGTAATAAATAAAAAAATAAATTACAAAACCAGTGAAACCAATACATATAATATTAAGTTTAACCTAT
>JAFMOD010000897.1:1450184-1474100 GCA_019802435.1 Corydoras maculifer | reverse complement strand
AGCGCATTTGTGTGTGTCTGTGTAAGTGAATGTGCCCAACAATAGATTGGTGCTTGGTGTATCTGCCCAGTGCCAGAAACTTTCTCCCCTGGATGGGCATGGGGAACCCAATCATGACTCCAGTAGAGTATTTAATGGATGAATGAAGTAATAAATGCATTTAAAAGAAATATTTTATTAGGCTGTAACAATAGTAAAGTACAGAAATATATACGTGAATGCACACAGAAAATTGCACACACACACACACACACACACACACACACACACACACACACACACACACACACACACACACACACACACACACACACACCAACCTGGAAGAGTGCCATTGTTAGCAACATATACAGCCATATCCACAAGCCTGTTGTCGATGTGAAGGTCTTTCATGCAGCCAATGAATTCTCTCGTCCCGAAAGGAAAATTGTCTGGCACATTTGGAACTCCACCCAGAAACAACGGCCCAGTCAAATCCAGAGACCTTGCAAGAGAAGAGAAATTAGAGCAAGGAGAAGATAACGTCTCATACTGAGAATTCCTCTGAGTATATTTTGTGTGTGTGTGTGTGTGTGTGTGTGTGTGTGTGTGTACTTACTTTTTACTACTGCTCTGTTTGCCCTGAGCAGCACAGCTATAGTTTCCCAGTTGAAAACCAAACCTTAATGAGATTGCAGTGTCACAATCGTCCACGCTTACCACGGCTACCTTTTCGTCTGATGGACCCTGTATCTCCCCGCTTATACTGCGCTTCGGCTGCAACACACGTCCACACAAAATATCTAGATTCACTGAATTTTTGTCTAATCAACCAAAAGAGAATCTGCACTTTGACACAAAATTGGATGTGGGCAGGGTTCATGGGCATTGGAAAGAATATTAAAGAACAAATCTCACCAAATAACATTCTAAGTCACTATAGAAAAAAAAAAGCTTTAGTGCAGAGTGAGGCACTGTGAATGCTCGGACTGATTCAGAAATATTTCCTGCTCAACGTTTTAAAGCTCCCTGCTGCTGTAAGAGCTGAAAAGGATTAAGCATCCAATCATCTAATCAAATGTTTGTCAGAGCTAAAGGCAAATCAATGAACGAATGAATTAATGAATAGAAAAGTAAATAAATAGAGAAAGTGTTTTTAATATAAATATAACTTGTAGTTTCTGTTAGGGGAAACTTGATACATTCTGCACACATCTACGCATTTACTAACCTTGTTATAATAATGAATGTGGACAGTGTGCCAATTTCCATCACTGACTCCTCCCGGCAGGTACGGGCTCACCTGTGTAGATGATTCACCTGGGGATAAAAGTTAACCATAGTTTAAATACAAGAGTTTATAGTAGTACTTATATAATTTACAAATAGAATGCTGCTAAAATTTCCCATTTCATGTTCTAAATCATTATTCTTTATCGCTTACAGTTTACATTGCTGCTATATTTGATATATTTTTAATTTTGCTGCTGTATTTTATATTTGTGGTAAGATTGCAGTGGTGCAGGGTAGAAGGCGGAGCCGCCGTTGATGGACTTTAATTATGATTAATAAATGCACCTGACACAGCTCTGCCTAATGAGCATGCACCCTTTAAAACCGGGAACATCAGAAGTCGCATGACCTGGTGGGGCGGTGGATACGGTAATGCTGTGGGGTGCTGGGCAGTTACACCCAGGACAGGGCGCCAATCCATCGCTGGGCACAGACTCACTTACACAGACATACACACAAACACACTCTATATGGGGCAATTTAGAGTATTTAATTTATTCTGAATCCATGTTTTTGGACTGTGGAAGCAAACCGGAGAACCCGCAGGAAACACACATGGACATGGAGAGAACATGAAAACTCCACTCAGATTGGGATTCGAACCTGGAATCCCCAGCCCTGAGAGGCAAACATTCTAACACCAAAGCCACTGTGCCACCCATATCTAATATAATTTTTGTTTTGTTTTGTTTTTTTCATCTTACTTTTTGATACAGAAATTGCTTAAGGTAAGTGAAATTGGTTTCATTTCATTTTTTGTAGCATATGTGATGCAAATGACAATAAAGTCTCCTTGAATCCTACTATTTCTGTTAATGCTTTGCTTGATGTAAAGATTTGTGGCTTCATATAACAGAACTGTAGCTCAGAATTGAGAAAATTCTAAATATAGCTCTGTTTAGGCATGAGATTTGATATAACATGTTCCGAAGCAATGGCACATAAAAGCAAGGCAGCCTGATCCATCAGAAAAAGTAACGCTAGCAGCACTGCTTTTTAAAGCACCAGCCAAGATAAAGATCCTACTTTAATGAAAAGTTGATATAAACTCCCTATGTGTAGTATAACTGGGTTTAGAGTGTTAATGATGCAAACACACATTAACACATTTACACACCAGTGGAGTATTTCAGCACCACTTGTCCATCTAATATCTCCAGCGCCAGAAAGTCATGCTTTTCATTAAAGCGGCCGTTGTAAAAGAGCAGTCCACTGTTCTCTAGAGTTGCAAACCTGTAAACATGAGGAATGAACAATTAAATATTAGAACATGATTAAGGCAATACTGTGTTTGGTTGCACTATATGATCGATTCAGATTAAAGCAGGGTTTTTTAACAAGCTGACAAAGACTTATGTCTACATTTTAATTTTATTATTTAATTAAACAAAATGCATTTTATTCCTCTTATATCAGCTATGTATACTTAAACGTGGTTTTAATATTCATTCATTTATTATTTTCCGCCTAATCCACCACTAGGGTCACAAGGGGGTTCCCTATGCCCATCCAGGGGCGAACATTTCGGGCGCTGGGCAGATACACCCAGGACAATGCGCCAATCTTTCATTGGACACAAACATACACTTTATGGGGCAATTTAGAGCATTCAATTTACCTTGAATCCATGTTTTTGGACTGTGGGAAACCGGAGAACCCGGAGGAAACCCACACAGACACAGGGAGAACATGGAAACTCCACCCAGATTCGATTACAGGGATTCGAACCTGTAATCCCCAGTACTGAAAGGTGAACATTCTAACCACTAAGCCATTTTAACATTCAAACTTTTCTTGGGTTGAGAGGAGATACATTTTCTTATTCTTTTTCCTTTATTTGTCCCAACACTTTCAGCATGAAAGCTTTTTTTTAGCTTGCCTTGACATAGAAAGCTTATAGGGTTCAGAAGTGTCAGAAACATTTGTGCAAAGCCTTTGTAAATTTACTCAAACTCATCAAAGTCCTGATGTGTATATAATGTAAAAACCCTATATTTTGCTCCCATATCCTTTCACACTTCAGTGTTTTGGTTTAATATCAGGCTCTCTGCTGTAATCCAAATACTAGCATAGTGTTTAAATAAAAAAAAAAAAATAATGATGTAATAATTTCAGTAGTATTGTAAAACCTTATTTACATTTTTATATTTGATTTTTAGAAATGATAGGACACTTTTTAAGAATGCAATAAAAATACATTTCTGATTTCTTTATTCAAATGCACCATAATGTAACAGACAATAATTTTTGTGTGTTTTCAAACATAAATATAAATACAAAACTGATGCCTGCCTTTTAAAAGGAAGGATGAGATATGGTTCAACATTTACACCTAACTTTAAATGAAAATGGTCGGTCAGTTTAAAGACAATCTTTCACCATCTACAGCTCATATCATTCAAGGATTTATGAAGTCTGGGGAAATCCCAGAAAGTAAAGGAAGGGAAAAGACAACACATAAGGGTGTGAAACATCAAGCCATCTGGCAGAATTATTTTAGAAATCTTTATGGTGCTACGGTGATGGACGTAGTCGCATGAGTTTAGGTACTATGGAAAATAGGTACTAAGGTACTATGGAAAATCCTTGCTCTTTAACACAACGAAAAAATAATTTCCAAATTTTGTGGAGAAATTGCAGCAAACCCTCAAAGGGTTGAGCATAATTTATAATTTTCATTTATAATTTTGTTTTAAACAAAAACATTAATGAAATAAACCATACATGTTTTATAAAAGCAATGAAACCCTCAAGGTTGTACATTATTATTGCATCACACCATATGGGCAAAAGTATTGTATAACTGTATATCATTAAACATTTATTTTAATCAATGTCATTGTAAAATTTAACAACTAGTGTCTTCAATTTCTGAAAATGTAATTAAATGAAAGACAAAGTGATGTAATTCAGTGGTAAATATGCCTTGCAGAGACTAGTTTTTAAATTTGTATATACTTTCCAAATATAATCCATTTTATTATTTACTAAAACAATAAACTTTTTTTATTTGTCTTTTTTTTTTTTTTTTTTACGGATTTATAGTGTTTTAGTAAAGTTTTTATGCCATTAGTAGTCTGTCCTCACTTTTCCGGAAATAAGGTTTGTATATTGTTAAACGTATCTGAATAAAAATTAGGTTGTCAGACTTTTGTTCAGAACTGCAGATTTGCAGTTGTGAGATGATATAATGAACATTGTGAGAACACCCTTAGGGAAGCTCGGAGGAACAGAGGAAAGGAGTGCGCTGAAGAAAAAGTCTTTTGTGGATATGTACACAGATATGCTTTTTGTACAAGAGATTGAAAGCAATAAAAATATTAATATAGAAAGAATAAGCTTGAGATAGATAAAAAAAATGATGTCTTGGTCTACCTGGGGAGAAGTGAGTGAGTATGGCTCTTGTTCTTGTTATTATTGGCATTTGCTAAATAAAATATCAATGCATCAAGCAAAAAGAGGATAAGAATCAACCTTCATTTCATGCCTTTGGCACTATAGCAACCGAATTCGAACCAATCAGAAGAAGCAGCTGGGATATGAGCACTTAGAAGAGATATGAACAAGGTGATATGATGAAAGAAACGAGAGCCAGGGACATACAGGATAAAAAGGATGAAAAGCACGAGCACATGATGACTCAATAAAACCAAGAGGTAAAAACAAAAAAGCAAGAGTAGGTAAAAGTAAATGAAAATAATTAAAGATAATTTTAACTTGCAGAATTTCTAATGATTTTTATTTTCACTTGCTTATAAAAGACAGTATAAGGTTCTTAAAAAAAAAACCACATTCAATAAAAAATGTAAAGGTACACGACTCAACTGTTTGCTTGTGGTTTTTGTTGAATGAACTGTGAAATATGGACTTACGAGAGGGAGATGGACAGGTGGAATCTTTGGCGCAATCCTCTGAACATGATAAAGGATTTGGGGGGAAAGGAGCGGGTGCTGATGGAGCAATACGGCTTCTCATAGCCTCCAGCAGGGCACTCACAGCGGAAGCCTCCACCTGACAACTCGTGGCAGGTTCCACCATTATGACAGACGCCCGCTACACAATGACCACCGCGCCGGTCAAATTCACAACGCTCACCTGAGATGAGAAAAACACAATGACATAAATTTATCCTCAGGACTTCAAGGCATATCTGTTGAATTAATACAGGGGTGTCACACTCAAATGCACCTTGGGCCAAAACGCAAAGCACACTTTAGGTCACGGGCCGAACAAGACAAACATTCATTAAACACACTAAAAAGCAATGTTTTCTGAACATGAATAGGAATAAAAAACAGACAGGAATATTATTCCACAATAAAAAACTCAAACCCGTGTCAATATTATAAAAGTTACAACTATGAGCATGCTGCAAAAAAAAAAAAAAAAACATCAAAGAAATCAAATAAAATGCTTTTCCACAAAAGTAAAAAACATTATTTTCTTTGCTCTTGGGCCAATTCAGAAAAAGAAACTTAAACTTTAAATATTTCTCCATAGAAATGTTCCTGTTAAAATCATACAAATTTAAAATATGAGCATGAGGTCCAAAAAAACATTTCACCGAATTATTTATAACAATAATAATAGATTAATGTAAAATTATTTCGCGGGATGGATAGAATTGTATTAAGGGCCAGATTTGGCCCACGGGCCTTGAATTTGACACCTATGCATTAATATGACACCTTGTCTCAGAAAATATAAATAAGTATAATCTGACTGAAAACCTAATCTGAATAACCCCACTGATTTACAATTAAAGTGCAACAGCTGTGAACAGTCTCTAGATATACCACGTAAATAATCTGGTTTCTGATCCTGTAAATAGAAGGATAATCTCATGTAAACCTTTCAATCAGATTACCTTCACTGCTACAGTCTCTTAGTACATGGTATTATGTCATAAAAATTTGATCTTTAGAAAAATGTCAGAATTTAATCAGATTTTAAATAAAGCAAAAATAAATAAAATGCATTATTAATTGTATTTAATATGCTCTATGTCTTTTTGCATATACTTGTATGTCTTGTATAACTTGTAGAGTAGAAGTTTTAGTGTTTATGGGGAAAAAAATCAGCCCAAAATGGCTCCCAGAATAAACATGCAATGCAACATTCATAGACTGAGTACTGAGTAAATATAGACCATAGGCTTTTAACCCAAATAGAACCTTACTGGCTCTTTTAAAAGCAGCTTTCACACTGGTGTAACTCTTCGAACTTTATAGATTGAAAAACAAGTAACAATAATGATGATCACTCTGAAGAAACGCCCTGGGAAAATCAGGATCGAGATAGAAATTATTATTTAATTATATTAAAGTATTATAGGGTGGCACAGTTGCTTAGTGGTTAGCACATTCACCTCTCTGTGCTGGGGATCCAGTTTTAAACCCCAATTTGGGTGGAGTTTCCATGTTCCACGTCCATGTGGGTTTCCTCCAAATTCTCCAGTTTCCTCCTACATGTATTCAAGGTAAATTGAATGCTCAAAATTGACCCATATAGTGTGTGTTTGTGTGTGTACATGTGTGAGTGTGTGCCCAGCAATATATTGGCACCCTGTCCTAGGTGTATCTGCCTGTGACCCATGACGTTCTTCCCTGGATGGGCATGGGTAACCCCCTGTGACCCTAGTAGTTGTAAAATTCAAGTTCAAGTTTCCATTACTAATTTTGGTTTCATCATTTAAAAAAATAAATACAGTAATTTTACAAAATATTAAAACTAAAATATTTTCAAACCTGTTAGTGATAATTTGTGGATTTTTGCGCCAAATCACTAGAGCTGCTCTAAATGGTTAGACAGGGGAAACTAAATCTATAAACAATAAATTATTCATAACCTGAGAGACAGTGCAGGAATAATGAACATTCAAAAATTGCACATTGCCTGAGTGATCAACAGCTGAAGCTCATACATCAGTGAAAATTTCTTTTCATCATTCCACAATAGCGCTGAGATTAACGAAATGAAGCTAACTGTTTGACCAAATTCTGTTTATACAATGTTTATACACTCAAGAAACCAAAGAGAAATATCAACATCTGTACATCTGTGATCTATCTGTATGTCTATCCTATTTTTTAACATATGCCGTTATCTCTGGTTGAAAATCATCCCATACATCATTTTTCCCATGCTGCAGTGCTGGATTTCTGTTGGTCTAGCTGATTTTTTTTTAATCTTCTGTCTATCTGTATTCTTGCTGTTCCTCTGTGTTTTCAGCCCACTGACCTGCCTCAAATCTGTGGTTACGATACAAATCTGATACCGATTACTCTTTCAGTATTTTTTGTATGTATAAAGGGAATTTATTGAGGGAGGTGCAGATTAGAAACAATTTTTTAAAAAGCATTAGAAATATGCTAGAACATGATAAACAAACCTCTGGCAAATGTAAAAATCAAAAAGCAAAAACACATGTTCATACAAACAATTATTTAAATCACCTACAGTTAAAATGATGATCTCGATCTGTTTTTAAAAGCATCCTCCATTCTGCAACCTTCACACCTCCAGCCCCCACATTCCCCTCCCCCTTCCCTACACACACACACTCATATTGACCCCCTAAAATACACCCAATCCTTCAGTTGAGACTGAGCATCTCCTGCCAGCTGGTCATGTGGTTCTGTATGTTTCACACACATACAAACAGTTAAATGAAGGCAGCCACACACTCACTTACTCAGACACACACCCACGCATAAGTTCATACAGCTTTAGGACACAGACAGTGAGAGAAAAAAAAAAAAAAAAAAAGAAACCTCGACAGGCGTACCACACATATACTAGGTAGAACATCTTTAACACTGCCAGCAGCAAATGTACACAGTTTTAACCCTTACACACAGACATTCCCAAATGAGCCACAGAAATAAATGAGCTTTCTTTCCATCCGCTCATCAGATCATATCCTTAAATGTGTCACACAGATTTTTATTAGTATGAATTAATACATATGTTAAATGTATGAGAATTTAAAATACAGATCTAGGGACTGTCCACTGAGTTAGGTTAAGAACATAGAAAGCAAACATGTCTGATATGTGTGTGTGTGTGTGCGTGTATGTATGTGTGTGGCGGGGGGTATATCACATTGTGGGGACTAAAACCCGTTTGTGAACTCATACTGTGGATCATCTTGTCTGTCTGAGGACCACAATTTTAAGAACCACGTTTTAAAACTAGGATAAGTAAGGGATAGGAGCAAGTAATAGTTAAGGTTAGGTAGAGGGGGCTTTATAATTCCCCCCACCCCCAAAAAATCATTTGAAAGTGTGTGTGTGTGTGTGTGTGTGTGTGTGTGTGTGTGTGTTGTTACTCTGAGCTCAACACAAAGCACAGCAGGATTAAACACCAGGTACCTCATCCCAGTTTCCCACCAGCAATGTTGCACCTAGTATTTCATCATTTCACATAAACAATTAATTTGCTGTCTACAAAACAATTAAAAAAAAGCATTTATTTTGAGAAAATACTGCGTCAGATAATAGCTTTTGTTCAGAAAACATTTAATCTGCAGTTCTTGCTAAAGTACTTATTAATTAACAATAATTAATATCATTATTCAGCATTATTTTTCAACAATTATCTTCCATTTAATCCTCTACTAGGGTGACAGGGTGGTTCACCATACCCATCCAGGGGAGAATGTTTCGGGCGCTGGGCTGATACACCCAGGACAGTGACTGACTCACACACTGACTCACAATTTACCTTGAATCTATGTTTTTGGACTGTGGGAAAAAACCGGAGAACCCGGAGGAAACCCACGCGGACACAGGGAGAACATGGAAACTCCACCCAGCTCGGGATTTGAACCTGAATCCCCAGTGCTGAGAGGCGAATTTTTTAAATACTTAAGGTGGCAAAAATATTCTTGTCTTGCACACAATTATACATTTTGTTCTATAAATGACACATTTAATAAGAACTACAGGATTTAAATCTTAGACAAAAGTAACGTAAGGTTATAACAATTTAAAATAAATTAAAAAAATTAGACATAAATTTGTTTGTCTTGTAGTCTCCACCTAGTTTTCTGATTTAGTGTAGTGCACATTTTGCAACTACAATGTAAACAACTCTAAAAACACACACAAAGCCTCAAACTCGGAGGAATATTCAAAAATAAGACATTACAGTTTTTAAGTCACCAAACGGAGGGATGCTGTGATAGTGAGAGCAAAGAAGGAAGACACACTGAGACAAAAAGAAAGCCCATGACAGCGACACAAGGCAATTACGATAAAGCCTTTCACTCTGACAGCTACCATTCATAACACACTCAGAGACAAACAGACCTCCCTATTCACATAGCACTTACACACATGAAGGTATGTTCCAAAATACACACAGAATAGAGAAGCACTTTTGTGTTGGCATGTTTCTCCAAAGAAAACAACTATTTACAACTATAAAGCATCTATCACACAAACACCGTCTAGAAATATCTGCACAGACAACACTGTCTCCTTATGCTTTTCAGGGCTTTGCATCCTTCTTCAGTTTTAATATATTTAAAAGGTGATGTAAATAGTTTTGGACAATAAGATGTTTCCTGAATCTGGAATTCATAATGCATTATAAACATATATAAAAAGCTTCATTATACATAATGCTTTATAATACTCGTCATGGCGGCACGGTGGCTTAGTGGTTAGCACGTTCGCCTCTCAGCACTAGGGATTCCCGGTTCGAATCCCCATCTGGGTGGAGTTTCCATGTTCTCCCCGTGTCCGCGTGGGTTTCCTCCGGGTTCTCCGGTTTCCTCCCACAGTCCAAAAACATAGATCAGGTCAATTGAATTCTCCAAATTGCCCCATATAGACTGTGTGTGTGTGAGTGGGTGTGTGCCCAGCGATGGATTGGTGCCCTGTCCTGGGTCTATCTGCCCGGCGCCTGAGGCGTTCTCCCCAGGATGGGCATGGAGAACCCCACCGCGACCCTAATAGAGGATAAAGCGGGAGATAATGAATGAATGAATGAATGAATGAATACTCGTCATAAGCCTTTGTTCATGTCAATAGATGTACATAACCACACTCATAAAGTGTTATAAGAACATGTCATAAGGCTTTATAACACAAAGTGACATTATGCATTAGAAATTATATATTTGATCTGTTCATCAACTTGTTTGTGTTTAAAGAAAGCTTTTCCTAAAACGCTGATTTTTCTTGTCTGTTTCTTTTGAGTTGTTGCCAATTTAGCAGACAATTGTATGCAAAACGACTTACAAGTAGCCCAACGTAGTTGGGGTCAGAACACAGGGTCGGCCACACAGCATCCGTGGAGCAATGAGGGTTAAGTGTCTTGCTCAAGGAACCACAGTGGTAACTTCATTTGACCTGGTATACTGGCTAGAACCTGAATTTCTATTGTATAGGATGCAGGATGCCCTCAATGGACTTGGATAGTTTTTACAATTGTCAAATAAAGACACCTGATCACTACATTAGATCACAATCTGTACATGACTGTTCTACACTGTTGATGCTGCACGGCTGCTTAAGGAGGATGAGACCCCCACTGAGCCTCGGTCCTCCCAGGGTTTCTTCCTTAACATAACAAATAAAACAGGGATTTTTTCTTGCCACTGTCGCTTCAGCTTGCTCTTTGGGGGTTTAAAGGTTTACAACACGGTGACAGTGTACTATTGTAAAAAGCTTATTGTTTAAATAAGCTACTTGAACTTGAAAATTGCTTTATAAGTGCTCATAACGCGGCATGGTGGCTTAGTGGTTAGCACGTTCGCCTCTCAGCGCTAGGGACTCCTGGTTCGAATCCCAATCTGGGTGGAGTTTCCATGTTCTCCCCGTGTCCATGTGGGTTTCCTCCGGGTTCTCCGGTTTCCTCCCACAATCCAAAAATATGGTCAAGTCAATTAAGTTCTCCAAATTGCCCCATATAGAGTGTGTCTGTGTGAGTGAGTGTGTGCCCAGTGATGGATTGGCGCCCTGTCCTGGGTCTATCTGCCCAGCACCTGAAACGTTGTTGTCAATAATCTTTTTGAATGAGACTACATACATAGTAGTACATATTGACTTATAAGTGCTCTTTACAGACTGTAAGCAAAGTGTAAATCAGCTTGTTTTAAGTAAGAATGTCTAAACATCCAAAGAATCAAAAGTTAAAATAGGTTCATATTGTCACTTTGTGTTCTAAAGCCCAATGTCAAATTGTTATAACAGTTTATGACTATGATTATGAACATCTACTGTATATACATTAACAAAGGCTTATGGATACTTTATGAAGCTTTAAAAATGCTTTCAGCATGACTTTGCACAAGGCACAAAGGGAGGTCCATAAAGACATGATTAAACAAGACTGGTGTGCAGAGGGCCTCCAGTGGCTTGCAGAGAGCATTTACTTTAATAACACCATTTGGTAAACTTAAACATTTATTGTTAGAAAGGCCTTTTGTGCATCTCAGGAGCCCAATCTCATAAAATCCTTTATGAGTGAATCACCACATCAGACACAAACCAGAGAGTCATGGTGGTGTAGAGGTTAACATGTTTGCCTCTCAGGGCTGAGGATCCAGGTTCATATCCCAATCTGGGTAAAGTTTATGTTCTCCCCATGTCTGAGTGGGCTTTCTCCAGGTTCTCCAGTTTCGTACCACAGTCCAAAAACTTAGATTCAAGGTGAATTGTATGCTCTAAATTGCCGTGTGTGTGTGTGTGTGTGTGTGTGTGTGTATGTGTGTGTGTGTGTGTGTGAGTGAGGTGGTGAGTGAATGAATGTGCCCAGTGATAGATTGACGCCCTGTCCTGGGTTTATCTGCCCAGCGCCTGAAACGCTGTCCCCTGGATGGGCATGAGGAACCCTTCACAACGCTAGTAGAGGATTAAGCGGAAGATAATGAATAAATGAGTACAAACTACATGCACCAAGAATTATTTGAACCATCTTTAGAAGCAAAAACCTAAGTAAAGGTTTAATGAATATATTTATCACTCTTTCACTTCTTTCTGAAATCCTGCTCCACCTTTCTGTACAATGTTGTCTCAGTTTATTGAGTTTTGTTGGTATTTGTGCATGAACGGTTCTGTTATAGCATTTCAATTGTGTTGTTTGGTTGCAGCAAATTGTTCACTTTTTCTAATATTAATTGTCATGTACTTGTCAGAAATGTAACACATTATATTTTAATGAGCCTTGCAAAGTGTAATGTTGGCACTCTGGAAAGATGGAGGGGGGGGATTCCCCATGCCCATCCATAAGAGAACGTTTTACGCGCTGTTTGGATACACCCAGGACAGGGCACCAATCTATTGCCAGGCACACTTACTTACACAGACACACACTGTATAGGGCAATTTAGAGCAGTCAATTTACCTTGAATCCATGTTTTTGGACTGTGGGAAGAAGCTGGAGAACCTAGAGAAAACCCACTAGGAGAACATGGAAACTCTACCCAGAATAGGATTCGAACCTTTATCCCCAGCGCTGAGAGGTAAACGTGCTAGCTACTAAGCCACCATGACGCTCGTCTAAAATATCATACTGTTAAAACATCTCTCACTGTGAATTTTTTTTTTTTTTGTGGGTTTGGAATTGGCCTACTCAGATCTCTGTCATAGTTTATATTTTGAGGTCACATCTCTATGTGTGTTTGTCATTCTTGTTTAGACCAAACTCACCCAGCTGTGCCCATATGAAACTTATTAAACATGCATGAAGATGTATGTCCTGATACATCTGTCTACTGGAAGTTTAAGTATGTCTCAGCATTCGGGATGAATATTTATATGTTTTTAGCATGTATGTGTTGGAAAAGTCTGAAATATTTCCTAAATGGCTATTTATAAACGGATTCATCACCTGTCAATGCATCTACAGCTCACTCCCTCAAAACTACATTAACAACACCCACTAGCTGGCTGCCAGCAACAGTGACTTGGCAACTAACAGCATAAAAGTCAGTGTAGGTGTGAACACATGACAACAAGTTACACAAATAAAGTCGTTTTTATGTAAATATATCAGCATATTTGGATTTATATGGCTTTTGAAAGCGGCACAGTGGCTCAGTGGTTAACAAGTTCGCCTCAGTGCTGGGTATTCAGGTTCGAATCCCAATCTGGGTGGAGTTTCCATGTTCTCTCCGTGTCCGCATGGGTTTCCTCTGGGTTCTCAAGGTTTCCACCCACAGTCCAAAAACATGGATGAATTGAATTCTCCAAATTGCCCTATATAGAGTGTGTCTGTGTGAGTGAGTGAGTTTGCCCAGTGATAGATTGGCGTCTTTCCCTGCGTGTATCTGCCCAGTGCCCGAAACATTCTCCCCTGGATGGGCATGAGAAACATCACCGCGAACCCAATATAGGATAAAGCGGAAGATAATGGATGGATGGATGGCTTTTGAAAAGTATGAAATGTGCTACTAAGCTATGTAGCTAGATGGCTAATTACACACACATCTGTAAAAACATTGACCTATATTATGGCAGCACAGTGGCATAGAGGTCTGTACATTTACCTCTCAGCACTGGAGATTCGGGTTCGAATCCAGATCGGAGTGGAATTTCCATGTGCATGTGTGTGTGCGTGTGTGTGCGTGTGTGTGTTGTCCCTTTCATCTTCTTTTCCTTTTAACTAATAAACTCTAATTCTTATTTGCTACTTTGCCCCTCCTCTCCATCACTCTGTCATTGTGTGCACACTTTGTTTTCCTCCCTAACTCTACCATACATCTATAGAAGCTGTATTCTAACTCTTTAATCCACGTGATGTTTAATTCATCAAAGTCTTCGCTGCCCCCACAGGCAAAAAAACCTCCCCCGTGTTCTCTCACACATGGTAGTACCCCCATGAGACCTCCATCTGCCCCTGCCACCATCTATTCTCCTTTCCACTACTTCTTGCACGTTTCTCAGAGTGTGCTAACCGCCTCTTGTCCTCGTGCTCCTTCCCCTCTGCATATCATTTTCATTACCATTTTCTGTTCCTTTTAATGGTCTCTTTTTTCTCATCACTACTTTTTGCTTCACACTTCTCTATCTATTTTTCTCACTATACATTATGTGCCATTCTCAGCTTTCCATTCTCCATATTACCCCTCTTCCAGCTACACTTTGCCAGCCCTCTTTATTTTATTATTGTCCATTAATTTGGTCATTCAACGATTTGTCCCTTTCCTGTGATATGTTGTAATTCAATACACTCTCTGGTGTGGTATTAAACTAGTCCCTCCCAAAACACTTTTACGTTTTGTATGTAAAATACGTAGCATCAAAAATAAGTTTTTGGAGTTTTTTAAACATGTAACTTTTTCCTGCACAACTTATTTATTTAAATACTTTTAATATACATCTTAATGATGTATAATAATACTGCAGATTTTTAAAATTATTGTGTAACTCCCAACTATGTTATCTCCTTAATGTTTTCATCTTATACAGAGTAATCAGTAATCATCCATCCATCAATTATCTTCTGCTTAACCCTCTACTAGGGTCGAGGATGGGTTCCCCATGCCCATGCAGAAGAGAACGATTCAGGCACTGGGCAGATACATGGACAGACTGTGGGAAGGAACCAGAAAACCCATGTGGAAATAAGGGAGAACATGCAAACTCCACCAAGTTTAGGATTTGAACCTGAATACCCATCGCCGAAAACCAGACGTGCTAACCTCGATGGCCCAGTGCCACCCTGAGCTTTATTTATTCATTTAATATCCTATTTACTATTCAAAAGCTTCCTTTCTTAGCACAACCTTCTTCTCTCTTTCTCTCTCTCTCTCTTTCTTTCACTCTATACACACATACATATACTGACTTAATTTGGGTTTTGAATCATGTTTTGCTAGAAGGATAAAAAACTATTTTCTCAAAACTTAAATAAGATACAAAACACAGAAGTTCTACTAATATGACCACATACTGCAAATCAGGACAATCCACAGAGGCCAGGTAGCTGCAAATATCGTTTCAACTAGCACTTGGTATCAACATAGACTTCCATACAACATCAACCTTGTACATTTCAATTTATATGAATTTTTCATGAGGTCAATTTTTGACAAATAGGCCACGCCTGCCAGTGCAAGGTGGCACACACTCGCTACATGCATAAAACAAAAGGTAAATTATTTCAGCTACCAAATATAAATCAGGTTCAGAAAAGAATCAGGTTTGTAATTAGAATGATCAAATAGCAATATTTTTTGTGGTTTCTCATAGTTTATTAGATCCACCTGGTTTGTGTGAGTGTGTGTATGGTTATATAGAACATTCTAAAAACCAACAGCAGTTTACATACTTACACTCACACATTAAAAAATAATAACCAAATCACACTTATTAAGAATTTTTTTAAGTGAAATGAATTTTTTTACTGCAGCTGTTCACAGGAATCCCCTCCACATCTCATCTCTCACCACTGCACAGCAGTATGTGTTACACCCCAGGAGCTAATGTGCTTTAAGCCTGTAGAGCTACTGAATGTAAACTTCTGCTTTAGCCTTTAGGCTACACACATGCAGACAAGCTTAAACGGTCACCCACCTGTGTAATTTTCTCTGCAGATACAGGTGTAGCCACCCTCCCTGCGTGCACACACTCCTCCATTCAAGCAGGGATTAGAGTAGCACATATTAATCTCAATCTCACAGTAGTCTCCCGTGAAGCCGGGAGGGCAGCGGCATCGTAGACCGGCGATTGGATGAATGGGCCGAAACAGCATCGATGGGGAGGAGATGAATGGGGCGGAGCTGTTGAAGCGAAGAACGCTGATGCACTTCATGTAGTTCTGGCATGGCTCACGCAAACACACATTATCATCAAATGGAAGCACCTGAGGTTGATACAAAAGACAGATGGATGAGAAAGTTTGTCTCAGCAAAAAATGGATACAATAAAAGCTGCTTATGTGTTTGGTTTTAAATGTTTTCTTAGTCATTACTAAGTCTATGGCCAATTAATATTTATCTACAATACCATGTATATATTATATCCAATTAAATAAATCAATTTTCCATGTAATTTTGCAGTGTGCACTATGTGAATAATAGAAATCCTACAAAACTAAAACCATGTACCTTAAATATGGTTAGACATTTATACATTAATATGAATGTGTCTCTGGGAATAGTTGCCCATTTATCTAAAACATTTGCGACACCAGACACTAGATTCTAGATGAGAGGGTTTATAATCTTTGTTCCAATTGCTCATTCCAAAGGTATTTAGTGGGTTTGGGTTCATAGCTCCATGTGGGCCCTTTAAACTCACCCAAAAAAAAAATAATTCTAGCCGGTTAAATTATATTGGTTCAAGTTATAAATTAATGGCCATGATATTATAGTACAATAAACCATATGCTGATATATTGTGTAATGCATTGACTACATTACATTTCATTAGGTTGTTTAGCAAATGCTTTAATCCAAAGTGACCTACAAGTATGATGGATAGGGTCAGAATAGAGGGTCAGCCATGATACAGCACATCTGGAGTAATAGGGGTTAATAAGTAGTAACTTCAGAAAACGTTTTCAAGTTTTGCAAATCTTCAGAGTGATAGCCAAACACTTTAATCAAGACTGTAACCACTAAGCTACCTAGCAAATGCGTGGTACAAATTTGCTATTTTTGATCATCCCCTCAGTTTTTTTAACCCCACAAAAACCACTGGGTCATTGGTGTGATTTTTTGAATTTTGTATGTTCACCCTACATCTGTGTGAGTTTTTCCTTACAGTACAAAGACAAGTACTAAAATCACTTGAAATGAAGATACTACATTGCCTTTAAATGTAAATGTGTGTGGAAATGTCTGTTTGTAGTCCCACTGGCTCGACTGATTGCTCCACACACAAAGTTGGCAGTGTGTAATGGAAGGGATGCCAGATTGTTAATTTTTCAAAGCATCCCACCAGTCAGACACTGCCAAGTCTCCTCTGTCTGCTTAAGATGCCAGCATTGGAGACACAGGAGGCTAGAGGATTGCTCCTCCCTGCACATTTAGTCTTTTTGATTAGTAATCGGGACAATAGTTTGTGTGTGTGTGTGTGTATGTGTGTGTGTGTGTGAATTAGTTACCTGCATCTGAGTTAGCATGTTAAGTCGGGGTCTGTTTAGGTACAGTTGCTCCTCCAAGGCCTCGGAGTGGAAAAACTGTCCTCCCGGAAGCATCGCTGAGAAGCTAACATTCAACACGCGCGCAGCCTCAGCATCTGGCTGGACGTTGAAAACAAACACATCTCCAGCAGCAACCGACAGCACTGAGGACACACCCTCAAGAAAGTGAGTCAGCAGTGGGGACAGAAATCGCTCCTGGGACATGTTTTGTAATCGTACAGTCACACTGCTGCTGAGCATGTCCTCAGTGATGATCAAGACTCTCAGCTCACACTGAGCACTAACACTGTGAATGCCATCTGTAAGGAAAAAATAAAAGAAAGACTGTTACATTCAAATCTTCAACTTGGTTGCATTCAGTTTGATGTACTGGGGCTGATAACATGAACAAATGTACATGTAGTTACTTGTTATATAACACAAGATCACAGTTAAACTGTACTTTTAGACCAAACATTTCCTGAAACAAATCCTTATGCAGAATCAATCCACTGGGAACATGTTCCGGGAACTAAGCCAACATGCTCAGCAGGGATAGGACCCAACTTACATTTTTTAATGGTGAATGCTTGAGAGATTTGTAAAGCTGCTATTAGAGAAACTGTAAAAGAGCTATATAAATAAATACTTCTGAGCACTTGGATTCTTTTCTGGGTTTGCACTAAACCCTTTATTTACACTGAAGGGTACAAAGATATTTTAAACTGCCAAGAATGTTGGGAAGGGTGTTTAGAGTTCCCACATCAATATTGAGTGTTTTATTTATTCATTTATTATCTTCTTCTTAATTCTTTATTTGGGTTGGAGGGGGTTCCCCATACCCACCCAAGGGAGACTGTTTTGGACACTGGGCAGATACAGTACACCAATGACAGGATGTCAATCTATCACTTGGCACACTTAATTCTAAAAAAAAATCAACACGGTCACAATACAATGCATTTTGTGATGGCATAAGACTATACATATAAATATTTCTAAAATCAAGTAACCAAAACTGTATTAAAAAAATAAATGTTATGTGACCTCAGAGTTTTGTTGGTACACTAAACCTACTCAGACCAAACCTCTTAATAATTAAATTCAGGTGTTTTTTAATTCCATTGCCACAGAACTGTAGAATCAAGCATCTAGCCATACAATGTACACAATTACACCATCAGGTTTTAAAAAACAGTTTGGGGAAGGCCTTCAAGGCCTTCATAAAGGCAGAATTGTGAGAGTTTCATGTGAAACCACTTATCTGGCCCACACACAACCTTGACCTCGACCCTCGCCAACACCTTTGGGATGAACTAAACTGAGATCACTAGCCTTCATTGCTCTCTTATCCAAGATTAATGTCTGACTTCACTGGTGCGTTTGTGGATAAATAGCCAAGCCTTCCAACAAGCACAGACCAAAATCCTGTAGAAAGATTTCCCTGAGTGGAAGCTGTTGTAGCAGCAAATGTAGGAGCAATGTAGGCATGGATGTCATCAAATCTTGTGTGTTATGTGGTAATGCTCTAATGTATTTTTTCCATGTGTGTATATGTAAATGCAAACAGACATAATGATTATAATTAGCTTTCAAAGACCCTAAACACCAAACGGTTTCTTTAAAACAAGTTTGTAGTTGATTAAGACAGAGATTTAAAAAAAACCTTTGGATATAAAGTGCAGTTCCATCAAAGATAGAGCAATATAGAATATAATGTTCAAACATAACAAACAATGCAAATCTTTCATTAAATCCTTCCAATTTTACACTTAATACAAATTATACACAGACTTGGCTCCATCAAAACAACGAGCAGCCCTGTGGTGTCACAATTAGCAATTCAAAGCAAATATAATTCTGGCTCTGGATGATAACATTTTCAAACCCAGTTATCAACAAACAACTCAAATGTTAAGAGTGGATATGATAGCAAGAAGCTATTTGGTTTCTCTTTTTCAGATAGGATGACTTTCCTTTTAGATGAAAATACACAGAGAGAGAGTAAGAGAGAGCAATAGAGAAAGGGAGAAAATCACCATTGATAAAACAAATTGGATTAAAAGGAAAGTGGGGTTGACAGAAGGAAAGGAGAGAAGAAAGGAAAAGGCAGAAAAATGAGGCAACGGGAAAGCAGTGTTGGGGGAGGGGAGACGCGACAGCTGGGTTTATTACATGATTTTAGAGGCTGCCTCCCTCTTGACCCTTTGCTCTCCCACACATGCATCTCTAACGGACTCGTATCGATTTTGTACATTCTCACAAGCAAACACATATATAAAATCTGGAATTATACAATGCATCCTGTATTCTAACTACAGAAAGCAAATAGAACGGCAATTTCACCCCTTAATTTGTCCTTCACATATAACAGCGCAGTGTCAAATTAATACGTTTAACTCCACTAATCCTTTAAAAGCGCACATACATTAGGCACGGTAATTAAAGGGATGCTCCCGGATTTACCAGCCTAATCTCTATCAGCTTTATCTGTACCATAAAAAACAAGTTTCATGAACAATGGCTTTGTTCACATTTAAAAACGTGTGAGAAGCTTTTCATCTGTACTTCAGTAGGCTGAATCCTTTTCAGATACGGGTTCCAGAAAGTGTTCATTGAATTAGAGCTTGTCATTTATTAATGATACACAAACTGAGTGTATGAGACAAATATTAGTTTTGCCTGGTTTGAATAAAGCAAGTAAAAAAGATAGGTAAGAGTGAGAAGGAGCTATAGTATGCTGGTACATTATTTGTCTACATCATCTCTATATATCTCTATATCCGTCTATATGGTAGGTGATAGCAAGGAGGGCTAAGTCATATAACTCTCTAAATTTTAAGTTAATTTCCATATAAAGTTAAAAACATTATAGTGAAAAAATGTGTTATGTATAACCAGTGTAGTGTTTTTGTTTAATTTCACTAGGATACAATAAAATCTTATATACATAAGGATTAATAATGTCACTTTACAAGTATGGTGTGACATCATTGTGTATCTGAGAAAAAAAAAGATTAACAATCGCTATATAATTATAATAGTATATACCACAACTACTACTACTAACAATAATAAACAGTAAACAATAATAATAATAATAATAATAATAATAATAATTATTATTATTATTATTATTATTATTATTATTATTATTGTTGTTGTTATAATTATTATTATTAGTATAAATGTAGTTAAAAATAAAGATTTTTTATTTATTTATATAGCAGCTTTACTTACTATTTGGAAAACATACTCAAGTAACATTTTTTTTTTGAATAAGAAGAATTATACATTGGATTTGATTCATTTGTATCAAAGTCCTCATGATATAAAAAGATGGATTAATAATCAAATAATACTAATAATATGTAATCATTTATTGTCCATGCGTACTACTAAAAAGATAAGTCTTTATTCCTTTACTAAAACTCAAGCTTTCTCAGATGTCCTTTTTTTGTTGCCAGCAGGCAAATTGTAAAGGGCTTAAAGGTGGTATCACCCTGCTTGCTGGCTTTGTAAACTTCTTGTTAACATGTTGTTCCCCTCCATACTTTATTGATTAGGGTTACTAACCAAAATCACTGCCATAATTTATAAAACACACTACATGGACAAAAGTATTGAGGCAACTACAGATTGTTTTTTTTTTATATTCTAGGTTGCACCTATAGCAGCTGCCATTCTCATATTGTCAGATTTTGGAGCATGGCTGTGATCATTTTTGTGTATTTGTTCAGAAAAGCATTTTTAAAGCACTTTTGTTGGATGAGGGCACCTGCCTAGAAGTCTATGTTCACTTTCATTCCAATAGTATTATTTTGTTTTAGGTCCCGGCTCTGTGCATGCCCGTTAAGTTCTTATGAACTCTCTAACCATTGCATTATGGGTCTTGCTTTGTACACTAAACATACTAATGCTGAAACACAAAAGGGCCTTCCCCAAAACAGTTAAAGGAAAATAAGTCACTTTTGTGAAATCAGTGCTCTTTTCATACATTGACCTTTGCCTTTTATGAATCAATGCACATTAAGAATAGAACGTTATTGACCCCTCTAACATATTCACTGGCCCCAGCCTGGTCTCCTGGTTTTATATGTGCTAGAACCTTTAGCATATTCAGATGCTAGATTTAATGGGGCTAAACACTTAAATTAGCTGATTTGAAGGCAAGTCCCTATACATTCCACATTGTGTAAATGTTTCCTTTTGTGTTTGTATTTATGCATTTTTAATACATAATCGTGTTAGTGCTTTACAAAAAGGTTTTTTTGTGGTGAATCCTTTATTCTTATGCACACAAACCTTAAACGTCTTTTACCACTCCATAGGAGTCAACTAAGTAAAATGTGTAGGAGATAATGGCATGGGGCATCTAAGAGGTTGAGCTGATAATGATATTAAGCCAGTGTCATAAGACCATAAGCACACTGTTCCTGATCCTCTATTAAACACATCTGCTTTCTTTGCTTTAGTCCTACTCCTACTGTATCTGACTTGCTTCCTGTATTACAGACTGCCTCTCTTTAGTGCCCATGATATCAGTGTGTTTAATTTTTTATTACCCAGCTCACTTTTTCATTCTGTTTATTTAAGATGCTTATTCTGCTGGGAGGAAATATTTGTTTTTGTGCTGGTATTGTTCGCATACCATATCTGTAGGCTGTCTGTATGTTTACTTTGCCAAAGATAAAAATATAACTTATTAGTGGGTTTTGAAGTGTGCAAACACACACACAAACACACACACACACACACACACACACACACACACACGTTTACTTTACATAGACTCTACACAGATAAGAATAATATCATACAGACTTATCCAAACCTTAACTATAACCTTACTTAACCTAACCTTACCCACCAACACACAAATATAGGGTCAAATAAGGTTTATAGCTGTTTAACATTAAAGAACATTTTAGAAACATATACTTTTTGATAACCTCTGTTACACTCCTTATTTCCTAATAGAATTTGCTGTTTTAAATTACTCGTCATGCCAAATTCCATTTAAACATAGAGCTAATCTTCCTATGACTATTAGATCAGTAGCAGAAAACCACAACTACAACCAATTTACCCTGTTCCTTCGGGACAGACTGTTTACTCTTGTTCAGCACAGTTCAGTTAAGTACACATGAGCAGATTCATCAACAAATCTGTGTTCTCATAATCAGCAGTGCTGCAGGACTGTCTCTATCATTAAAATACTGTCATACAAGTCAGCCTTTCAGATAAATAAATAGATAGATAAATACAGAGAGAGACAGAGAGAGATGATATCTATACCCCTCATTCAGTGAAGAACATTTCAGGCGCTGGGCAGACCCAGGACAGGGCGCCAATCTATCACTGGGCACACTCACTCACAAACACACACACACACACACACTCTATATGGGGTAATTAAGAGCATTTGATTTACTATGAATCCATGTTTTTGGCCTGTGGGAGAAAACCCATGTGGAGATGGCGAGAACATGGGAACATGGAAACATCCCCAGCGCTGAGAGGCGAATGTGCTAACCCCTAAACCACCATGCCCCGCCCTATATATATATATATATATATATATATATATATATATATATATATATATATATATATATATATACATATATATATATATATATATAGTAAATGAACAGTGTGCACATATATACAACATATATGGCTTGATTCCAAATACAATGTGGAAACATATATCTGTTTTGTACTTTTATTGAGGATCTGAAACACACCCATTGCAAATTACTTCACACTTCAAGATACAGAACCTACATACTTATTAAAAACTAATCCATCTAATCCCAAGCACTTCAAACATACTCAAATATAAGCCCACTTACCTACAAGTCACCACAATACTGCACACTTAACACTTAATTAAGAACAATGTCAGTTTTCATCAGGCAGCTTTGTTTCAGGACTGGTTATGGAACCAATATGAACCTCTCATGTCCCTACTGGCCCCTTCATTCCTGATTTCTCAATTTGTGTAAAATGATTTTCATGCTGGTTTATGTTGATGTACATAGTTAACTGCTGTTATGTGTGGGAATAGGATGGGGATAGAGATAGGTGGAAATTGGGTACTGAATAATAAGAGAGAGAAAAAAAAATTCCAATTAAAGGAACTTGCATTTAGCTAGCTCTGAAAATTGAAAAAAGTTATTGATTAATTAAAGTTTTTTTTAGTTTTACTATAAATAATGGTAATTACATAGATTTTTATATCATTGTTATATTTAACAGAGACACGTGACATGTAAACACGGTGTGAATAAAATCTAATTAATTTATTGAAATGCTATTTCTCATTTAGTTATCTTGATCAGGGTCACAGGGAGTCTGTCCCAGTGCTCATAGGGCAAAGGACAGAAAGTAAAAAAAAACCTAGACCAATTATCTTACAGGAAAACCCACACAGAAAAGAGAACATGCAAATTTTCCACAGCCCTGTCCTGGAATGGAATCCAAACCCTTCTTGCTGTAGGGCTTGTGTACCCCCTAGACACCAAATCACTCATTTTAATTTTACACATTAAAATAAAT
>JAFMOD010000897.1:1402512-1450130 GCA_019802435.1 Corydoras maculifer | reverse complement strand
GGTGGCACAGTGGTTTAGTGGTTAGCATGTTTGCCTCTCTGTGCTGGGGATCACTGTGTCAGTGTGGTTCTCTGGTTTTCTTCCCACAATCCAAAAAACATGAATTCAAGGTCAATTAAATACTCTGAATTGCCTCATATAGTGTGTGTGGGTGTTTGTGCGTAAAAGAGAGAGAGTGCAATAGATTGGTGGGTGTATCTGCCAAGTGCCCGAAACCTTCTCCCCTGGATGGGCATGGGGAACCCCCGTTGAGAATTAAGTGGAAGATGATGAATGAATGGTTAATATTTTACAGCTATAACTTTTCTTTCTTTTGTGTTTGATTTTTTGTTCTTATGGAAATATATCAAGGTGATGAGCACATGTGGAACGTCCTTGAACACCAAGCAGCATTATTTTAATTTTAATAAAACATCAATGTACAGTGTAACCAATCAGAATGAACGTATTTTATGAAAATGATAGAATGTTGTTGGGATCCCCAAAATATTACTGCCATATATTGCTCTCAAAGCAAAACGATTAAAAGCCGTATGTAGCTCGAATGAGATCACGCCCATTAAATTCCTTTTAATTGAGGCTACAGTAAATCCAATACCATCCTCCTACAGTTTCTCTGCTTCTGGCAATTACCCACCATTATTGTCTATTGTTACCTGCTACCACCAGGCTTCCACCATTAGAGCATAATGCAATTCATAATGATCTGAAAATGCATGTAGAATGTAAATGGGCTGTCAGTCAAGAATCACATTTCCCCAGACTTTTTTCTTTTCTCTGCTCCATTTGTTTCTTTCTTTCTGCTAATGGAGACACTTAGTAAGTTATTGTGGTTTGAATCTCATCACTTTAGTTGAAATTAGCTAATATGCTAATATCACTTTGACCTGCATTGATTCCAACCTTATAGCTTATGCCTTTTTTCCCTATTTTTGTGTGCCAAGGACACCCCACCCCAAAATATTTTGCCAGCTAACCCCAAGCCCCCTCCCTTTTGACTTACCAGTGACGGTGACGACCATGTGAGCAACCAGGGGACGGTTGTTATCCAACTCACTGCTGAGTCGGATCTCTCCACTGGTGTAATTTAAAAGAAGCAGGTGGAGCTCGTTTCCATGCTCAATAGTGTAGTAGAGATGATCAGTAACATCAGGGTCATGAGCTGGAACACGCCCAATTACACCATTTGGAAAAGTATTAGAACGATTCGACACAAAGTTGTTGAACATGATCTGAAAGTCCTTCATTAGTGGGCTGTTGTCATTTTGGTCGATGAGGCGGATCCTCACTGTAGCTCGGCTCACTAAAGGTGCCGACGTTGCTTGAACCACAATGACATACTCATTGCGTGTTTCGTAATCCAAATCAATAAGAGATGTGAGTTCCCCTGAAAATATGTCCATTTGGAAGATTTCAGGAATGTTCCCTTCCACAATCTGGTACATGATCTGGGCATTTGGACCTTCATCAGGATCTGTTGCAGTGATCTGAGCTACAACAGACCCGACCGCACTGTTCTCTTTTACTCGAACCTCAAAGTCATCTGCCGGAAATACAGGTGCATTGTCATTAACGTCCATGACGCTGACTTGGATGCGGATGGGGGTGCGCTGAGGGGGGACTCCACGATCCACTGCGAAGGCAGTCAGTTCATAGAACGGAATGCTTTCGCGATCCAGTCGACGTACTGTGCGAACTATTCCAGAGGTGGGCTCAATGGTGAAATCGCCATCACCATCTTCGCCATTTTGGAATGTGTACTGCACACGTCCATTAGCATGAGCATCTCGATCGGTGGCGGAGATCTGTAAAATGCTGGTAAAAGGTGGGGCATCCTCACTAACACCACCCTGATAGTGGGGACTGACAAACTGGGGTGCGTTGTCGTTCACATCGTTTACGTTGATTTCCACATAGGTCGTGTCAGATTTCTGTGGAATCCCATTGTCACGAGCCGTGATGGCGAGAGTGTACGTCATCTGGTCCTCATAGTCCAGCTCAGCCTGCAGTGTGATGGCCCCAGTTGCAGGATCGATTCGGAACTGGGGAATGTTGTCCTCTAGAAAGTATGTAATGCGAGCGTTTTCTCCTACATCCTCATCTGAAGCACTTATTACTACCACTGTGCTGCCAGGAGGTCTGTCCTCATTTACACTCACTGAGTAATGAGCACTCTGGAACACTGGACGGTGTGTATTTGCATCAGTGATGTTCACATGTACTTGACAGGTATCATGTAGAGTCCTATCAGAGGCAGTGACTGTTAGGACATAACGCCGCTCCTGTTTGTAATCAAGCGGCAGTGCCAGGGAAAGAAGGCCGGCTCCTCCAGCTGTGCTAATCGCAAAGCGGTTACGAGTGTTTCCGCCGGTGATCTGGTAGGTAACTGCACTGTTGACATCACGATCCACTGCCGTCACAGTAACAACACTTGTTCCAACAGAAGCGTCTTCATTCAGTCGGACAAAGTACTCCTTTTGGAGAAACTCCGGCCGATTATCGTTGACGTCCATCACAGTAATAGTGACGCTAGCTGTGGCTGAGAGGGGTGGGACACCATAATCTCTAGCCTCGACACCAAAGAAGTAGTGTTCTACAGACTCCCGGTCAAGCTCTGAACTTACAGTAACCCAGCCAGTCGCAGCATTAATGATAAATGGCGTATCTGAGCCAGTTCCTGTTAATCTGTACTCTAAACGTGCATTATCACCGCTGTCAGTATCAATGGCTTGAATATGCAAGACAGAATGACCAACTGGAGCGCTCTCGAGCACTGTCGCTTGAAACGGTGTGGATACAAAAATGGGTGGATTGTCATTTACATCAGTAACTTGAACACTTACTATACCAGTGTTGTTCGAGAGTGGTGGACGGCCATTATCTTGAGCACGCAGCCGTAGAGTGTACTCACGCTCGATCTCAAAGTCAAGTGGGGCAACTACCTGAATCTCTCCAGTAACACTATCAATGGCAAATTGCCCTCTGCTATTCCCACTGATGATATTGTAGTGCACAGCAGCGTTTCCGTCTTTGTCCTCGTCAGACGCGGTGACGCGCAGGATTTCTGAATGTGGCCGCACGTCTTCTCGGACTGCCACCACATACCGTTTCTGGCTGAACTGGGGAACATTGTCATTCTCATCCAAAACTGTGATATGAACATTCACAGTAGCAGACCGTGGGCCTGGCTCACGTCCCTGGTCATTTGCTTCCACTTGTAGTGTATAGCGTTCATTGACTTCTCGGTCTACTATACCGCGAGTGGTGATGAGGCCTGATCGTGGATCGATTTCAAACGCAGAACGTGCTATAGTTGCACTTTCCCCAATAAATCTGTAACGAATGTTGGCATTCGCTTGGGAGTCAAGATCAGTAGCGCGCAGCTGCAGGATCGGATATCCTTCCTCCACATTCTCACGTATGGTTTCCCGATATTCTGATTGCTCAAAAATTGGAGAGTGGTCATTCCGGTCAGAAACGGTAATTGCCACCATGGTGGTTCCGGACAGACGTGGTGAACCATGGTCTGTAGCTGTCACTCTGAAATAATGCAAATCCATGTGTTCTCTGTCCAGCACATGTGTGGACGTGATTAGCCCACTTAAAGGGTCAATCTGAAAGTAGTCCATGGATCTGCTATTCATTAAGGGGGCCATGCTGTAGCTGAGTCTGCCTGCTTCTCCGGCATCTGCATCTTCGGCTGTCATTGATATGACTGAGGTACTAGGAGGCTGGTTTTCAGCTACCTGAACCTGATAGTTATACTGACCAAAGTGGGGGTGTCGGTTAGCAGCTCTACGAGTGCGCCCTAGTGCTGGGGCATCTATTTGTTCTTTAAAGTCATTTTCTCCATAAGCGGTCACATCAAGTCGGGTGCTTTCTATCCAGTCCGCACTAGGTTTAATTTCATTATTATTTGTTTCTGTTGTTTCCTTCACTTTATGCCAGTCTTTGTTCTCATCTCGTTTCCCTCTCTCATATACCGAGCCTTGACCTGTACCTCCCTCTTTCAGTAAATCTGTGCTTTCCTTAGATGGCTTTCCCTTTGTGCTATCAGCAATCACCCACTCTTCTATTTCCTCACTCCCTCCCTCTTCATCCCGCCTGTTACCCTTCCCCCTGTTCTCTTCCCTTCTCACCTCTCCCACCACCACTCCCTCGGAGACGCCCACCTGCTCCTGACTGACAGAATCAGTGTGTAAGGACAGTTCTTTAGGGGATATTAATTCAGTTGTTTTCGTATCTTGATTGGAGCAGGCTGCTTGTGGACTGTCAACCAGCACAGAATCAGGATGCGCACCATCACATGACACAGGCTCTTGTAATAAGTTGTTGTTTGTCAGATGAGTTACTAAAGCTGTTTTGTTAATGACGTTGATTGTATTGCTCTGATGGGCATTTTGATCGTTGTTGTTGTTGTTGTTAGAATTCCACAAAAACAAACTTGGAACCAATTTCATGGAGTTTTCATGGAGGTGCGCAGCGGGAGCTGTCCGCGGTCCGTGTGGTGCTGAATCTTGGTGCGTCTTGTCTGTTCCATCATTTCGGGAAGCTCCGGTCCAGCTGTGTGAGTCATGATGTGTCACATTTAAGTTCAGTCCAAGCGAGAGGTGCGGCGTGATGAGCCTTACAGCGATCGAATGACTGTGTGAGTCAGAGACAGCGTCTTGTTTCAAGTCTGAAGCTCTGAGCGCCGACGGACGTCTAGATTGGACTTCAGGCAGATGAGAGAAGTTGCTGTTAAACTCCCAGCGCGACACGTGTTTCAGACAGGAGCAGAGATGCTCCGTGCGTAACTTCACCTCCACCTTCTGCTGAGATTTATCCTCACGCCTGATGCTTCTACCTGATAAATAAGCGTAATTAACAGAACATGAGAGGTTACCTTTTCTGCTACTGATCCAAAAAGCTCTGTTCATCTCAGAATTCTGGGGGGATGTTTTAAAACAAGCCTCATGCAGGTTTCCTCCTGATATCCAGATGTTCTCAGAGGACCTGCCGCTATTCCCGAAGGCTGCATAAAAAGATCGGTCCCAGCTCTCTGTGCTGGGATCGATAGCATTGAAGAAGGTCGGAAAGCTGTCCGTTGTCCTTTTGTCTTTTTTGTTACAGTCCAGCACCTCATTTGAATGAGAACAGTCATTTGTTGGCGACCGATTCCGACTGCTGGCATAACTAAACTCTGATTTGGAGGACCATACGCGGTGCTGGGGCCCGGTTCTCCAAACTGGTGCGCTCTTACCCAAATCACATCCATTCACTCGGTACTGGCATCGCACACAGGTCTGATCGGAAGCGAGGCGGCGACAAATCGGCAAGCTAGTCCTTTGCACAGCCCTTTTTTTGCCAGCTAAGAGAAAGGAAGAAACAACGCCCTTGTGCACGCCGCCAGGTAGCCGGTGATGCCACTCAAGTCGTGGATCTGCTCCTAACACACACGATCTGTTACAATCCAGGGATGAGTGACTGGCGGGGGTTCCGGCTGCTCCACGCGGGGATGATGTGACCTGTCCACATCCCAGCCACGCGGGGGTCCACTTAGGGCGGATCTCAGCCAGATCCCCCGATCCCGGCGCGTCTCCGGGGGGCGGCTGGTAGCGGAGCGGCCCCGCTGGCCTTCCCGGGACAACGGCGAACAAAGAGCAGACCAGGAGGAGCGACGACGGCGACCTGAAGCCCGGCAGCTGTGCAGCCATTAGTGTGGCCAGTTCCTTTCTCTCCCCTTTTCTCCCTCTCTCCGGTCTCTGTGACTCGCACCCCCGATCCCTTCCTTGCTCCAGCGGCACCGCCCGACACCTTCCGCCGTGCTCCCCGGTCTGCTGTCTCGGTGCTCCCGGGAAGCTCGCATCTACTCGCGGTGATCGGTGCAGCTCGCACTAGCAGCGGTCCGGCAGCAGCAGCATCCTCCCTCCACATGCGCATCCAACATGGCTCACAGAAGAACCGGTGCTACTATCAGTCCTCCCCCTCTGGCTCCCTCCGTTCTTACGGTGCCTCCTCTCTCTCTCACTCTCTCTCTCTCCCTCTCTCTCCCTCTCTCTCACTCACTCACTCACTCACTCTCTCTAAGAATAGTCCATGTAAGGACCGCTCCTCCAACCCAAGCTTCCACACATAACGTAACCAGTCTAAATATTGATAACAAAGCAAAGCATAAGATTTTTTTTAAATATCTATGGACAAGTCCGAGTTTACATAGATTAAGTCAATATAATAATTACATTTTATTTATAAGAAAGCCTTAAAGTGCTAACTTGCATTTATTAACACAAAAATATATACTTAATGTATAAATATGTATAAAAAATGACCTAAAATGTTTTTAAATTTGCATTACATTTGCATTGCATAAGAGCTGAGAGGTGGCAGTCTATTTTTTGTCTATTGCTGTCCACCTGTGACGTCATCCATAGTCCACATATAGAAACATGGAGGAAATTTTTCCTTTACTGAAAACTGCGACTCCACATTATATACAACTCATCTTATAAAACAACTCACTCGCTCACTAACAAAATAGTCAATGTAAGGACCACTTCTCCAACCCAAGCCTCCACACACTATAACGTAAGCAGTCTAAGTATTGATAACAAAGCAACAGAAAATACCGAATTAATAAGAATTTTCTAAGATCTATGGACAAGGAAAATCTCCAAGTCTGAGTTTACATAGAGTAAGTCAATATAATAATTACATTTTATTTATAAGAAAGCCTTAAATTGCTAACTTGCCTTTATTAACACAAAAATATACTTAATGTATATACATAATAAATAATGACCTAAAATGTATTTAAATTTGCATTACATTTCCACCTGTGTCATCCATGGTCCACATTTAGAAACATACACTACACCTTATACTATAGCACTCACTCACTCACTCACTCACTCTCACCCACTCACTCACTCACCCACTCACTCATTATTACTATCATCAACAAAAACAATAATAATTATATTAAATTAATAAAAGGGTGTCACAATGGCATAGTGGTTAGCATATTCACCTCTCAATGATGGGGATTCTTTTATTCATAATCTTCCATTTAATGCTTTACTAGGCTCATGGGGTGTTCCACCATGCCCATCCAGGGGACAATGTTTCGAGCACTAAGCAGATACACCCAGGACAGGGTGCTAATCTATCACTGGGCACACTCACTCACACAGAAACACAAAAATACACTCTAAATGGGGCAATTTAGAGCATTTAACTTATCTTGAATCCATGTTTTTTGAATGTGGGAGAAAACTGAAAAACCTGGAGGATACCCACACAGACACAGGGAGAACATGGAAACTCCACCCCGAATGGGATTCGAAACAGGAACCCCAGTGCTGAGAGGCGCTAAATTGCCCCTATATAGTGTGTGTGTGTGTGTGTGTCCACCCTGTCCTCGGTCCTCCAGATTGGGACTGGGTGTATCTGTCCAATGCCTGAAACATTCTCCCCTAGATGGGCATAGGAAACCTCCTGCGACCCTAGTATAGGATTAAGCGAAACATAATGTGATGAGCTAACCATAAGTATCATGACCAATTAACAGAACAAACATCATTTGTATTTTCTTACATTTTTAAGCCACTTATCTTTTTAAGGCTCGGGTTGTGATGCAGAGTTTATTCTAGAGAAGGTTAGGAAACCTCACCCAACACTGTGCAGAAAGTATGCATTCCATACCTGGGGCAATTTAGTGTTTACTACTTAGTATCTTTTAAATGCAGTGAGAGGAAATCAAAAATTTAGGAGAAACCTTGACTGAACTGAGCTACGTAATTGTATTTCAAGCTTCGTGTCTCATGTCTTTTAAATAAAATCCTCTTTAAGTAAGCTTCATGTTATGCATATCACTGTACATGTTGTATGTGTGTCTGTGGATGGGTCTCCTGCTGCCGTGTTGACATTATGCAGTCATGGCAGTCTTAATCCCATTAGCTGCGAAGAGGAGGAAATCCCATAAAAGCACATCTGTAGGATTGTCTTTTTTTGGCACAGGTACCAATGGCTTACTATGACATTCTGCCTTAATCCACTGAGGTGTCTGCATGTATAGTGGCATGATCGCAAATATGTATCATCCTGCAAAGTAAGCACTTTACCTGTCTATAAAGACATGCAGGCTCTTTTTATTCCGTCCTACAGACACCTAGTAGGATTAACATGAACATTACATGGAAAACATTTTTGTAAGTCACCATACACCAAGTTTTTTTTTTTATCCAACTAGCTTGCTTCAGTCCCAATAACACAGAGTGAGACATCAACCTTAAAAATGCAAATTAAAAGTCTCCAGCAGCCTGCACTTACCCTGCACTAGTGATACTGCACTTGTTCATTTACTTATTTATTAACTGAGCTGTTCATTTGGATTATTTTATACCATGCCAAGGATGCCAAATCCTACCCCAGCACTCATTTTACAAAAGGCATAGAAACAGCCTGAAAAAGTCAAAATTTGATTCAAGGATATGACATAATGCTCACAATTCTGCTCATCTTTACAAAAATTTAGTTTATAATTAAAGGCGACATGGTGTCTGAGTGGTTAGCACATTGGTCTCTCAGGGTAAGGGGTTTGAATCTGGGTGGAGTTTCCACGTTCTCCCTGTGGGTTTCCTCCAGGTTCTCCGGTTTCCACCTACAGCCGAAAAACATGGATTCAAGATAAATTGAATGTTCCCATATATTGGGTGTGTGAGTGTCTTTGCCCAGTGGTGACCGAAATGTTCTCCCCTGGACGGGCATGAGGACCCCCCCCCACCCCCAGACGGGCATGGGGAACCCCCAAAAATACTAAATTTTATACCATCCCGGTTCAATGTCAAAAAAAATTGCAGGTTATTTAATTATGGTGTCAATTTGGTTGTATTTTTAAGCTTTTGCATTGTCATAATTAAAAACGTGCCTTCACCACAAAGAGAATTAAAAGGGAAAGAGCTAACGCATAGAGGACTGTGTGGCGACCCTTTACTATCCAACCAACAAATCAAATCTCATGGGGGTAGCATAACCCACAAACACTCACACATGCATACACACACACACATACAAACACAAGCATGCGTACATGCACACATACACGCACACACAAACACAGAAGAAACAGCCTGTTTCTAACTCTGTGTTCCCATGGTAACTTAGAATAGCTATGCCTTGTGGTCATCAGGTGTGTGTGTTTGTGTGTGTGCACTCGCATTTGCGGGGGAGAGCCTGAGGGAGGGGACTCTCACAGGTCATTTTTGTTGCACGTCCGTCTCTGTTGCGCATTTTAATCAGGCGCTTTTGGGCTCCCCGTGGCGTAGCCCTGCAAGCTCAGCACATTAATCCCCCACCCATCCTGCCCCACCCCTGCAGCCCACCCTTTAGAATAGCAGGCAGGTGGCCATGTGCTGAAGCACATCTGCTGTCACTGGGACTGGATACATATTCACATATTCACACGTGCTGTGTGACCAGACGGGACATGTCTGATGGATGATTATCTCTATTGCCAAGAGAGTCTGTAGTGCTCAACATTTGAGTGGACAGGGCTAGTTTTGGGATGCACATACGCAAATACAATGTTCAAATATAATCCTTTAAAACTTTTAAATATGCACACTACTTTGTTTTCAGGACATTTCCACATATGGGAAGCAGCTGGTGAGCTTTGGCTCAGGGATGGATTTAGTACTGAATGATCAAAAATTTGATTATTTTTAGAAGAGCAATTCAAGACTGATGAATCTTGAAACTGAGTGGCATGATGGCTTAGTGTTTAGCACAGTCGCCTCTCGACGCTAGGAATTCAGGTTTAAATGTCAATCTGGGTGGAGTTTCCATGTTCTCCCTGTGTCTGCTTGGGTTTCCTCCAGGTTATCTGGTTTCTGCCCACAGTCCAATAATATGGATTTAAGGTAAATTGACTGTTCTAATTTGCCCCTACATTGTCTGTGTCTTGGTGTGTGTGTGTGGGGGGGGGGGGAGCAGTAGCTCAGTGGTTACGGAGTTGGGCCATCAATCTGAAAGTTGGGAGTTCAAATCCCAGGTCCACTGAAGTTACCAGTGTGGGTCCTTGAGCAAGACCCTTAACCCTCATTGCTCCAGGGATGTTATGATTAACCCTGTGCTCCCCTTGTAAGCCGCTTTGGATAAAAGTGTGTGCTAAATGACCAAATGCAAATGACCAAATATGTGAGTGAGTGAGTGAGTGTGTGAGAGATTGGTTAATCTGTATTTTCTTTAAAAAATATGTGATTTAAATGCATTAATACGAATGTGAAATGGTCAGAGGTGAAATGGTCAGACATTTTTGTCTTATGATGTCACGGCTGGACAAACGGCTCAATCAGATTTAAGAAACAGTAATGTTTTGTTGAACTACTTATTTTATAGCCACTTACTTAAAAAAAGAAGTGTATCATGCTATTTTCTTTGTACTTTGATACATTTGGATAGACGTTTGCACGGCAGGTTGTACCGAAGTATTGTGCCTGACCATCTATTCCTTCATGGCAGCTGTTTTACTTTACAACAGAAGGACACTTTCAGCAGGACAATGCTCCTTCCCACAAGGGTCGTCTAGTCATGGATTGGCTATAAGACGATGTCAGTGAATTTCCCTTGCTTCCCTGCTCTTACTGGGACACAGTACAACAGAGGATGTTAGTACCTCAGACTAATTTGCGGTCACAGTGTGAAGCTTTCTTGTTTGCATGGGTCAATGTTTCTAAAGAATGACTTTACTGCCTACTGGAAGCCATGCTATGACAATTGACCAGGACGTAAATAAGAAGTCTAATTTTAAATGTGTAAAGCTATAACTCTGGAGACTATCTTTGTGCCAGTAAGTGAGTTTTCTTCTGAAAATATACATGATGGTTCATGTTGTTAAAGGTAACAGAGTAAACACACTGCCACACACACACACACACACCGCGTTTTGTACCTTAGCTGACTGGGCAGCACTGAAGCACAGCAGACAGAATTGTTACTGCTCATCTTCAGTGACCTGGTTTCAGTCCATTTTTCTACTACACTTAAATAGGCAACAGTAATTGGTTCATATAGTCACAAAGTCCATCTTGCATTTGCAGACCATTCATTCTTTACCAATTCATTTATTTAAAAAGCTATAAAGTAATTTATTTTGTTTTCTAATGAATAATTCTTCATTTAATAGATGAATGTACTAAACTGTAACAGTCATTTTGTATGTGTGTGGGCACTTATTGTCTGCAGCGGGGTGATGTCATTGCTACATTTAGAGGATTATGAGATTATGAAGTCTGCATGCTCATTATTTAGAGCAGGCTTATAGTATACATTTTGACATGAAGCTTACACTATGTGACTGCTGAGTAATTCCTAGAGGGCTTCTCATTCTCTCTTCGCTCACTCACACTCACACACAATGTCAGTCACACAAAAACACTCATTCACAGGAAAACTAAAATACTCACTACAGACAATACCCATGGATGGAAGCAAGAGTCAAGCAATCCGTCTTGTGATCGTGACGGGTCTTAAATTATTTAAATGAAATTAGGTAACCTCATTGTCATACTCATAGTCCACTTGGGGGGGGGGGGGGGGGGGGGGGGGGGGGGGGGGGGGGGGGGGGGGGGGGGGGGGGGGGGGGGGGGGGGGGGGGGGGGGGGGGGGGGGGGGGGGGGGGGGATATATATATATATATATATATATATATATATATATATATATATATATATATATATATATATATATATATATATATATAATCTTTCACTTAGTCCCTAGTATCAGACTAAGTGAAAGATAATGAATGGATGGATACACATTTACAGGACAGAAGATACTTCCCTTTAGTTCAAACCTTACATGTAGAAGGTTGGTCATGCTTTAAATATGAACCAGCTACTACAACATCATTTAAGTTCCCAGCATAACGAAAGCTGTTGTAGCTGAGAATAGATACCAACTTGATAACCAATTGATTGTTATAAAAAGCAATTGTAGGTGTAAGTACCAAGTTATGTGGTTTGAATGTGCAGTTTCAGTACAGTTTAGCATAATCTGCTCAGTATTTGGCCCCACATCCAACATCATCAAACAGATTCTCATTCTCTGCTGATGAAAACATTTGCAATTTGCAATACAGCCAATAAGCTCAGATTTAATGTAATTGCATGTAATTTATGTTCTCTACATAAAAAATACGCTTACATATCCACTGTAAAGAACAAACCATTTTACCTAAATTTAACAGGTTAAGGCAAATGGGAAGAGTTCAATTAATGCATTATCTTAATCTGCTTAATCCCATACTTGGGACTAGTGTGTAAGGGACCATTCAGGGGGAAAGGTTTTGGGTGCTGGGCAGACACACCCAGGAGAGTGCGCCAATCTATCACTAGGCACACTCACTCACACACACACAAACACACTATCTGGGGTAATTAAGAGCATTCATTTTACCTGGAATCCATGTTTTTGGACTGTGAAAAACTATGCAGAGAGAGAACATGGACTGAACTCCATTCAGATTGGGATTTGAACGCCACTGTGAACTCAACTTTAGGAATTAAGTAGCATTTTTTGAGGGTCAGTTGTCTATTGAGGTCAACATTTTAAAGTGTCCTGTTTGTGGCCGTGTTGCTTTAGAGATCTTATCAGCCTCTTGCTTCCTTTTTTGATTAATGCATGTCCTTACATACACACATAATTGAGTTGTGAGTCTGCAAAGTCTCATGTTCATTGTCAGTGAATAAAGACAAAGGCCAGCAGATGGAGCATGCACATTATGCTTATTGATTTTGGGGTGCTTAATTCCTCCCTCTAATCAATACAGACTATATTGGATCATTGATCAAATTTTTCTGTACATATTTTTTTCTTTTTTAAATTCAGTTCATATTGAACATTAAATGTTAATATTTGCAACTTTAATTACCCTAACTAAAATAATAAAGCAGCCTTACTGATTAAATGTCAACTGTCATTAACACATGAGGAGGCAATGTAAAAAAAGAAAAAAAAAAAGAAAATGCCACATGCAGAAGTACATGCAGGTGCTTAATTTTTTTTTTTAAATATTAAAACCTTCTTTGTTTCTTACACGATAAATAAAGACATTTATTTTATCTAAGGTATATGTTTGAAGACAGAAGGTGCAAAAATATAACGAAAAAAATAACGTAAGCTACAGAGCCCATAAGCATTTTGTGTGTGTGTGTGTGTGTGAGTTAAGAAACTGTGTATTGCACTTTGTGTGTGTTGAAATGGGAGGGGGTAGCTGTTTATAGGCCGACTCTGTTGTCTCTAAGTCAGTCAGTGACCCAAATCAGAGAACTTGGGAAAAAAAGAAAGCATAAAGAATAAGAAAGACTAAAGAAATAAAGCGAACATGTGCTACTATAAGATGACATTTACTGAAAAGAGGAGGGATTGAATTCATGATGCAGATATAAATATCCACGCTTGTTATTTCTCTGCTCCCCTGTTGCTGCTTCAACTCAAATTAAACCTCTCATTATACAATACATGCAGTCCCTCACACCCGGCTACACACAAACAAAAACTTGCCACAAATTCAGCTTGTCGCATGCACACAGCGCTTTTATCTCACTGTCAGATTTTCATAGAGATTTATTTCGAGATTTTAATCCTTATTCCCTCTCACAGCATAAAGCAGCAACCCCAACGTACAGTACAGTGTACCATAATTCTACCTTACAACAGTTTGACTAGACGCTTGGGCAATAGCTTCCAGCAGCATCACTCATGGACAGTTACTCCCTCCATCAGTTACACACAATGTGGAGCCTGTAGTTAAATTGGAGATATTAAATTGTCCTAGCCATTGGGAGTGTATGTATCAGTGCTGTATAAATAGAAGAGTTGCATCAGGAAGGACATCTGGTGTTAAACTGTGCCAAATCAAATTAAATTCAATCTCCTCTAATCTACGCCAAAAAAAATAAATCTTGATATGTTAAGAGAAGGCGGCATGGTGACTAAGTGGTTAACATGTTCTCCTCTCAGCGCTGGGGATTCGGGTTCGAATCCCAATCTGGGTGGAGTTTCCATGTTCTCCCTGTGGGTTTCCTCTGGGTTCTACGGTTTTCTTTTACAGTCCAAAAACATGGATAACCAAAATGCTATAAATTGCCCCATATAAAGTGTGCATATGAGTGAATGTTCCCAGCAATGTATTGACGCCCTGTCCTGGGTGTTTCTGCTCAGCGCCCAAAACATTCTTTTTCTTTTTTCAGAATCAAAACATTTTATTAATACCAGGTCCATTCATCGTGTTATTATATACAAAGTAGAACAAAACCTTAACATTAAGCGCAATAATATCAAACTAAATTAGAATTAGAATCAAAACTAAATTAGAATTATAAATAATCCAATAGCGTAATGGAGGTGCCCAAGTTGGGAATCACCCTAGAAAGGTTGCCAGTCTGTCACAGAGGGCCGACAGATTTCGTGCTTTGGGAACTCCGGCAACAGTGATACTCACATTCATGTAACATGAATTAACTAGTCCAACGACGGATTGGGCCCACTGCCCAGCGCCTGAAACGTCCTCATCTGGATGGGCATGAGGAACCAAGCCCCCCTCCTCCCTCTTCCCAATCCCTGTAAAGCATTAAGTAGAAGTCAATGAGATGAATCTTTAACTAAGAATACATTTTAAAATAGATTCAGAATAAACTGATTACAGAACCTCTGGGAAAAAAATGCTTAGAATCTATATGACTAAGACAACTATATCATCTAAATCCCTTTAAGAAATTATAACTTGGAACTTAGGGCGGCACGGTGGCTTAGTGGTTAGCACGTTCGCCTCTCAGCACTAGGCATTCCTGGTTCGAATCCCCATCTGGGTGGAGTTTCCATGTTCTCCCCGTGTCTGCGTGGGTTTTCTCCAGATTCTCCGGTTTCCTCACACAGTCCAAAAACATGGAACAAGTCAATTGAGTTCTCCAAATTGCCCCATATAGAGTGTGTATGCGTGCGTGTCTGTGTGAGTGAGTGTGTGTCCAGCGATAGATTGGCGCACTGTCCTGGGTGTATCTGCCCAGCGCCCAAAACGTTCTCCCCTGAATGGGCATGGGGAACCCCACGCGACCCTAATATAGGATAAAGCGGAAGATAATGAATGAATGAATGAATGAATGAATGAATGAACTTGGAACTTACAAATCAGTATAACGTGTTTAACATTGTGGAAATAAAGTTACTCCGAAGATGTCTTACAGCATTTCAGTACAAATCTACTCACCATATGCCCAGATTTATTCATGTTTAAAAGCATAAATGACATTGCTTGCATTTAAATAAACTCATTAGAACACAAATTGGTCATTTTAAGTCCACTGCACAATCGCATTCAAAATCAATGAAATATTTTTCTATGTATTTACCACGAATGTTGGTTATAATAAACCTTGGTGGGGAGAAAATTAGGAAAATGTAACATATGGGAGCTAAAAAAAAAGGCCAGTGCTTATGCATATGCACGCCAACACAAATCATACCAAAAAGAACATTTCTGAAAATCATTAACCTTTTTATTTAGACTTTGCAGATTATGAATACATTTTACCAGGGAAAGGGGAAAATGTGCAGAATACATTTGTACAAATAGTAAGCCTGATAAAATGCAAAACAGTCACTGATAATAATCAGTTATGTCTAATTTAATAAAACTAATGATCATTAGAAATTGGTTTATTCATTGTCTTTCATTTATTCCTTTATTCCTAAAACACACACACAAACAAAATATAGGACAATATAGAGCATTCAATTCACATTCAATCCATGTTTTTGGACTGTGGTAGGAAACCAGAGAACCTGGAGGAAACCCGCACTGACATCACTGCACTGCCCTATTAGACATTTAATTTTTTATTATTTAGATTGGGCTGAAACCTTTTTATATTTTATTAAAGCAGAAAATGTATCCTGAACACTTATTATGTGTGGGCAGTATGAGTGAAGTCTCTGTGATGTGTGAAATGCCCTAAAACCTTGCAGTATATCACTTAGTAATAAGTAGATTTTTTTGTGTTCTCCTGTGTTTGGTGTTAGAACTAGTGGAAAGCAGAAGAGTGAGAAGAGAAAAGGACTGGCAAAAAAATAAGCTTGTACAAGATACAGCATGATGAAGTGACAGCTGTTGCACAAAGGCAATGATCTGGTGTGTCCATCACTATACAGCATCACCAACCCCCTCCATTCCACACCATTACACAAAGCCAGTTCCTTTCCTTTTCTTCTCAATCACATGAGGCATACAATCAAACAGCCAATGCCGTCTCAGTGAACAAAATAGCACAATAACTGTTCAACAATGGATAGAAAATTGATCAGACTTTTAAATAAGTTTTAAATAAGTTCTGTAAAAATAGACAACTTTTTTTTACTTGCTGGAGTCTGGGAGGCATGCTAGTGCACTAAGCTGTGGTAGCACGTCATGGTAGGTAGAGGTTAGCATGTTCTTTCTCAGGGCTAGGGATCCAGACTTGAGTCCCAATCTGGGTGGAGTTTTCATGGTTTCTTTCCTGAGTCTAAAAACATAGATTCAAGGTAAATATAATGCTAAATTGCCCCATATAGTGTGTGTGTGTGTGTTCGTAAGTGCACAGCGATAAATTGGTGCCCTGTCCTGGGTGTAATGTTGTCCACCCTGGATGGGCATGGGCATGGGCATGGGGATGGGGATGGGGAACCCCAACCCTAGGATGTCTTATGTGGAAGATAATGATATAGTTTTAATTGAATTTTCTCCCAGCTTCTCAGTAATGGAGATTTTCTTTTGTTTGGGAATTAAATGGATACACAAAATCTTCAAATTAGCTACTTTTCAAATTTTATTTTTAGGGTAAAGCAATAAGAAAGAGGTGTAAGAGAGTGCACAGCTAGTGTTCACACACAGTGTTCAAACACTCCAGCACGACTTTTGTGTCTGATCCACTTATAGCAGTGTAACGCCCATAATCACCCCATCACATCACTGTCACTGCAGTGTTAAGAATCATCCACCACCCAAATGACAGCTTTATATCATGAGGGAATCCAGACCATTAGAGATCAAGAGTAAAGAGGCAGAGGCACACTCAGGCAGTGCTTATCAGAATTGCATTAACTTCACAAGCATCAATATGTCAATCACTGACCCCTGTAGCTATAAAACTGCAATGTACCCAAGATCTGGTAACATTTAAAATGCCATCTTAAAAGGCGATACAAGAACGCAAACCCTCCATCCTGCTTCCAAATTAAATATTTATCTTCCTCTCAGAGTGTGACATTAACTTCATAGTATTATAATATCCATTGAAAAAACATTTCCTAAAAATGCTTCTGCAACCTAGTAATTCATCAAACTGAAAAACACAAACCCACACTCCTCAGGGAAAAGAAAAACTTTTTTTAAATGATTAATGATCCTCAATCTATGACATAAAAAGCAACAAATCTGAATATGCAAAACACCCCAACTAAATGAATAATTTCTTTATTTTTAAGACAAGTCCATACACAATTCACCTTGAACTGCTGAAAGCACTCTGTAAAACTGCATAACCTGTTTCTTTCTTATTGAATTCTCTAGTGAAAAGGATCTCTGCAGTGTCTTTGTGCACACATATTGCACTTATTTAAAGATGACTGGAAAAAAACATGTTCCAAAATGCATTTTCAGAGATATACTGTATATGTAGTGATTTTTTACTAGGCTCATATCAAACCTTGCTCTACATCATCTCCCTACTGTCATCAAGCACTGCTTAACTGGACTCAGCCCTCAGGCTACATGGAAGATGAGCATGAGTGCTTTTCTGTGTCCTGACACCCAAATGGTGGAATGGACCTCCTTTTGAAGTCAGCACAACCAAAGACTCATCTTTTCAACCTATAACTTTACACTTTACCTTTAAATCGCCCCTTTTCTTTCCTTTAACATTCACTGAACATAACGCTGATAGAATGTGTATTTGTTTCTAGGCTTCTCAAGGGCAATATTCTGCATTCTGTATAATAAAGCAATGTCTGCACTCTTCTCCGTGTCCACATGGGTTATCTCCGGGTTCTTCATTTTTCTCCCACAGTCAAAAACATGGGTTCAAGGTAAATTGAATGCTCTAAATTGCCATATGGTGTGTGTGTGTCTGTGCCCAGTGATAGATTGGTGCCCTGAGATGTGTTTTGAGTTGTTGCGCAAAGATGCCAAGTGACTTTAAGGACAGAGTTTGGAAGATTGTTCTACCATTTTGCAGTTGTGAACAATACGGAGTGAAAATTAGCACCACGGTGAGGTTGAATCTCCAGGCGACATTCATTTACTAGAGCTAAGTGAATGAATCTAAGTGTATTTTGAAATTATAGAGTGAAGATGAGAGGGAACAGATCCAGAGATTATCCTGTAGATCAAAGTCAGTGTCTTGTAGTGAATGCAGCAGTTACAGGGAGCCAATGGAGAGAGAGGAGTAGTGGAGTGACATAAGTTCACTTGGGTTGGTTGAATACAAGTCGAGCTGCAAAGTGTGTAATCATAGACTGATACTCTCAGGCAGGTGTTGGATTTTCAGAAACGTGGTTAGGGCGCTGAATAAGGTGCTTATATTGACTTGCCTAAAGACTCCCTGATCGCAGCAGTCAGCCATTATTTAACAGCTAGTGCTTGATTATGCAAAGAAGATAATACACATCAAATGAGGTGCTGGTTCATGAAATCCAGCAGTCACAGTACACAGGACTCTTTAACCTTTACTCTCAAACTAATCAATTACTTCTTCAGAAAAGAAACCATCATCCATCAATAACCATTAACTTCACTGGGTTTCTTCTGGATTTTTCAATGTCACTTTTCTGTAATGGTCTGTGTTTAGTTTATTTCTTGAGTTAAAATCCAACTCATCCATTTCTTCTTCACCTCCCACTTAGCCAGCCCCCTCCTCTTCCTCTCACGCTGTCGTTTCCTGTACAGGTTTTCTTGCCAGTGCTGTCCGTAGCACTTAAAAACACATCAATATTGCCAACACTCTCGCACTCTCCTCCCCTCTTGTACTATATACCTTGCCTGCAACCAAAAAGAATCACATAATTCTCATGGGCATCCCTGACCCCATTCATCTCGCTCCCCCTCCCTCTCTCCTTTTCAAAAAAATCCCCTGTTTTGCTCGTAGCGATTACACCACATACTCTGCCTCCTGCTTTGAACTGCTTTCATGCTCCTGTTCCCTTTTCCTTCTTCCTTCTTCTTTTGTCTTGGAGCAAAGCAGGCCTTGTGGGAATGATTGACAGGTTAACCATTAACAACCCACAACGTTCAGAAAAAAGAAATGGGTTGGGTTGTGTGTGTGTGTGTGAGAGAGAGAGAGAGAGAGAGAGAGAGAGTGTAAAGAATAAAGGGAAAATTAAAAAGAAAAGTATGCTAAAGGTAAAGATTGCACTCTGGTGTCTAATATGAGACGCTACACTGATTTGAATAGTGATGTAAAATGTCATTAATTTTAATGGAAGGACACTGAGGTTAATGTCTGTAATTCTTTTTAATAATTTCTAGAGCTCATTGTAAAACTGTAAAAAGTGCTATATAAATAAAGATAAAATATGAACTACAAGATGTAGGTGTACAGTCATATGAAGCATCACAGACATGTAAGCAACAGTTAAAAATCAATTGAACATTCAAAAAAATGTACAGTCCAGTCCAAAAAAGTCCAGGCTTTATTAAGCCTATATGTCACTCTACATGTTTTTTTTTTTATCTAAAGACCTTTGCAAGCAGTTTCCCATAACTTGCTATTTTTGGATTTCACACTGTAAAGCAATGTAGAAAAAAAAATCAACAATGTAGGAAAAAACTAATACATTAAAACTGATACGGATCTGATCTGTCAGTTTGCTGATGTCTCTTTAGAGTTCATACTGCCAGTGTGAATACAAATAAAAAACCTTTAGATGTACAGTAGTGTTTAAACAAGGGACTAAAGCACAAAATCATTATAAGAACTTATAAGTGCAAAGGCACTGGAATTATTACATATTAAATTCCAAACAACCCTTTACAGAAAGTAAAAAAATTTTTAAAAATTAGGCTGTTCAGAAAATAATGCCAGCAGTTTTCTTTAAAAATAATGTGCAAATTGGCTGTTCTAACTTGCCAATATATGGTGGGTGGTAGCTCAGCTATTAATCTAGCCTAACCCTGTGCTCGGAACCATAACTGGGGATACTGAGGTGAAAGTACTTTGGTTAAAGTATCGACAAAATGTAACATGACACCTGCATTTTTAATCTTTCTCATAATTTACTCTGCACTAAAAAAAATCCCAAAAATACAAAAAACAACAGACGTTTCAAATGTTCAACAGAACCTTTTAAAATCCCATTTGAAATTTTCATTTTCTGTCCTAATAAGATTATAAAAACAAATTTAGCAAAAAAAAAATAATAAGAAGAAAAAAGTCAGATTACTTTTACAGATATATATTTAAAAAGTTAACAATTAGAAAAGCATAACATTGTGAAGGTATGTTATTTAAGCAGGGGTTTTAAGCTGGTGTTAATAAGTATATAAATGCATATGGTAATTACAAAATGAGCCCACACACAAACACACACACACCCACCTGTGGTCTTCAGTGCTCTGGTGGCCAGGTTTCCCTTTTTTGCCTCAGTGCAGTCACTGTGGCTTCTCTGAAGATGAGGTGTGTGAAAGTAATCCTGCTCCCATGCTTATCACTGTGAACCAGGAGCTCCAGGCACAGTTTGGTAATCCTCCCGCTTATTTTGAAGAATAAGCAGAATTTTTAATTTGCTGATATCTTATGTAGTGACTGATAGAATTCTAACAGTCTGAAGATACAGTCACAGCATCGAACGTGCAGTTAGTGGAAAAAAAAAGTCTGGGGAAAAACCTGACACAATGAAACCTAAACAGGAAAATCTATATCTGTAAAATCAGTTTTATTACAGAATTATTATATTAATTATTCATTTTTACAGTATTGTGAAATGTCAGCAACATATTTGGTAAACATATTTTATGATTTATTAATACATATTGTGCATCGTATGAAAAGATGTTGCAGAACTTCAGAACTTTTAGATGATTTTTATATTTATGACTGTTGCAAAAATGATACCCCCATGTATTCTACACTCACTTATTCTATTTTTTTTTTTTTAGAATTTACATTCATTCAATTACCTTCTGCTTAATCTGCTACTGGGGTTACGGTGGGGTTCCCCATGCTTATTCAGGGGATAATGTTTTTGGCACTGGGCAGATACACCCAGGACAGGGCACCAATCTATCGCTTTGCACACTCACTCACACAGACATACAAACACACTCTATACTGGGCAATATTCAATTTCATTAAGTTAAAATCTCCAACACTGAGAGGCGAACCTGCTAACCACTAAGCCACCATGCTGCCTAATACAGATTATATTAATTATTCAATTGCAAAGCATTGTAAAATGTCAACATATATTATGATTTATGTATACATACTATACATCTTATGAAAAGATGCAACAGAACTTCAGAACTTATAGATTTCAAATGATAGCATTTATACTCCAAATAATGCATTCATTAATTCATTCATTTATTATCTTCCGCTTTATCCTATTTTATGGTCGCAGTGGGGTTCCCCATACCCATCCAGGGGAGAACGGTTCGGGCGCTGGACAGATACACCCAGGACAGGGCTCCAATCCATTGCTGGGCAACGCCAAATAATATTCCATCAATTTTTCTTATATATATATATTTTTTAATAGTTGCAACTTGGTGACAACATAATGTTTCTAATACACACAATATTAAACACTATCATCAGCCTTCCACCAGAGGAAGTAAGTGCATGTATTTCCTGCCATCACCAGCTAAAGCTTTTTAGTTAAATGTTCTTACTGTTTACATCAGGATGCTGTGTTCCCAAGTTCAGTACAGCATGAGAAATCCTGTCTCCAGCCCTTGTTCAGTCTCACCTTGTTACACAGTCCTTTACATATGATTCAGCAGCCACACATCACTGTTTTCATCCACATTAAAGGGAAAAGTGTAGCAAATTTGCAAACTGCAATAAAAACAGAAAGTGATTTCTCTTGAACATTTATTCAACTGACAAATTCACAAATAAATTGAATTGGAACATTTTTAATAAGCCTCTAGGTTTTTGTTGTAAATAAACTTCATGAGAATTAACAAATCATGTGCAGTTTAATGTTTATAATATTTATTGTCATTGCTTTTAAACACATTTAGACTGTAGTTTAAGGAATATATGCTGTGGTGTTGAAATAAGCGCCAAGCAAATCACGGTCCATCCTGGACAATTTCCCTCTTCTTCAAAGCTTACTGATCAAAGAGTGGAGCAGCTGCAGCCTCATTTAGTTCATTTATACAAAGCGAGCAGTCTGTGCAACTGTGCTTTACTGTTCTGGAACAGTACTTTGCATTACAAGAATATACACCCTAAACTATGTGTATTTTTCAATATTCTATTTTACTTCATTTTAAACGCTGTGTTTTTCTATTTATTGTTTTTCTCACTGCTTGTAAGCATGTAGAATTCACTTTCTGTATTTTTTTTATTTATAATTGGTGGCATATAATTACAAATCAACACATACTGGCTATGATCTTCTTGTTCAGTAATATAGTTTTAATAAATCACACTTCTTCATATCTATCAAAAGCAGAAAAATTCATTGTTTAAAGCAGGGGTGTCAAACTCAATTGCTCAAGGGGCCAAAACACAAAGCACATTTTATGTCAAGGGCTGAACAGGATAAACATTTACTGAACACACCAAAAGCAAATGTTTTCTGAACATGAATAGGATTAAAAACCGAAAGGAATATTATTCCACAATAAATAAACTACAACTTTTTGTAACTTAAAATACTTTGCTCTTTATAAAAATACTTCTTGTCAAAATGATAAGTGATAAATACACTGCAGAAAAAATAAAAATAAATAAAAATAACGCTTTTCCACTAAAGTAAAAATAACATATCGCAACATTCAGTTGCTTACATGGGTTGCAGGGGGTTCCTCATGCCCATCTTGTGGAAAATGTTTTGGGTGCTGGGTGGGCAAATACACCTAGGACAGGGTGCCAATACATCACTGGACACATACCTCAATCACACAGAAACACACATATAAGGGCAATTTAGATAGAAGCAATTTAGTAAATTCACCTTGAATCCTAAGTTTTTGGATTGTGGAAGTAAACTGAAGAAGCCAGAGGAAACCCACACGGACTCGGAGAGAACATGGAAACGCCAAACAGATTGGGATTCGAACCTGGAATCCTTAGCGCTAAGAGGCGAACATGCTAACCAGTAAGCCACCGTGCCAGTCATGACCAAAAATTATAAACACTTTTTTTTTAAAACTATTAAATAAAACATTAGTTGATGAGATAATTGGTATTGAGACTGCATGATCTCTTATGGCATTTGCATGGACATCACTACATTAACACAGTATTACCATACAGTCTTTATCAGAGAGGAGGTCAAAAATCAAGTATTATTAAGACTTGTGAACAATGACTAATCAAAAATAAAAAATAACAAACCAAGTGTTTAAGTGTTTTAAAAGAGCAGATCATGAATAATACTAAAGGATCAACAGGCGCAAACCAGAGCAGACGTTACAAATGTAAAAATGATACATGATATAAGACAGGAAAAGGGTTAGAGAGCGAGAGCGAGAGAGAGAGAGAGAGAGAGAGAGAGAGAGAGAGAGAGAGAGAGATGGGTATTTTCAGAAAGATGAAGAGAATGATTGAAGAAGGCAAACAGGATGAGAAAAACAAATCAAAGCAAATCGGGTGCTTTGCAGAACTCTTTTTACAAAATTCCACATGCAGTGCACAGAATAAATGTGTACATCTACTATGAAATAATAAATAAATGTCACTAAAAATAAGAAGAATTTCTGAAATGTTTACATTTGTTAAACTGAGATTACGAAACCTTTCACTTTATTTTAATTAATTGACGTAAAAAAGAATAAATCTCACTTTAGGGACAAAATCAAGTCTTGCCTCATATATCTTTTTTCTATTCTTTAAAAAAATTGTCTCCTTAGGAATCTTTTTTTTTTTGGTTGTTTAAATGAACAATCCAAGCTCCAAATTTGTGTTAGTACTTTATTTGTGTCAGTACAGAATGCAATAAAAATGTTAGATCTGAAAGGAAATATAAGGTTTTCTGACAAATCGCTTGGTGTGTACTAGACCTATATAATCCCTAGTGGTTAAAAATTGTTCCCACATCATTTCTGTAAACACATGCATATACTTCTAGATGTGGTTAATGCTAATAATAAATTATTATATTGAATAAATATAAAATACAGCTATCATAATTTATATCTATACTATATCATTATAAATATATTTATATAGAGAAATTCGATATACATCTAAACTATATATATATATATATATTAATGATTATATTATATAATAAAATACATATATTTTTTATTTATTCTCTCTCATATATATATATATATATATATATATATATATATATATATGTAGTAATTTATTACTTATCTCAACACTTATTAAGTATTGATTTGTACAATATGAGATTAAAATGGTGGGACTGTATACTTATGCCAAAATAATAATATTGATTTAATTTGAAGTAAGTGCACTATATATATACACTGCTTTGTGCATCACTTCCTGGAACAGAGTATCATGCAAACGTTCAGGCTCCTCAATCAAAAGGCCGATCAAACTCAAATTTCTGTAAATGGTTATGTTACTGTAAACTTGTACTTCAGACACTGTTTGTTTTTTCACATTCATTTTAAAACTATACAGGTCAGACATGAAAATAAGAATTGTTGAAAACATATTTTAATTTGTGCCTCTTTAAAGTCATTTTTACAATGAGGTAAACAAACCTTCACATGCCACTGTATGCTGTGGATAAAACATCTTATTTTAAACTTTTTGAAGGAAGGAAATAATAATAATAATAATAATAATAATAATAATAAAAATGTTCCTCAATGTGAAAACTGGGATCATCATCAAAACAATCTATACAACAGTGCAGTACTGTGATTAATGAGATTTTTTTCTTAACTTGTTCTTTCAGACATTAACTATGCAGTGCGACCTGATTTAAAAAAAAAAAAGAAAATAAAAAAAAAACACTTCTCTTTCTGCAGTTGTCAGTTTCTCTCCAATAAGTCAATAGAAATGCTTAAACTATAAGAATTAAATGTAATCTTTAATGCATACTAATACTTTCTAAATGCCACCACTGTTTGATGGATAAAAGCTTTTTGTGATTTGGAACAAGCACATGCCATTGCCTGACATTTCCTGCAGCACAGCAGACTGATGGATGAATGTTTGTAAAGAACTTTTTGCATTTCAATCATTTATTTTTTCAACTATTATAACCCTGTGTTCACCTTGTAAGTTTGTAAGTCGCTTTGGATAAAAGCGTCTGCTAAATGACAATGTAAATGTAAAAATATATATATACGGTCATGGCCAAAGGTTTTGAGAACGACACAAATATTATATTTTCACATGATCTGCTGCCCTCTGGTTTTTAGGTGTGTTTGTCAGATGTTTTTATCACACACAGAAATATAACTGCAATTATATTATGAGTAACAAAAGCTTTTATTGACAGTTAGAATGAGTTAATGCAGCAAGTCAATATTTCCAGTGTTGACCCTTCTTCTTCAGGACCTCTGCAATTCTCCCTGGCATGCTCTCAATTAACTTCTGGACCAAATGCTGACTGATAGCAGTTCATTCTTACACAATCAATGCTAGCATTTTGTCAGAATGTGTAGGTTTTTGTTTGTCCACCCGTCTCTTGATGATTGACCACGAGTTCTCAATGGGATTAAGATCTGGGGAGTTTCCAGGCCATGGACCCAAAATCTCTGTTTTGTTTCCTGAGCCATGTAGTTATCACCTTTGCTTTATGGCAAGGTGCTCCATCATGCTGGAAAAGGCATTGTTTATCACCAAACTGCTCTTGGATGGTTGGGAGAAGATGCTCTCGGAGGACATTCTGGTACCATTTATTCATGGCTGTGTTTTTAGGCAAGACTGTGAGAGAGCCGATTCACTTGGCTGAGAAGCAACTCCACACATGAATGGTTTCAGGATGCTTTACAGTTGGCCTGAGACTAGACTGTTTTCCAGATGTCCCAAACAATCGGAAAGGGGATTCATCAGAGACAATAACTTTTTCCCAGTCCTTAGCAGTCCACTCCCTGTACCTTTTGCAGAATATCAGTCTGTCCCTGATGTTTTTTCTGGCTTCTTTGCTGCCCTCCTTGAGACCAGGCCTTGCTCCAAGAGTCTCCGCCTCACAGTGCGTGCAGATGCACTCACACCTGCCTGCTGCCATTCCTGAGTAAGTTCTGCACTGCTGGTAGCACGATCCCGCAGCTGAAACACTTTTAAGAGACAGTCCTGGCGCTTGCTGGTCTTTCTTGGGTGCCCTGGAGCCTTTTTGGCAACAATGGAACCTCTCTCCTTGAAGTTCTTGATGATGCGACTGAGGTGCAATCTTTCTAGCTGCGATACTCTTCCGTTAGGCTATTTTTGTGCATTGCAATGATGACTGCACGTGTTTCTTTAGAGATAACCATGGTTAACAAAAGAGAAACAATGATGCCAAGCACCAGCCTCCTTTTAAAGTGTCCAGTGGTGTCATTCTGGAGTATATGCAAATTGCCATTATAAAATCTGTAGCAGTAGACTTTGTAAAAATTTATATTTGTATCATTCCTTAAAACTTTTGGCCATGATTGTATGTGTGTGTGTGTGTGTGTGTGTATATATATATATATATATATATATATATATATATATATATATATATATATATATATACACACAAACATACATACACACACACACAGTCAGATTTTTATAGTAAACTCTTAAGTTACTGTAGACAAGTGTAGTTTACACTTTAAAATTTTGCATCGCATTCAATTTTCTAACTAACAGCAGCAGAACATTAGGATGATTATTATGATGGTGTGCTGTAAAAATTATTTTTTGAGTTTTGTTGTGAGGTTATAATGAAGTATTTAGACGCAAGGTTTAAGGGAGTTTTAAAAAACAAACAGTCATAAAATTCAACCTTTAGGATTATTTGTATGCAACATAGATTATTTGTTTGTCAGTCTAACTGGTCAGAATGATAATATGGGGTAAAACAAATTTACAGCTGTTGAATTGGGGGTAGATTTAAGGAGTCCAGTGCACTGTGGTAAAGTTCTCTTAAAGCCTTCAGCAGCAACAACCGACAGAACATCTGATTGAAGAGATGAGGTAATGGCTCCTGGAGAAAATAAAGAGAGAGAGAGAAAGAGGGTGTAAGAGAGGAGAACAGTAAGTGGGGTTAAACAGATGGAGAGTAGCCAGATGGACAGTGGTGTAGAGTGTTAAAAAAGGGAAGAAGATGAAGGAAAGAGAAAGAGACATCAATGTCACTAAAAACTGAACTTTGCATTAAACTTCACATATTTAACATTAATCAATCCGGCTGCTACAACCCTTCACCCCCTCCACACACACACACACACACACTTACCCCAAGTACATGGACTCTGTTGTAGTAGGAACTGAAATCTTTACTGAGGGACACCAAAAATTTGCAAACCTAAAACAAATAACCGTAATAATTTAAATAATTTACAATTATTAACAAATTAACCACTTAACAAAGGTCTGAGAGAATAAAAAAAATAACTTTAACAGATTCATCGTTTCAATCATTTTTTCCAAAACAATCTTTTTTGTCATCATGTCGTCGTCCAATTATCCATTTTAAAATATGATATATAATATCTTGTATAATACTATATACACGCACAACAACATGTATTGTGCGTGTATAAAGTATTCAACAATATATTGTCTTTTTTAGATTATTATCGTTTTTATTAATTACATATGTACATATGTAATCAATTTTTTCATAATAAATTTAATTTTTTTCCATACTTACATAGTAAATTGGCAGTTATACCTCCTGTCTGGACAACTACCTTTACATTATTGAACACTGCTACGGTAAGTATCAATTGCCATTTTGACATGATTGAATGTTTTTTCATTAGGGAACCTCTAAAAATAGGATTAATGGGTTCATGTAAATAATTAATTACCAATCAAATTACTAGTTAAGCAGTAATATGACTGCACAAAGAATGTTTAGGCTAACATATTTAACACCGATATTACTAAAACAAACATTATTAAACCAGAAAAAGCATACCTGTTCAGTTCTTAAATTTACTCTGATTCCTCCAGTCTCCAGCTCCAACACCTCCCCATATTGGTTTAAAAGTTCAGAAAATGGAATGAGGTAATTAAAGAGGAGAAGCCACTCACCCTGGTGGAGACAATCACATGTGTTTATGATATTTTAATTACTTTATTACAAATACAGCGACTGACTCACCTCCTCTTTTAGAGCAGAAAAGTCCAGCTCTGTGCCAGCTGGGGCTTCTGGATAGACACCTGCATATACGTTAAGGTGAATCAACACAGTCATTTAATAAACTAATAAAAGGAATATTTTAAATAACAGCATTTTTTTATTTTGGAATTCAGATAGATTTCATTTTAAATGCTGTTTAATTGAGTTTATGTTCCATGTTTAAAAAAATGAAATACATAAGTGTGTGCATATTTATATACTTTGTTACTTCAAAATTATTATGGATTACCATTTGTGTGTGTGTGTGTGTTTGGGGAAATGGGATGCACATCACCTTGTTGGACACCTTTTTCATAGCTGCTAAACAATGTGTGAAGTCTTGCACAATTATACATAACAAAGACTCCTCCCTTTGGGCCCTTCGTAGACACACCCCCTTCCCGGTGCACATCCAGATTTATCTGATTTCATACAGTTATAAAAAAAAATTAACATAAAGCTTTTCGTCAAAGCAAAATGTTCAAAACATCTAACAAAGCATAATTTTCTGAAATCCTTAATATATTAACTGAACACAACAATAAATGACACACACATACTCACAGGGGACGTGTGTACAGTTGAGAGTAGTTCAAAACGAACAGTTGCACAGGTCATAACTCTAATAATGTCATCCCAGGTCTGTCCTGAAAGTACATTTAAAACTGATGCTCATTTTAACGGCTGTTTGATTATTCAGATTCAGTCCTAATCCTTCATTTCTAGTTATGTTTAGTCGACAATGTTTTTGCACACTTCATTGATAAGATAAACTTGTCGGTTAATGATCAAACATACACTGAATAACTAAAAATGTTGGTTTACAAAAGTTAGTCCAATGGTTTCTGTTTAAGGCAGCCTTTGTCAAGGAGAGCGTCTCACAGAGCCATCTAGTGGTCCACTTAGGAATTGGTACCTTAGCGAATACGTACCATTATACCAAATGTAACTTGGGGTTAAATCAGGTACACTGTTTTTTTTGGCCAATACAGCTGACAGTGGAATATTTTAATCTTTACAACTAGTTGATTTTTTTTCAAGAGTTCTTTTTTTTCCTTTGGTAAAGATCAGAAGTGGATAAAAAGCACTCGATTAAAAGACTACAACCAGGAATGAAGGGTTCTGATTTGCATATTATTTTTAACAAATATTATTTAATAACAGACTTAAATCCACTCTGTAAAGCTCATATAATGATCATTATTTATATATTGCGTGATAAAAAATAAATGGTTTCTGCACTTTATTCTGGGTAGTAAACATAAATAATAAAACTAAACAAAAAAAGTGTGTACATTGACTAGGCATTTATACTCATTGTCCATTTTATGATGGCATTTTAGGGGTACAGTTTACAGCTGTAGGTTGCCCGTTTTGGTGAATAGTTTGTTAGCCATCTTAACACTGTTCTTTATTGTATATAGAACTTTCCTAATTACTGTCACTTCTGCTGCTGAGAAATGTGGGACCAACTGTGGGACCAATAAAGGATTATCTTATCTTATCTTAGTAAAGACCTCCACAAGATTGCTCAGCATGTACCCTATTAAAAAAAGATTTTTTTTAAAAAAAGATAAGTTTCAGTCTTATTTTTGTGCTAACAGACTGAAGATTCTGAAGATTACTGAATTCAAGTTCCTGGTCCACTGAAGTTACTGATGTGGGTCTTTGAGCAAGACCCTTAAACCCCTAAAGCTCCAGTGATGCCGTGGCCATCCCTGTGCTTTGAACACAACCATCAAGTTGGGATACTTGTAAGTAAATTAAATGAATCACTAAAACCAGTCAAATAATCACATACTTTCTTCCCATTTGGGAAAAAAATGATAATATTAACATGTATTGTATAACCAATACAAAGAACAATTGTTTACCTTCTACTTGATCTCCATATTTCATTTCTGAAGCTTCTTTCATCTGTACTTTTCTTAACCTGCAAAACGAATAAAAAAAAAATACATAAATCAAAAGCATTCAGTACAGTACATTTAAGTACCACCTTATTGTCATCAGCTTTCACCCTGCTAAGAGCAGCCTTTTTTAAATGTGCATGTGGTATGGCTATGCAATCTTGTAATTGGAAGTTAAACCAGGCATGACAGAAAATATACTCAGCCTGCGTGAGAAGAATGCAACGATATTAATGCTGACAACATCAAGATGAAATGCCCAACTTTCACCTTGGTTAGATGTTAACTATCAGTGTACTGACAGATCCTGATTAACAGAGCCACAAGCTTAGCAACAGCCTTGACAAGGATTGATTAACACACATACAGAGGAATCAATATTACACTCAGATGTACAGTGCATGGTTTGTCTTAGTTGATAGTGTTGGGGAATAATAAATGAGAGAATATGTTTTGTAAACAATGCAAATGGATGCTTTCCCATTATTTATTATCATCAAAAACAGCATAATTTTGTAATGAACTTACAAAAACATTTATCGCATTATTTGATCAATTATTGATTAATAAGAATTAAATAGAACTAACACAAACAAGGCTTTAAATCAACAGTCAAAAACACTATTACATGCACACGGTGCTTACCAATAAAGAACTAACGGGACTTTAGAAGCAGATTGTGGAAAAAAAAAAGAAAGTACTACATATTAAAATCCAGACCGGAACCCCATTTAGAATTCGTAAGATGTGCTAGGCTGTGGTGCTTTGTGCAGTGTTCCAAATCTCCCACAATTAATACAAAGTCTTGGGGGAGTGGTTGTTTATGTTTTCTGAAAAAACGTTTTGAAGACTTACTGCAGGTACTGGGCAGAATTCATTTTAGTGTCAGGAGTCTTAACTGGACCACATATTACCAGTTTCTAAAAGAGAGGAGAGAAGAAAGATGGGTAATAATCTTTAAATTTCTTGTTTACAAGAAGCACAGGAGGTCAATCAGATTATGTGTGGAGTGTACAGGTCCTCAAGGGTAGCCCCATTGGTCCAATTGTGCTACTTTAACCACTGTTAAAGTTTGTATACAATGATGAGTCAGCATCTTCTGGACTCAATTGTTAGCCTTTAAAAATGGAAGAGCAGGTCCTTGAGCAAATTGTGCTTCCTCGGCCATAATGTTATCGCAATGAAACTTGGGGATTATGAAAGCAGCCAGAGCAGTTATGACTGACTTAAAAAAAGAATAATAAATAAATAAATGATCTCTACTGTCTTATTGATGTTTAACTCCAGGTTATTGTTTCTAAATTAAAGCAATAACTGGTCCACATCCTGCCTGCATCCAGACTCCTTCAGCCTGAAGATGTTAGTACTTTAATAAACTCTTACAGAAACATCACAAGATCAGACCTTTCTTTGGAAGAGATTTAAGCATACGGTTGTAAAAAGGTTGTGTCAGGGTATTTCTTGAAAATACAAAGTGTTTCAGCTTCACACACAGAGCAAGGAAGATTTCTTCACCATTTAGCAGTGATGAAAGCTATTGAGCGACACCATGCTGAGGTTGAAGCATCAGGTAGCAATCACCACTATAGCGTAAGGAGCAGGATGGAGCTTTCCATTAAAAAACGAAGTGTAGGCAAGAGAGAGCAGATTCACATTGTCATTTAGGCCACTGTCAGGACCTGTTATTGGAAAACGGCGATTACTAGAAATGGAAAAGAAAAAGGTGTAGTGGAAGGCATAGTTGGGTTGGTTGAACACTAAATGAGCTGCATATTTCATATTTCAGCATCAGCTAAAAAATGGTGAGTTTGGGCTTAGTTTTCAATAAACCTGTATTCACTGGGTTGTATGTTTAACTTCTGTATGTGCTGAACTGTTGTGTATTAGTTAAAACAACTAAATACATACAAAAATAAGGTTAAATGCAGTGTATCACAGTGGCTTAGTGGTTAGTATGTTCACCACTCAGCACTGGGGTTCCAGGTTCGAATCCCAATCTGGGTGGAGTTTGCATGTTCTCCCAGTGTCCACATGGGTTTCCGGTTCTCCGGTTTCCTCCCACAGTACAAAAACAAGGCTTCAAGTTAAATTAAATGCTTTAAACTGCTGCATATAGAGTATGTTTGTGTGCGTGTCTGTGTAAGTGAGCCCAGGGTTGGATTGCCGACTGTTCAGTTGCCAAAATGTTCTCCTCTGGATTGGCATGGCAAATCGCCCTAGTAGAGGATTAAGCGGAAGATGATGAATGAATCAATCAATTAAGTTATATTCAGTGCTATTTGATGATCAGTAAACGTGACACAGATGTAAAACACATGCACACAGAACAACAGAACCACACTGATGAATACAGACTAAATCAACATGTTGTACATATAGTAGCAACTAACCCGCTACAGTCAGAAGGATCAGTGTAAAAAAGTGTGTATGTGTTACCTGTTTTGCCATGGCACCAGTGGCTCTCCACAGCATGGAGATTTGCTGTTGGCGAAACTCATCTTGACAGGAAGTGACATGCAGCACTGTAGCTGACGGTGTCTGCAGTACATTCAGAACAGAATGGTCATTATGTCTAAATGAAAACCTGGGTATTTTCTGTAAGCTACAGATTGTTACGCAGCTAAATCAATAATCCACAGTTAATCATCAGTGATAATCAAGTGATTTTGCATGACAATTTACAACAATACTAACAATTTCAGGAAAACATTTTTAACTCACTAATTCTGTTATAACTCTGTCCAGGTGGGCGAGATGACACAATGCTTCATTTGACACTAAAGAAAGGAACAGAGAGAGATTAAATAACAAAAAAAAAAAACTTTTAATTTGTTTATTTTTTTACAGGCTGAACTGTATATGGATTTTATGACAAAATGGGAGGTTTTGCTACAAAATTGTGGACTGTTAATGGGAATTTCCACCAAGCTGGAGATATACAGTTATCCTAAAGGCATGGCAATGTTTTTGAGCACAAGGAAACGTGTATCCTGACATACAGATAATCAACAGATCGACCCACATCTTGTACAGTGTATCATCTAATAATGTTACAACATCACAGAATAAAAACTGTTTTACCTGTGCATGTGCCAAGTGTGGGGTCGTATCCTTGCAGCACCACATCTTCCATCACTCGTTTTAGGTTTATCCTTAATTCTTCTATTTTTCCTGTAGATCCCACCTCCATTCCATCTCCTTTCATTGCCCTGTTTCTTCTCTCTTCCTCAGTTTCCCTATAGGAACAGTTCTGGAGAAAGTTCTTCATCTTCACCTCCGTCTCCCCACTGGCCCAGCTAACAGAAACAGTTGGCCAGTCAATGCCCAGCATTTGCAGGAAGCTGACGAGATCACTCTTTTCAGGCAGGGCAGGACAGAGGGATACAGTGTAACTATGAAAGCCATATTTACACATTAGCAGCTCATTAACATACCATGTAATACTTTGCATACATATACCATAATGCAGCCCTTACCCTTGTCTTGCAAACAGTACTCCAAGGTGGTCAGCAATAAGAACTGTACGGAGCTGACCCAATGTCAGAGTGTCGGGAGAGGGTGGTGCGGACCTGGCATGCAATGCAGTGCAGTTAATGACGACATGCCCATGTTTCTCAATAGCAGGTCTCAGGTAAGCGTTCATTCTGCAGAGTACACTTCGGAATGCTGCACATCGATCCACCATCACACGCAGCCCGTCGGATGTCTCCTCACAACCTGCTATTGGTAGCACTCCATTCCCATGAAGAGCCAGGATACGACTTAGAACATTCGACGGAACCTGCGTGCACAATTCTCCATCAGTACATTTCCACATTCAGAACTAAACATTAGTAATTCTTAAATTAAAACAGAATTCCATCTGTTGCTTTACAGTCTTGGTCTTTGGAGCTCTGCTCTAGGATGGTCAGGACCCCACAGAGCAGTTCTTATTTGAATGGTGGATGATCCTCAGCAATGACACTGACATGGCGGTGTATTAATGTGTGAGGTCCTTTAACATCTGGAGGACTATGCTCAGGATCTTTTATGAGTCTGGGGTGGCGAGTGCTATCTTTGATGCTGTTGCATGCTGGGGCAGCAGGTTGAAGGTGGCAGATGCCAATAAACTGAACAAACTGATCCGTAAGGCTGATGATGTTGTGGGTGTGGCGCTAGACTCACTGATAAAGGAGGATGTTGTCTAAGCTGAAGGTCATCATGTACAGTAAATGCCTTCAATCCACCATACGACACATTGGTCAGCCAAAGGGGCACATTCAGTTTAAGACTCATTCCATGGCCATCAAACTGTATAATCTGTATAATCTGTTTAACTCCTCACTCAATGAAACAACTTCTATATGCAATATTGTAATCATTTTTAATTATTATTCAAACTTTCAATATTACACTACTACCTGACCCACAGTGCAACATATTTTAATCAATTAAAACTTATATATATAACTTAAAATATATGATTTACTTACAAGGGCTACACGGTGGCTTAGTGGTTAGAACGTTCGCCTCTCAGCGCTAGGGATTCTCGGTTCGAATCCCATCTGGTGGAGTTTCAATGTTCTCCCCGTGTCCGTGTGGGTTTCCTCCGGGTTCTCCGGTTTCGTCCCACAGTCCAAAAACATGGATCAAGTCAATTGAATTCTCCAAATTGCCCCATGTAGAGTGTGTGTGTGTGAGCGAGTGTGTGCCCAGTGATAGGTTGGCGTCCTGTCCTGGGTGTATATGCCCAGCGCCTGAAACGTTCTCCCCTGGATGTTCATGGAGAACCCCATCGCGACCCTAATAGAGGACAAAGCAGAAGATAATGAGTGAATGAATGAATGAATGAATGAATGAATGTTCACCTCTCAGGGATTCCAGGTTCGAATCCTAATCTGGGTCGAGTTTCCATGTTCTCCCCGTGTCCGCGTGGGTTTTACTCCGGGTTCTCCGGTTTCCTCCCACAGTTCAAAAACATGGATCAAGTCAATTGAATTGGCGTCCTGTCCTGGATGTATCTGCCCAGCGCCTGAAACGTTCTCACCCCCCCCCCCCCGTTACGCAGTACACCAGGCTAACAATTATGCAGTTGTATACAATTATATCAGTCGTGTTTGAATTTCAAACACAGTATTGAAAACACCGTTATTAAACTCCACCTGTGCTCCAGAGTAAACAGTAGACAGGACTGTGCTGGGCGCGAAAAAATCTCGGTTTCGTAGGTTTTTGGCGCTGCTCTCTTTAAACCACAGCTTGTCTGCTTCGGCGGCGCGGCTCTCTTCGCTGCGGGTCTCCTCAGATTCGGCATCGCGTCCGGCTCTATTCCGCAATGCACACCGTAGAGCGTTAACGGTGCTAGTTACCCTGAACACGGAGGTTTCCTCAGCCTCCATGGCTTCTTAGCTCACGAACCTCACCGTGTGAACATAAGCGTTTAAATCTATATTAAATGACAGAGGCACGAACGCACAAACGCATGCTTCCACAACATACACATCGAGCAAGGGGCGCAAAGCACCTGGAACTCTGTTTCACAGTGGAGTCTCCGGAACGACACGTTTTCAGTTGCACAAATGACCTAGAAAGACGCCATGTTTAATGAGGCAGCCAAAAGCTGGCTTTCGTAAATTACGTATCGCCGACCAAATATACAGTACGCACTTTCAATCATAAAGTTCACCTGCATTGTTCAAGGTTTATGTTAAAACATTTCACAAAAGAGCGTTTTGTACTTTTAACCAGAAAATGGTGAATGCCCACGAGACATGAGTCTGTGTGTTTAAATCATACAAGAGTTGCCAATCAACCATCATAGCAGTACCTGTTCCAGGGGGCGCTAGAGTACGAAATTTTTGTTAAATTAGTTAAATTTAAAGTAGCATAGAGGGGATTGTAACACATAAGCATTGTTTAGTCTGTATCACACAGAAACTTAAATACTAAGAAACATCTATTAAAAGTATTAAGTCTGAACATTATTGGGGGGGGGGGGGGGGGGGGGGGGGGGGGGGGGGGGGGGGGGGGGGGGGGGGGGGGGGGGGGGGGGGGGGGGGGGGGGGGGGGGGGGGGGGGGGGGGGGGGGAGAGAGAGAGAGAATGTGTGCCCAGCTTGATTGGCACCCTGTCCTGGGTGTATTTGCCCAGCGCCTGAAATGATCTTGCATTGATTCTAAAGTTTCACAAAAAGTCATCATCTGTTGTTAAAACAGTAGATACTGTAACTGTATATGTAAACTATCTATGAACATTTATAAGTAACCAGTGATGTTTTTTCAGCTTGTGTTTAAATTAAAAGCACCTTTTTATTTACAGTTTTGCATTTATTATTTAATGTCCTTTACATATTTCTTAAGATTACTGGAACTGCCATAGTTCTAACCTACAAAAATAGAGCCATGATTAAAATAAACTTATAAATGTTTGTCAGACATGAATTATTCCAGGAAAGTGTTTTGTGTCTTTTGTGCCAAGGAAGGTATCAGAGTTTTCATATACTGTTAATTATGAAGAAAACATTAAAAGTGAATCAAAGAATTAGCAATCAGATAAAATTGTTTTCCCTTTTTCAACAAATTCCATAAAACTGATAGAGAATCATCTTTCACTTTTATCTTTCCTTTTAACTGAGCCAATTAAAAGTTCAGTGAAACAAAAACTGTTAATCACCATTAAACTATAACAATTATGTTAATAAAAAAAAACTAACACCACACTTGGAAATACTAAAAAAATATCTTTATTTGCAATACAAAATGACATTTTTGCATATGCCACAATGTTACAATAATATTTGCAGTGATATTTGGTGAGCTTGACATTAGCGAAAAACATAAAATACTCCTGTATGATATGTATTCTATATTTACTATTTACTATGTAACTGCATTTATTTGTATAGAGCAAGCTTTCAATAGCATAGCCATATACATTGAACTCAATACTGCCACAGTTTTGTAACACTAAACTGCTGTCTAATGTTTAAACAATGCACCGATGTGACCTGCTGTGAGTAAAGTAAGCAGACTGGAAGCATATAATGAGTTATAAACCTATAATTAGTGCTACAGACCTGTGTGATGGGAGAATTGTGCTTAGGTCTGAATTGATAAAATATACAAATAGCAACTACTAAGATTTTTAAAGTGTTAAATAAGTATAAAAATCAGAAGAATCTGATGTTACTACTGGCTGACACGAAGTTCCCGGTGGCGATTTGTATATCTGGCAATCCGGGAGAAAACGTGTCATTCTGCAGCAACATCAATACTGTTTGTATAGATGTCTATAGATATTAAAAACAAGTACCATTTAACGGAGAGGTCAAGTTTAAGTGACATTTCCATGAAAACAAAGTGGACAATAAACCATTCTCGACTGCTCAGCTGCAGAACTGAGACTTTTTACTCTTAAAGTTATTTGCTTTATATGATGTTTTGTATAAGTCACTTCAAAACCTGGTTTTAAAAAGTGTTTTTCATGAATTTATTTACAATTAATATTTTAATTTACAGCATTTCTAGATGATCTTATTTACCATAACATAAAAAATGAACACTTGTCTCTTAAGGGCCCAGAAAAAAAAATTACATAATAGCTCTGCCACCACTGCCCTTCACTTTAGGATTTTGCAAAAAAGGAAGAAAACGGAATCCATATTCAGCCGTAAATCCAACAATCAGCTGCATTATGGGTTCCGTTATCCCCCCAGTTGCCAAAGTCTAATGCCATAAAAAGTCCTTTATATCAATATACTGCATATCTCACAGAAAAATTTTAAATCATTACACTTTTTTAACAAATTTATCACAAAATCTGTTCAAAAAAGGCAGATTAATTAAACAAGGAAATAACAAATTGCTACATGCTAATGTTATACTGAGTTTACATAGCATAACTCTAAAAACAGCAATAAGTTTCACTCAGGGTTAAGTAACTAAAATCAACACTTTAAGCACAACAGTTATTTTAAATCAGAATGTGCTCCGTGTTTGTTTCATGAATCATGTTCTTACGTTTAGCTTGAATTTCTGAAGCATGCTTTCTTTCCATACACCACTGATGACACGTTCGACATGTTTCAGCTGGAGTCTAAATAAGAAAATAGCACACAAACCAAAGCTTTTATAATATTGGTTAAACGGTTTTTGCAAAGCATTGACCTCTAAGGTTACTTAACACGTTGATCAAGTATTCAGTTTTACTTTTGATTTTAGGATATTGCACACTGGGCAACTTGTGATTTCATATTTTATAGGTTTTTATCAAGGACACGTTCATTATAAAACAACAATTGGAATGCAGTCGATTAAGTATTAACATATTATTACTTAAAATACAACAAAACAAATGTCAAAGCTTTGACCAGTAGCCTTTACATGTAGCATTTAGACTCAACAGAAACAGAGGCAGACAGAGACCTAGACATATTAGAAGAGATTTATCACTAGTGGCGTCGGTATCTTCATGTAAGATATGCAAACCTGTTTATTTATCTTGTTTCATCTAAAGTCAGAAGGCTTGAAAAACCTGTTTAACTATCAAAAGACCATGACCATAGAGTAAGAGGGAGGGAGAGAGAGAGCAAAAGAGAAAGAGATAAAGGAGCGGGTATTTACAGGAAAGAAAGACTGTTTACTAGAGTTTTAAGAATAAAAAGCAAGTATGTTTGGTTAGATGGTTAAAGAAAGTATTAAATATGTTGAATGTTCTGATGTTAGCACAAAACACAACTTTTACTTGCTAATGAAAGCCATACCAGGGATAAAAAGGTTCTTGGAGTTTTGTTTGAGCCCTGTAATCTTTTCAGCAGTTGATATTCTCTGTGTTAAGAAAATAAAAAAAAATATATTGGCAAAGTAACAAAAGGAGGTTCTGTTTTTTATTTATAGCTGTTATGAGCATTTTATGAAACAAGTTAATGCAAATCAATAACATGAAACAAAAGCACAAACAGTTTTAGAACATCTGGGTAAGCCTTTTGAGTTCTTCCCTAGCTGACTGCATTAGTGTTCCAGAAAAAAAGCAGAAGTTTGTGAAATAGAAGGGTGATTTGTGTAGGCGTAAAGAATCGAAAGAGAAATAGGCAGCGACAATTCCCCTACAATTTTACAAAAAGAAAAGTCAAACAAAAAAGTAACTTATAAGACAAAAAGTTTAATGTGTGTTTTAATATAGAGAGGAAAAGATAAGACATAGTTCCTCTGGTGAAAATTCCAACTTTACCTGCTCTGGCGCTTCCCCCTTCTCTCACTTCTGCCTGGTCTGCTAAGATCTGCGTATGCATGTGAATGTTTGTGAGTATTTATAAGTGCTTACTTCCTCTTCAGAAATCTGAGAAGCATTTTCACTTTCACTTCTTTATCTGTGCTGCCCACAGACACTCCCTCTGTCTCAAACTCCCTCCCTCAATCCCCTCTCCTCCTTCATCCTCTTCTACATCCTTAGCTATAGTCAGACCCCTCTTCCCCACTTATTCCCATCTAATTTCACAATTGCAAATTATATAATATAAATCATACTTTTAAAGGACTTAATAGATCACTGAAGGATATCAAGATAAATTTTACAAACTATGACATAACTATTAAACTGAGATACATTGTGCACTGTTGAATTAAAGGGAAATGAATTTACATGCAAGTTAACAATTTTAGTTAACAGGTTTAATTGTTCTTGCATGGTACCATGTTGCTATGGCTTGTGCCCCCCCCCCCCCCCAGTTCAGTTCCGTGGTGAGCTTGCATGTTCTCTCTGTGTTTGTATGGGTTTTCTTTTCATAGTCCATAAACCCTGATATTGCTGAACTGGGGGTACCAAACTGCCTAATGTATAAATGTGTTTATCAGCTTTGTGATGGATTGGTGACATGTTTAGGTTGTTTGCCCCCTTTTTTTGCCCTATAAGTGCTGGGATAGACTGTAGCTTCGCACAACATTGATCGAGATATGGGGATTAGCCAATTAGTAAAAAATTCTGTAAGATGGGTACCAATTGCTGTGCCTATAACAGACATCCCACTTATATTAATATATATTTAGTCATTTAGGAGACGCTTTTATAAAAATCAACTTGAAAAAGTGGGCCGGCATGGTGGTGTAGTGGTTAGCACGCTTGCCTCTCAGCTCCATGTTCTCCCTGTATCCACGAGGGTTTCCTCCATGTTCTTCGTTTTTCTCCCACAGTCCAAAAACACAGTCAAAATTGATCAAGTCAATTGAATTCTCCAAATGGCCCTATATAGAGTGTGTTTGTGTGAGTGAGTGTGTGCCCAGCGATAGATTGGCGCCCTGTCCTGGGTGCATCTGCCCAGTGCCTGAGATATTCTCCCCTGGATAGGCATAGGGAACCCCACCATGACCCTAATAGAGGATAAAGCGGAAGATAATAAATTAATGAACTTGAAAATGTGAGCACAAGGGTTGAGGGTTAAGATTCTTACTCAATGATTGGTAAACCTGGGATTTGAACCCACAATCTTCAAATTGATAGACCAATGCCAATGATCATTTGATTGCCATTAAAGTCGGCAGAAATTTGTCTTGAAAGTGATCAGGTTTCATAGAATATGTTTAACCCACTGACTTCACACAGTAGACAAAAATAATAAGTACCACATAAATTAGGTGAAAACGTGTAAAGACTGAATCATGCAGTGACCAAAAATCAACAAATCAATTTTGGGTTATTTGAAAGTGAAATGTAGTTTATTTTGGAAAAGCAACAGAAATCTATAGAACCACATTTAAAATAAAACAACACTGGTGATATGCCAGATCAGTGTTTGTAATAAAACAAGCTAGACTGTGGTGACCTCACAGTAAACCTAAAGCTTAAAGATGATTATTTAGTGCTTAATGCTGAAATGGATCTCTCTTCTGCTGTACTGTTATTTAGCTGCAGATGAAAATGTTAAAAAACGGGAACAGAGACTCACCTTAAGTTTTCATGGTGTCATAATTTCCAATAAATCTTTTTCTTACTCTTTGAGTTCCGGCATTCACTTGCTGAAATACATACACTTAATTGGACAATTTATTAGGTACAATTCCATGTTTCTAGGTTTATTTGTACCAGTACCACTTACCATATTGTTTTATAGTTATTCTGTTTCTGTCCCATACACTTCATGTGTTGGTGTGTAGTGGATCAGACACAGCAGTGCTGGTAGAGCTTTAAACAACTTACTGATACTGTTTGACTTAAATTAATCCATCAACCATTACAAACCATGCAAGCAACAGCCACCGTCTCTGATTTTATAGCAATGTGAAGCGATAAGGTAGATGCTGATCCAATCATTATAAGCATAACACTATATCAGTGTCAATGCAGTGCTGAAAACTATTCATTACACTAATAATACCTGCTTTTTGGTTATGTTGACCATGAAATACAAAGCAAAGGTAGCAAAGGTGACAAAGCATGCTGAGAAACAGACTAACTGCAGCCTGTAACTTTAAAAATACAAAGTGTATCATTACATCAATCAAAGAGGTGTAGCTAATAAATTGGCTAGTGAGTATATGTTCAAAACTACATAATGGTTTAACTGATCAGGACGGTAGACAACTTTGTGTAGCTGCAAAACTATGTACAGCATACTACTAAAATACAGTACCTGCTGGCTTCATTCTCATTTCAGCTGGCAAATTGAAGAAGTAAAACTTGGGTAAGTGAGTGAGTTAACACTTCATCCAGGAAACATAAAATCAGTTTTAAAGTGATTTCAATATTCTGACATTAAAGAAGGAACAAACATCTACTCTTAGACTTTCCTACTTCTAATTATTCCTCCGACTCTGATTAGATTTACTGTTACACATTTCAGGCCAAAAATGGATTATCGTAACCCCAGGTAGGATTTTCATTTCATCTTCCACTTAATTCTTGACTAGTGTCGCGGGGAGTGGGTCCCGATGCCCATCCAGAGGAGAATGTATTAAGTGCTGGGCAGATACACCCAGCACAGGGCACCAATCAATCACTGTGCAAACTCACTCACACAGACATACTGTATATGGGGCAATTTAGAGCATTCAACACACAATAATTCTATATATTTGAAACACATTTTTCTCTTTCCATATAATAATTTATAGAGATACACTGACTGGACTTTTCATTAGTTACATCTAAATATTCCTAAGTTTACTGTAAGTTTAATGTGCTTTTCACAATATAGATGATGGTGCAAAACACACTAACACACCAAAGTAATCTAACTGTGGTGCTAAGAATTAGGGCGTTGGGCTGTCAATTTGAAGGTTGTGGGTTCAAAATCCCAGGTCCACAGAAGTAACCAATGTGGGTCCTTGACTAAGGCCCTTGAACCTCATTGCTACAGGGATGCTTTGTAGCCAACCATGTGCTCGACTTGTAAGTCACTTTGGGAAAAAAAAGTGTCTGCTAAATGACCTAACGTAAGAATCATTTATCCAGTTATTAAATCCTAATTATTAAAGCATGGATGTAAGGGGACTTCCAAATTATGTAAAGAAACTGTCTGTATAATAAGAGACCTTTGAGTCCACCAAACTAATCGATCTTGCATTGTCCAGATGTGTCTGAGGGAGTTGTGTGAACTAGACATGTTCAAAATCAGTTAAGCGTCGAATTTCATTTAATGAGACAGCTGGAGCTGTTAATGAAACCTCTCCAGGTGTAAATTTCTCGATATGCCTTTTCCCTAGTGTGTGTGGATAGAACCCATGTCTGGAAAGTCCGGTGGTTTTGAAGGCACAGCCTGGTTCCCTTGAGACCCACACAGCAAATGAGGAAGAGTGAACCGCCATGTCAATCCCAACATTAAAACGAGCAAAGAGCATATGATTTCACTGGGCACATGTTTGAATCTCCCTCTCCCACACACACACCTGTTAACATTATATTATCAAAAAAAAGCTAGGAGGCTTTTAATCAAAATTACAATTTCATGCAATTTATTTAAAAAAAAAAAAGGTTTTGATCGTGTTTATTTGATTTGGAAAAGTGGCTTAGTTTATTCACTTAATGTTCTGCAGCAAGAGTTAACCACATAACTACTTCCTCTTCTACCAGCATGTACAAATCTTTCAATAAAAATAATAATCTAAAGCTATTTATGAGTTCCCATGGCATTACATTTACTCATGTGTAGCTGAAAAAAGATGTGCAATGCATGCACAGAGAACTAAGATTCAATGTGATTAAAAAAAACATTTGAAGTATTTGAAAGTTTAACTCTTTAATGAAAGAAGTCACTTTTTATTCCTTGCTATTCAGCTTCAGAAACAAATTCCTGATTTTTTTTGTTGTAGAGCACACAAACATATCCACACGACGACACATGCACTGTTCCTTTCTAACAGCAGGCTTGGAAGACATGAAAAAGGAAGTGGAAGTTTTGAAATGCACATAACTGCATCATCGTTTGTGCATCTGCATAAGGCTTGTGCGCGAGTCTGAGATCAGTCTGTAGGTTTCAGTGCATAAAGGCAGCGTCTGACCTTCTGTATTAAAATACTACACGGTCATGGGATAATAGTGTTTCTAATGTGTTGTCGGATTTGGGTCCCTTCTTCAGAACAGACGCTTCTCGTAGCTGAAATACAAAACAAGGAACTAAATATTAGTTTATTTATAGAAGTGCTGCATCTCAATATAATAAATGTGGGAGAGACTACAGGTTTAAATTGCCATCTCATAGAAATAAAAATATGGGATGCCCATCACAGTATTTCTTAAAAATATAAACATTTTGACACAAAATACACAACAAAATTTTGTGAGCTATGAAAATGTATATATATTAAAGATTAAAAATTGGTCTTAACAGATGTGATTTTAGGGTCTAATTTGACAAAAGCCACCTCTAGGGTCACAAAATCCATTGTTTACAGAATTCGGTGTTATACTCATGTTGAAAGAAGCAGAGCCAGGGGGACAATCGAAATCCAACAATCAGTACATGTCCCGTATCGGTTCAGTACGGGACGCAACATTTATTTGTCAAATACGGGGCGGTTCCATATTTTATTTGATCAGTGGTAACCAGAACTACAGGAAAACCAGTAGAAGAAAAAAAAAAAAACCTCAATTAAACAAAGATCTGAACACAGAGACCTCGAAAAGGCTGATATACAAATCTAAAAGTCATTTGAACATTTATTTGAATGAACCAAATGTGAGCGGTTTAAAGGTTTATTATTAATTCGTGGCATTGTTACCACATCTGACATCTGCAACGTGACCCAACCACACATTGCTTTTTGTAAGATAATCAAAACCCACTGCGTTCATTTTTATTTAATTTTTAACAATAGGTTTTATTTTAAAAGCTTATTTAATCCATTACGTTCTGCCTTTGCTTTAAAACTAACTAGTAACTAAAGCCATCAAATATACCAGAGTTGAAATAAAATAAATAAATAAATAAGTTGAAGTGTCTGTGTGAGTGAGTGTGTGCCCAACGATTGGCACCCTGTCCTGGGTGCATCTGCCCAGCGCCCGAAACGTTCTCCCCTGGATGGGCATGGGGAACCCCACCGCGACCCTAATAGAGGATAAAGCGGAAGATAATGGATGGATGGATGGATGTTCATGAAGAATCTCCTCCGTGACCCTAGTAGAGCATTAAGTGGTCTAGATAAGATAAGAGATTATCCAAATTTGATGGCCGTCAGTCATGATAAAGCAATCCTGAGACAATAAGGATTTAGGGTCTCTTCCAAGGTCTAGGGTCCATATTGGCAACTTTGTTGGCTTAATCACATTCATTCAAAATCCTAACCACTAAACTACCAACACCAGTCATTGAAAATGCACAAAGAATGCATGTAATATTTTTTGCTGTTTCCAATCTCTGCAATAATAAGTATTTAATTTCAATTTTCTCTTTCACTGTAACAACCATTCACATTGAAGCTGCACAGACTCCGCAAGTTTGGGCAAAATTGCTGATTTATGATTTCACAACATTCCACAAAGAATCTTGTGATTTTACTGAATGTGCTGGCTTCTTCTCCAAATGCCAGAAAGCTTTAGGTCATGTGACAGTGATGGGAAATCTGTGACAGTAAGTCACTCTTTGTTTAACTTCGGTCTGATGTAATAGTGCTGCTGTGTTTGTAGATCCTGATTATATAATTCATAACAAAAAGCAGTGAGCAATTCCGACATTAAAGACCAGATCCATTTCACAGCAGATACATTCAGTAGAAACGTCGTTAAAATTGGTTTATAGACAATGTTTCTACTATTTAATTTCATACAAGTGATGGTGACATTTGGGGGTAACAGGTGTATATCAGGTTGGAGGTTTAGATTTTAAAATCCTTTTCTGTCATTTCTGGTTATGTTAAACTTTTATTCAAGGTGACTTCCAAGTTATAACACCACCAGTCAGTAGTTCATGGTAGTAGGTTTTCCCATTCTTTTTTTTTTCATTAAGTGCCATCAGAAGAAATGAGTCTCGAGATGTTTCTTAAAACTTCAGGATGTCTCAGCACTACGTATCAAATAAGAGTGATCATTCCGTCATGTTCAATTTGGCTGCTGAATTAAACGCAACTTTGTTGTTACTTTTGATTCGGTTTTTATATCAGCATGGTTCAAAGACTTACATAAATAAAAACACGGGGTTGTCCAATGAATCCAATAAATAAAAAAATGAAAAATAAAAATCAGACACATTTTTATATAGTTACTATATTTTATAGGTATTTATATTAATACCAAAATTTACTTTTAATAGTTTTGGATTAAAATCTTTACTATTTTCCTGTTTTTGTTAATGACATGCACGTGTGTGTATACCTACCTGTGTAGACTATGTACTCCTCCCTCCATCTGAGCAGAGACCGTTCTTTTCTCAAATTTTAGATCACCAGAATACATCATTGCCCTGGTAATAAGGAAGAAAGCAAGGAAAGAGAGAACATTATTACTGCAGCATACATATACATTGCAAATAATGATACAGCATGGATTTGGCAGCAAAGGGATGATGTTATTTCCTTAAACCACATAATCCAACAGTTAAAGACATTGCCCAATGAGATCAGACAAACAGACATAACCCCAAAAATCTGTACAAGAGTGCGTATGTGGCCATACATGAGGTAGCACCCATGATAAAAAAAAACCCTCTAGCAAGCTTCATTATCAGACTTAGAAGAAGAATGTAAATTTTGTGTGTTTGTGTGTGTCCATACCTGAGTTGGGTAAGGCTTTTGGCTCCTATATCCTGGCAGGAGTGCTGGATTCCAGCATGCAGGTATGGAACAAACTTATGGACAGAGCCTTTGTCTTGTACTGCCCCCGATACACCCTGAGCCACCTTAATCTTATCACATTCACTTAAAAAGACAAAAAAAAAAAAAAGGATGCAAGTGTCTGCAAGCCAAGGTATGTACTGTATATGTGTGTGGATGGCAGAATTGCGTTTACTACTACTGCTTCAGTGACCTACAGATTGCAGTGAGAATTTACGTGTGGTGAGTCAAAAGAATTGTTAGCATTATGTATGTGTGTGTGTATATATATATATATATATATATATATATATATATATATATATATATATATATATATATATATATATATATATATATATATATGGGTCAGGGATCAGATCTTGCCTCAAGTGGAGGAGTTTAAGTATCTCGGGGTCTTGTTCACGAGTGATGGTAAGATGGAGCGTGAGATTGACAGACGGATCAGCGCGGGGTCAGCAGTGATGCGGACCCTGTACTGGTCTATTGTGGTAAAGAAGGAGCTGAGCCACAAGGCAAGGCTCTCGATTTACCAGTCAATCTACGTTCCGACCCTCCCCTATGGTCATGAGCTTTGGGTAATGACCGAAAGAACAAGATCGCGAATACAAGCGGCCGAAATGGGTTTTCTCCGCAGGGTGGCTGGGCTCTCCCTTAGAGATAGGGTGAGAAGCTCGGTCATTCGGGAGAGACTCGGAGTGGAGCCGCTACTCCTCCGCATCGAAAGGAGCCAGTTGAGGTGGTTCGGGCATCTGGTAAGGATGCCTCCTGGGCGCCTTCCTAGAGAGGTGTTCCAGGCAAGTCCGGCTGGAAGGAGGCCCCGGGGAAGACCCAGGACACGCTGGAGGGATTATATCTCTCAGCTGATCTGGGAACGCCTCGGGGTTCCCCCAGTCGAGCTGGTGGAGGTGGCTGGGGCGAGGGAGGTCTGGGTCTCCCTACTTCGGTTGCTGCCCCCGCGACCCGAACCCCGGACAAGCGGA
>JAFMOD010000897.1:1292292-1388714 GCA_019802435.1 Corydoras maculifer | reverse complement strand
ACACACACACACATAAATTTATAGAAATGACGAATGTGTGTGTCATGAGCTCCATTTTCTATTGGTTTTCAATGCCAAGTGCAGAAATGTTTGGTTCTTAGCATACCTCACTGAGTGGAAGGTCATGCTCCTCCTTTTTTAGAAAGTCGATGTCACGAGATGAGATGATGCCCACGAGACGACCACCCATCTGTCCGTTGTCTGTTATTGGAATGCCGCAAAATCCGTGACGGGCTTTTGCATCAAACACGTCTCGCACCAGCTCCCGTGGACTCATCACTACTGGATCTGTAATAAATCCCTGCTCGTATCTCTGAGACACAAGGTGGGAAGAAGGAAAGCATTTGGAGACAAGGGACTGGAAATGACCAAAGGGAAAAGGATTTTGAGCTTTTGAGTAGGAAACATCTACAGGAAATAATTAGACAAAGAAACAAAATGGTATCAATCCCAAAGTAAGAACAGTACTATACGAGTTCATTACTTCAAAGGGAGGACAACCAAGTAAAGACAAAGTGAATGACATGAAAACGTTACCTTGACTTTTCTCACTTCATTGGCCTGGAATTCTGGGGTGCAGTTGTGATGAATGAAGCCGATTCCACCAGTCAGCTAACAGAGACCAACCACAAACACATAGGTTTTAAAACTCCTCCCACATTTATTTATTTGATGGTTTATGGTTTTTAGACATAATCATCATTAATTGTCTTTATATTTCAGTCTGTTTATTCTTTTTTTAATACTTTGGTTTATTTTATATTTCCATTTTTGTTTTAATAATTGTGATGTGGTTAGGACAGTTCATGTGTAAATATTTCTATCATCGTTTTATGCATGTGCACTTGTCTTTGCTTCACGAATTTATGGCATTCTAGCAGATGTGTTTAATTGTATTAGGCAGGTTTTACAGATGGGTGGGGGCTCTCCTTTCCTCCCATGACATGGATGAATTAACTACTGTGTGACAGTTGCGAAGTGGAAGCCGTAATCAACCTTGAGGTAAGAGAACAGTTCATTTCCTTTTCACAAGCTGGTGTTTGATAATCAACACCACCATCACATACTGATACAATTCAAAGCTTTTACAAAGCATCCATTCAATATCTTACACTTTTTCCTATACTAGGGTTGCGATTCAAGGGTTCCCTTTTAAGGTAGAACATTTCGAATGCTGGCTTGATACACCCAGGGCAGGGGACTGGACACACATTCACAGGGAATCTATTACTGGACACACATTCACACACAAACACACATTGTTTATCCGTTTTATTATGTATGCTATGCCATTATGACGTCATAACATTTAACTTTATACTTTTGTGATGTTAAAGTCTATGGGGTTCTCCTCATTTGCAACAGTGCTGACTTCCAAAGGTCCTTTATTAAAGTTTATTAAAGTAAATTTACTTGCTCTTCGTCGCGCTGAATATTTTCCATATAATGTAAGCCTTCATATTGGTAATGATCTATAAATCACTAGCAGGCTGCCCAAGCAGCTTTAATGTTTCTTCCTAAATGTCAAGGGACATGATCTACTGTGACAAGCATATAATATAAATCCATTTATAAAATACAATGCCACAAAGGGAAACTAGCCAAAACCTATGAGCTTCATAGAGTATAAAGATGGTATAATTATACTTTAAGTATAATTTAACATCTTTATAGAGTGTGTAACACTTACTGCCATAGCAATGGCCATTCCTGACTCCGACACGGTGTCCATGGGTGAAGAGACAAGAGGCGTCTTCAAGGTGATTTGTTTGGTCAGCGCTGAGGTCAGGTCCTAGAATAAGAGCCAATCACATCATTACTGCACAAAACTATCAAAATGTGCAAAAACGCAAGGACCACTGAACTATTAAAAAGATATGTGCTACTTATTTTGAGATTTTTAACATAATTTCACGACTACATTCCTTAATTGATTCTGAATGAATCTCTTGTCACATAACAGAAATGCACAGCCATTTTTCAGCAAGACAATGTCAGGTTTATCACTGCATACATTTCTGTACGTTCCATCAGAAAATAAGCCAAAGTGTTAAGCTCGGATATCTTACCACTTGGTCTGCTGTGAAGTCTATATAACCTGGAAGTATCAGGAAGTCACTGTCAGGGAAAAGAAAGAAAGGAAAGCTTACATTATAAAACAGCAAAACTGGGTGTTATTTAATTAAAATGTGCAGGCGGCTGGCTTAGTGGTTAGCATGTTCGCCTCTCAGCCCTGGGGATCCAGGTTCGAATCCCGATCTGGAAGGAACTTCCCTGTTCTCCCACATCTTTGATCTTTGGATAGTGAAAAGAAAACCCCACAGGCGCAAGGGTGATCTGCTGACTCCACCCAAAATGGGCCTTTGTCTACCCCACCCAAAAAAAGAACCAAATAGCATTTTTCCAAGAGGTAAAAGCACTGCACAACAGAGTCATCATCAATAAGAAAATAAACTTGATCTGACTTAAACCAATGAATTATTAATATCCCAATGCATTTATGACCAAAGTTCATGAGCAGTGTTACTTTAAAAAGACCTGTCAGCGTGGTGGAATGTGTAACTTAAAACTCTGTGACTCGTCAGTAACAATTTTGTGCTGCACATGTGGAGTCTCAACAAATCTTAATAAAATTGTTTAAAGACAAATTACAGTTCTAATACACACCTTGCTTTTCCTGCTATTTAAATGAACATCAGGCTGTTTTCTTATCTTACCTTAACAATAATTAGCACGTGCTCTTTAATAATGGAACATCATAAACTTTGTAATGTCATAATCCTCACACTTCCTAATCTGACAAAACTCTTACAGCTGATAAAACTCTTAAAGCTGCGTTTCCTGATCCAGAAGCTTCACTTTCTCCAGGTTTTATTATATTAATATACAAACTGATGGTGACTTAATAATGGGCAGAAACTCAGTAAATTGTTTGGATCAGGTTTGTCCAGAGCAAAAATGTGATTAATCAGTTTCAGCCTAATTATCATACATATCTATGATATGTATAGTAAATATGATACATATCTATATAATCATTCATTCATTCATCATCTCCCACTTTATCCTCTTATTAGGGTCGCGGTGGGGTTCCCCATGCCTATCCAGGGGAGAATGTCTCGGGCGCTGGGCAGATAGATCCAGGACAGGGCGCCAATCCATCGCTGGGAACACACTCACTCACACAAACACACTCTATATGGGGCAATTTTGGGAATTCAATTGACTTGATCCATGTTTTTGGACTGTGGGAGGAAACCGGAGAACCCGGAGGAAACCCACGCGGACACGGGGAGAACATGGAAACTCCAACCAGATGGGGATTCGAACCGGGAATCCCTAGCGCTGAGAGGCGAACGTGCTAACCACTAAGCCACCTCTATATAATCAACCTATATAATTTACTCTTTCTCTCTTTCGCACACATATATAAATAAAAATAATATGGATGATTTATGTATATGGGTAGGACTGTGGCTTAGTGGTTAGCATCTTCGCCTCTTAGCGCTTCGAATCCCAATCTGGGTGGAATTTGCATGTTCTCCCCGTGTACGCGTGGGTTTCCTCCGGTATTTCTCCCAGAGTCCAAAAACATGGATCAAGGTCAATTGACTTCTCCAAATTGCCCCATATAGAGTGTGTCTGTGTGAGTGAGTGTGTGCCCAGCGATAGATTGGCACCCTGTCTGGGTGTATCTGTCCAGATGATACTAGAGGATAAAGAGGAAGATAATAGACGGATATATATATATATATATATATATATATATATATATATATATATATATATATATATATAAACACACATTATCTTCCTCTTTATATGTTTTATGTATATGATGGGTGTGTGTGTGTGTGTGTGTGAGTGCATCGTTATGGAGTTTTATCATTGTGATTATTAAACAGTGATTTTGATATTATGAAGTCATACTTGTACGTCAGTCCGTCTCCACTGCCGAACAGCTGTTGTCCAGCCAGTCCATCCTCGGGGACATAGCCGGTCTGTCCGCTGATCAGGTAATCCGCCATGCTGCTGGAAGCTCCGGGACTCGCTGTGGAAGCGTCCCGCCCTCGGAGCGATCAGAGTTGCTGCTGCTCTCCCACACTCCGTACGCTCAGGCTGAAGAGTCTGGAGAGTTTGTCTGCTAGACCCCGGCTTTGTGGCTCCTCTATCGGATGAAGTCACGAGGTCGGAAACTAAGGCCGATCGTCCTCGTAATGTCATTCACCTCCGAAACTGCAGCGCGTCCCGCAGCGCCGCTCACAGCAGCAGCACGTGTCCGTCTGAAGCACGACGCTCCTTTCCAGGAGTCTAAGTTACATACGGCCTGCACGTCATTTCCTTTAGAAGCGCCGCCCAGACTCCTGCTTACATTCATGAGATTAAAACTTCATATAAATCATCAGGAAAACGTTATATTTTAATATCCATCCATTATCTTCAGCTTCATCCTCTGCTATTTTCGCGTGGGGAGGGGGGTTCCCCATGCCCATCCAGGGGAGAACGTCTATATATAACGTTATACTACTTTATGATATAACACTATTTGTTTCATTATTCCATCCATCTATCTACTATCTTCCGCTTTATCCCATATTATGGGGGGGGGGGTTCCCATTCCAATCCAGGGGAGCAGACACCCAGGACAGGGCGCCAATCCATCACTGGGCACACACTCACACAGACACAAACACAAACACACTTAATATGGGGCAATTTGGAGAACTCAATTGACTGGATCCATGTTTGTGGACTGTGGGAGGAAAACGGAAAACCCGGAGGAAACCCACACAGACACGGGGAGAACATGGAAACTCCACCCAGATTGGGATTCGAACCAGGAATCCCTAGTGCTAAGAGGCAAACGTGCTAACCACTAAGCCACTGTGCCGCCCATATTTTACTATTGTAATAACATATATTTTACATGTTTATAGATGTTATACTACTGTATTATATAACACTATTTGTTTTATTATTCCATCCATCCATTATCTTCCGCTTTATCCTCTATTATTGTTGCGGGGGGTTCCCCATGCCCATCTAGGGGAGGACGTTTCGGGCGCTGGGCAGATACACCCAGGACAGGGCGCCAATCCATCACTGGGCCACACACTCACACAGATACACTCTATATGGGGCAATTTGGAGAACTCAATTGACTTGATCCATGTTTGTGGACTGTGGGAGGAAACCGGAGAACCCGGAGGAAACCCACACGGAAACAGGGAGAACATGGAAACTCCACCCAGATTGGGATTCGAATCGGTAATCCCTAGCGCTGAGAGGCGAACGTGCTAACCACTAAGCCACTGTGCCGCCCTGTTTCATTATTCTCTGCTTCACAATTATAATAGTCAAAAGTTGGAACACAACTCCCTTTTTGCTGAATTATTGTCCATGTTTTCAATTCTTATTGTAAATTTGGACTTTGTAGTTCTACAATTCCAAACATTAGTCTGTTTGTGGACTACAGTACATACTGTGTATATCTCCTTTACTCTGTTCTCTAAGGGTTAGGACCCCAGTAGCAGCACCACAGAGCAGGTATTATTTGCTTTGCTGTGCTAAAACCCCCTCACTGCATTGGGTCACTGCAGAACTGACAATAAACAATCTAAATCCTACCTGTTCTTTAATGGTTTTGACCAATAGAGAGCAGAGAACCAACAGGGGACTTACAAAACAAAAAAACCCCAGATGGATTACAGTCTGTAATTGTAAAACTACAAAGTCCATCAATATAGTAATTGGAGAAAAAAAGTAAATGGAGAAAAAAAAGGAGGTGTGTCTTAAGATGAGTACTGGTATTTACTGCTAAAATAAAATCACAATAAAAGTGAATTTACTATAGCGAGTTACAAACTACCGTATGTAAGTAATTAAGACAAAACTTCTCTAATCTTTAGCAAATCTTTAACATCTTACTACATTACCTGGTCATGTAAAATAAGTGAATACGCACCGTAAAAGAACCATCTTATTAAGAATTATATTAGTGATAAAGAAGACAAAACTCATTTCCCAATTATGTACAATCAGTAAATGAATAGTGATGGTAAAAAATTGTGTAGAGCTGTTATTAAGGGTGAAGCTTTAAATTACTTTTTTTACTTATCCTCTATTAGGGTCGCGGTGGGGTTCCCCATGCCCATCCAGGGTAGAACATCTCGGGCGCTGGGCAGATAGACCCAGGACAGGGCGCCAATCCATCGCTGGGCACACACTCACTCACACAGACACACTCTAAACAGGGCAATTTTGAGAACTCAATTAACTTGATCCATGTTTTTGGACTGTGGGAGGAAACCGGAGAACCTGGAGGAAACCCACGCAGAAACGGGGAGAACATGGAAACTCCACCCAGATGGGGATTCGAACCGGGAATCCCTAGCGCTGAGAGGCGAACGTGCTAACCACTAAGCCACCGTGTCGCCCTAAGATGATTTTTAATTGGTTTAAGTTCACAGCATATTTTATTCTTAACTTTTTAGATGATGTATTTTCTATTTAGTCATTGTTTAAGAGATTACAAACAACAGGTGAATGTTACAAGTCTGTAGTTAAATGACAAATCAAACTTACTAAGAGTGAATGCGATATGAGAACCCAGTGGCCTCTTTCTCATAGTAAGACAAAACCATAGAAAACAATACTTTGGAAAAACACCTAAAGGTGCAGAGGCAGCAGGGTGCTATGACACATCATGGGGTGGACTCCAGCCCTCTATATCTTTTGGATATCTTTGTACACAATCCAACACATGGGGGTAATTTTATCTCAGGCAGCACACGCTGTATTTGGTATGGTTTAAAATACATATGGGGACATGACAAATGAGGCGGGCTTCAGCTGAGTAATCTGTACGAAAGCCAAAGCTGCCACTAATATGCAGTCATCTGTACCATCCCTCAAGTTTATAAACATAAGAATATTGATCAAACTACATTTTGAACCTTTATTGTGTGTTTGTGGAGAAAGAATAAAAACACAAGACTCATTGTAGCTGGTTTAAAAACCTTCCAAGTAACTCTATTTCTGTATTAATATACAACCGTTGAAAATTACAGCATTTTCAGTTAATTTTAAAGGAGCTAACTATCAACAGCCATTTTCCAAAAAAAAAACAAAAAAAAAAAAAAACAACAGTGTGAGAAGTAAATGTCCAACTGAAAAGAAAAGACTGATTACTGAAGGAGGAAAAGCAGCAGTTAGTCCAAATTTCAGAGGAGTGTTTTACACTGAGTGTGTGTGTGCGTCTGCCTGTTTGTGCATGTGGTTGTGTGACTGTAATTCTGTGTGTGTGTGTGTATGTATGTATGTGTGTGTGTCAGCTGATATGGGGGTTTAAGAATGGGGCGTCTGCCAAAATACAATCGTGCTATTCTAAAACCCTGCAGCTGAGAGATGAACAAAATGGGGGTGGGGAGAGGCAATGAGATAATGAGAAAGATGAATACTGAGAGACAGAAAGAGAGGAAGAATGAGATAGAGAGACTAAGAAATAGAAAGGGAGATGCTAAGAGGGAATCAGAAAGATGAAGAAAGAGTTGAAAATCACAGCACAAAGAAAGGTGGGTCGAGGGATCGTAGGGAAAAGGAACAGATCACGAGGATAAAGGAACGAAACAAGAGGGAAAATAAACTGCCGCTGTTAAATGAGACGCATGTTCAGGTATCATGAAAGTCCTTTAGCAGTGTGCGTCTCTTCTGCTCAGCAATGTGCATCTGGTTTTCCAAATCCTGCAGAGAAACGGAGATGTTAATACACAGAAGTACAGACCAAAAAAAGTCTATATTGTATATAAGTGTATTCATTTAATCATCTACAGTAATGTAAACACTAATGCATTACCAACAAGAAAACTTTAAATTAAGGATAAGACATTTTTGGGGACATGCTCTTCTACAATTCTATCTCTTTCTTTTCTTGCTCCAATTTAACCAGTTAACAAAGTTTGCTTCTTAGGAAATGTTTTCTGTTTTGAGTCTAATGTATTGGATATGAAATCTGAACACTCTGGACATTTCACACAGTTAAATTCGCAGAGCTAAAAATGGTGAAGTGAAATGACAGTGTGAGGACAACCTCAGCAAAAAGTGCAGCCACAGTATAAAAACAAGCTTATTACTGTTGTAGCTGGCAACAAAGCTGTTATCTGGCAAACTGTGCATGTTTGGTAACTGCTTTGTGTTAAGTTATTGCATGCACAGGGCACTTTTCGCAGTACAGTTGTAAATCAGTTATAGAACAGTGGCATTATCTTTTTTTTTAATTATGCAATGTCTCACTCCTCGGTCAGTGGCGTTCAGCTCTCCTTCTCCTCTCTCGTAACTGTCCGCCCTCTCCACTTTCCATGACAGATTCTCGATCTCCGCTTCCAATTGTGCCTGCTGATACTCAAACTGCACAGACATCAACCACAGACTATACGTTAACCACCAACGGTGCTATAAACATCTAAACCCGTGAGTCATGTACATTTTTAGGTCATTTGTTAAAAAGACAATTAATAAATGTATATTTATACAATCGACAATAATTCCTCACCAGTTTTTTGCGAGGTCCAGACTCCATGTAGTAGGCATAAGGGTACGTATACTGCAGTGTGTAGCGACACTAATAAAAAGACACCGGAACCACATAAAAAATTTATTATACAAAAAATAAAATGGCCATTTATGTTATATTTTGGACAGGTGTACAGGAAATCAGAGGATGATTATTTTACCAACACATCATTATATAAGCCAAGATGCTAAACACAGTATATAAAAGACAGATTATTAATAAGCTGTCTGTTATATACTGTGCATATTTTTGCATTAAATGCAAAAAATGTTACAAACAAATGTATGATCATGAGACATTTTAGTTAATAAAAGTTAATAAGTTAATAAAAAAAATGAACATCAAAAGAATCTTTAAACCTATAAAACGCAACATATGAGGATTTAAAAAAAAAGTCTGATAATAAATGAAAAATTAAAACGTGGACTAAAACTCCTGACTGCTTTTTAGTTTTAATTTTAAAACAAAATGCTTATACTTTCTAAAAAACACCAGCATATCGTACATAGAACTGATATTTGTTTTGTAGACACTGGGCGTTCGCATGCCTGCACAATGACTGTGTGCTTAATTTAATTTACCTTGGCCAGAAGTCTTGCAGCATTCTGCATGTACTGCCAGTCAATCCAAGTTCCCAGGTTATTCATTACTCGCTCATGAATCTTCTCCTGGATACGTTGATATGTCTGAGCCTCCAGCTGCAAACTCTTATTGTGGTTCTCCCACTGATGAAACAGACACATGCATTGTGAGTAAGGGGTTCAAGAGTCCACTCCCCAACCCCCAAAAAAATATATACAAATTTTAAAATAAGAGGTTGAAAGTAATGATTCTGTTTCACTATTAAATCGATTTACTATAATAACTGCAAGGTGAAGAGTCCAGTAGCACCAAAAGTACTATCAGCATAATAATAAAAATATTTTAAGGTAAATACAAGCGCTGTTTATGATATTATTTTAGAAACTAAAGATGACGCATACTACTTAAGTGGAGAAGTTGAAATCGTGGAATCAAAACTGTAAAACCCATTTGTACAACCAACACATATTGCAATACAACAAAAATTACATGTGCTGAACAAAACATTCCTAAAAGGGACAGAGAGACAGACCAATAGTAGTTATTGGACAAATATTTGGAATATAAAAATGATCTAATGGATAATAATAGAAGAAAGAATAATGTGTACTGAATAATGGGACCAGTGAGCATACATAAATAGACCTAAACTGAATGGAACTTAAAAGTTCAAAACGGTGTTTAGACATCATCCTTAGGGATGCTTAGTCTTGGGATGATGAATGACCTAAAGTGACAGTCTCACACGCCCCGACCTAAATCACAGTTTAATATGGACGTTAGATGACTTGTCCTTTACATGATCTTTGTTGGTCGGCCAATATTAGGGAGGGTAATAATGGTCATGAATTTCCCTCCACTCATAAAATGGTTCAGTTTACCAGCTTACAGGGTACAGGTTCTGAGAAAACTGTGTTCAATAGACCATGCTATATTTTTACAAATGTGCATTGTCAAGATATGACACCCTTGTTATTTTAATGACTAACGGTTCACATGATGCATTTTCCTAAGTAAATAAAATACCAACATTTTTCTTACTTACTTTATTTAGTTCTTGCTATTTAATCTTATGTGATGAATGATTAATGGACTTGAAGATTTTTCAACTTTTACGGACTGGTGGTTCAAAGTCAGGCTAATGACTGCACCATGTAATAAATCCCTTCAACCCTTATTCCAGTTTCCATTTAAATAACTGATGTATTATGAAATATGTTTATGAAATGTCATGGCGCAAAATGTGAAGTAAGCCTGGAGATATTTATTTCAGTTTTGATTCCTCTCTGTGGGAAATAAACTGACTATTTAAAGTGACATGATGCTTTTAAAGTTCTGTACATGTGTCTCACCCTTTCAAAGTAGAAAAGGTACTTCTTCAGGGCCTCTCTAGCTTGTGCCTGTTGGCTTTGGTTGACGATGTCAGGATTCTCTTTGTAGCGACTACACTCGTAATACTCACTGCCATGAGTCTTCCAATCTCCCAGACACATCCAGCAGAAATCTACACACAACATACACACACTTTTTAGTTCTGATGTTGTATCAGGGTTGGTCAAATGTGATTAGGTAATCTTTCATGTGCAGCCCCAGGGCTCTTACCGTGTTTACACTTAGAACATTGCTGCAATGAGAAAACAGAAAAAAAATAGGAAATTGATTAAAAAATTTTGTTTTAAACATGACCTAAATCTCTCTATAAAATATTTATATCATTGTATCATGATACTATGATAATGATATTTGTATCATGCGAAAAATACAATTTATGTCATTGTTTTAGTTTATGTTGTACAAAGTCTTATTAGCTTTCATGTCATGCATATAGCATTGAATTTTATTTTTATTTATTCTTAATTATATTTCTATTTGAGATACCTGTACTCTTTTTACTGAATTTTCCCTCGGTGGGAGTTATAAAGGCATCACAGCTGGAAAAACACAACCTTCGCGATTGCCTTAGGATTAAATTCAAGCCTCATCCCATATAGGTATAGTATTAATAGTTGAGTTTATTTAATGATAACATGAGTGCATCATAAATGTACACAGCCATGTCACGAACTGATGGATGTGCGACCATCTGCATTCTCAGACTGGAGCAATGTAACTGTAATGTATTTAATGTCATTGATTATAAAAATGCATAAATAGGATTAACCATGCTGTCTCCACTGTTTAAGACGCAGCTGGATTTCACTAGAAAGCATGGACTTCTGTAGTGTTTTTTTTTAGACAGAAACCAATAAGGAGAAGTAGGTTTTGAAAAGGCTAATGGGGAACCCCCTGCAAACCTTGATAGAGGATGAAGAGGAAAATAATAACAATAGAATATTCTGGTCATTTAATGTACTGAATTCTAAATAGCATTAGCTGACAAAATGTTGACCTAAATATATTTTTGGAGCGCTCAGGATTTCAGTCTAACTAAAACTATAAACATGTCTTTTTGGAGATGCATCTGGTCTTGTTACAGCCTGGAAGTGCACACGGCACCAGGCCAGCTAATGCAGTCAGTGCTTATTACTCACCATGTGGTTGCAGCCTCCATTTTTCTCGATGCAGATATTGCACTTTGGACACTGCAAAGAATCATCAAAAGGATCTCACCATCAACAGAGCCAGTGTTCAGGTCATGAGTAGATAAAAAGTTTACAGCAGCTCAAAAGCATGTAATGAGAATTATACTCACGTCTTTAGTGTGAGCACTGATGTAGTTGGCCGTCTCCGAATCATCTGCACATTTTGTTAACCATTTGCGAATGGTAGCGCAGTCTGTGGGGGCATGGTACATCTGTCTGCATTTAAAACTGTGGACAAGCCAAAAACTTATTATTATGGTGCATTGTGCACACCGTGTGCAAGACTGGTCGACATGCTCTTTGCCATCTAACACCCCTCCAACAGACTATTTTAAAACCTTGTGAATATACCTATGCCAAAATAAGGTTCAGGTAAATTTCTGCCGTATTGCAACCTTCACAATGAAAAACACAGGTTTAAATTTTTTTGTGAAGCCCAATGTTAAGACAATGACCATCACTGGTCTTGGTGTTCTGGTTTAGAAAGCCTGGTTTTTGTATCTGTAGGATAATTGTACAGTAGTTAGAGGTGAAGGCAATGTTCAAATTTATGCATTGCTATAAAACCAGTGTGCGTGCATGATAATATAGGAGTATAGTTACCAGAAGACTTCATTGCAGCAATTACACTGAACTCTGCGAGCACGAGGCTCTTGCACCTTTATGACTATTGGACAGTCCGCACCAGGGCAAAGCTGTAGCTGGAAGTGACTCTACCCATGAATAGAAAAAAAAAAAACACAGACACACAGGAGTTAGTCATTACTCATGCAGTTTAAACAATTGAAAACTTTATAACACTATGCGGTAATACTTCCTCTATAAGCAAACAGTTTATCTCTGTTCGCTGATTAAAGCACAATTCAGCTCAAACCAACAGAATTCAGTGCAGTACATAAACACCCTGGAAATAATTGCTGTCTGTTTAGACAGCAAAAAGAAAAATAAACATTCATTCATTCATTATCTCCCGCTTTATCCTCTTTTAGGGTCACGGTGGGGTCCCTCATGCCCATCCAGGGGAGAACGTTTCGGGCGCTGGGAAGATACACCCATGACAGGGTGCCAATCCATCGCTGGGCAGACACTCACTCACACACTCACACTCTATATGGGGCAATTTGGAGAATTCAATACACTTGATCCATGTTTTTGGACTTGTGGAAACCGGAGAACCTGGAGGAAACCCACGCGGACACGGGGAGAACATGGAAACTCCACTCAGATTGAGATTCGAACCGGGAATCCCTAGCGCTGAGAGGCGAACGTGCTAACCACTAAGCCACTGCACTGCCCGAAAGATGAACAGGATAAAAAAAATTATCAATAAAGAAATACTTTATGTTGTTACATCTTTTGTGGAACATGGTCTTGTTGAGTGCCCTGTCCTGTATGATGCTGAATGTCTCAAAAAATTTTATACCTATTTTTTTTTATGTTCAGAGTTTTGATTAATTTGATTTTAAAATATGGATGGTGGGTGGCACAGCTTAGTGGGTAGCACATTCACCTCTCAACACTAGGAATCCAGGTTCGAATCCCGATCTCTCCGGGATTTCTCCGGTTTTCTCCCACAGTCCAAAAACAAGGATTCAAGGTAAACTGAATGCTCTAAATTGCGACATATACTGTGAGTTATAGATTGGCATCCTGCCCTGGGTGTATTTACCCAGCACCCTAAATGCTGGATGGACACCAACAACCCGAGTAGATGATTAAGCAGTTGCCATACTGCATTAAGTGCGTTACACAACTAAACTTTTACTACTACTACTACAGCTGATAAGTCTTATGCACCTGAATTCTTAACAGCATTCCCTTTTCAAACTTCTTTAAATATTTTTTTATATGTGGAAATTTGTCTTAGTTTGAATAACACAGATGGCTTAAAAGATCACAGCTAAATCAATTGTAGATCCATTTGAGGTTGAGAACAACTCTAACTATCATTAGACACAACCCACATAACCAGAAGAAGTTTCAGTGGGTTACCAAAAGCCACCATTTTCAGGAACCACTCACATTCTGCTCTATAGACAGATGAGGGCATAAAGAGCTTATTTGAATAAAAAATTACATGTGGTTATGGCAATAAACATAAATCTACACATGCAGAAAAGCAGACTCACCCTGACCTTATTATGAAACACACCCAAAGGCCTTAAACCAAAAGATAGGATCAACAAAATAACACACATGACTGCCCCAATCAGGAAGAGTCACCTTAAGAAGTGTTACTACGATGCCCATTTGGCAAAGGTAGTTACAGATTTTTAAAGGATTTGAAGTGACAAAGGATATGATCAATCAACCCCTGATTGAGATTGGCCTGAATTCATTCTAAGCAGTTAAATGGAGCTCTCCTTAAAGCACATGAATAACATTTAGTCATTAAAATGGTTTCACCAGTTGCCTAAAGTTTTGTAAACTCTCCAAAATCTAATTAAAAGTATTTAAAATTAAATAAATTTAAAAAAATAATAATAATAAAAATCACCTTAGGTTTGTGCTACTAGGAGGATTTACGGTTTCACACACTGCATAAGTATTTGTTCATTAAAAAACCTTCACAGATGTGTGTGAATTGAATATGAAAAGTGAGTCATGCAGCAAGCTCTAGGCACACAAACTGTTCTACCATACGAAGAAAAGATGATGTCCTGATTCAATCTGAAGCAAGCAGTTAATGTAGTGAAATCCTATCGACAGCCTCAAGTTAACGCTGATCAGTTTGGGAAAATGAGCTAAACTTGAACTAAGTTAATATGCAAGAATCATTATCAGTCACTACATACATTTAGTTGCCATTTTTGCTGCTTGTGGAGATTAAACCACATACTGAAAGGAAAGGGCATGGTGGTTAGCAAGAGTGTCTCTCAATACAAAGGGACCCAGGTAGAGATTTTTTTGTATTTATATACTACCAGTTTATGGATTTCATCCATCCATTATCTTCGGGTTCGGGTCGCGGTGGCAGCAACCAAAGTAGGGAGACCCAGACCTCCCTTGCCCCAGCTACCTCCACCAGCTCGACTGGGGGAACCCCAAGGCGTTCCCAGACCAGCTGAGAGATATACTCCCTCCAGCGTGTCCTGGGTCTTCCCCGGGGTCTCCTTCCAGCCGGACTTGCCTGGAACACCTCCCTAGGAAGGCGCCCAGGCCAGTTTATGGATTTGCTGTGGATTAACTTTATCCTGAGGTCCTTAGAAATCTTGCCAGTGTGCACACCAATGTGGATTTTTTTTCTCTCCACTGTTCACAACTGCAGGGGCGGCACGGTGGCTTAGTGGTTAGTACATTCGCCTCTCTGCACTAGGGATTCCCGGTTCGAATCCCAATCTGGGTGGAGTTTCCATGTTCTCCCCGTGTCTGCGTGGGTTTCATCCAGGTTCTCCGGTTTCCTCCCACAGTCCAAAAACATATATCAAGTCAATTGAGTACTCCAAATTGCCCCATATAGAGTGTGTTTGTGTTGAGTGAGTGTGTGCCCAACGATAGATTGGCGCTCTGTCCTGGGTGTATCTGCCCAGCGCCCGAAACGTTCTCCCCGGGATGGGCATGGGGAACCGCCCCCACGACCCTAATAGAGAATAAAGCAGAAGATAATGAATGGATGCAATGCTAAAAACAAATGCAGTTGAAACCAATTACAGTCTTTATATTTAAATAGCAGTGTAATGGACATTTTCTTGATGTGCATTCAAATAAAAAATAAAAACAACTTTGTATTAGAAGACTTCTACCAGTTTTAAATCTTATACAACACAGTCTCACTTCATAATAAACCATTTTGTTCTGCATTATTATGTGAAACTGATAACTGCTGCAGAGTTTTAAATCACGTTAAATAAGTCTTCAGCTTTCGAACACTTACTGAATTTGTATCACGTTGCTAGTCGTCCACAACAGAATTATCTGTGTGGGGCGGAAAGTACAGAACAAAACGTTCTTTAGCAACTTTCTTTTCAGATTCCTACATGGTGCATACTTCTGTTTTATACTTTATTAATACATCCCTGTTAACACAAATGAGCACATGCAACACACACAAAAACAGAAAGGCTACCTCCACATAGTCCCTGAAGAGGTAGCGTCTGTATTTGTCTTTCAGCTCCTCACTGGGCAGCAGGGGCAGGACAAAGTCTTCGGGCGTTTGGAGAGAACAATCCTGTGCCATGCACGAGATCCCTACAAACACACAAGATTTAGATGTAAATCTGAACATGGATAAGGACACGTCCTAATGCTCAAACCAAAAGGAAAGCATAAAAGTAGCAGGGCCTGTAGATGAGGTCAAATCACTTTACATCTTGCCAATACATTATTAAACGTGCTCTGCCTTGTCAAAATTTTAATTTCCCAAAGGTTGTGAGATTAGTTTGAATTACAGATGACTCACAGAAAGCACATCCTGCTTTATGAATTGCAAGCTCATGAAGTACACTTATTTAAATGATCTTCACTTTTCCACAATAATTGCTTGAGGAGGAACGAGCTGAAAACGACTTTTGTACTTTGTGTGCAGATTATTTTTAAGGTACTTTTTCCTGAAATATTTGCTCCACTTTTTTTTTTATTTGTCCGAGTTGGTTGAATGACACTTGTAAAACCTTTCACGATCAGTGCTAAGTAGTCTCAATTGGATGGAGATGTGCACTTTAACTAGGTCATTAAAGATTATGCAACACTACTAAATTGCTTTTGGTCTGAGCTTGGCAGAACCGCCCTGTTAAAAGTTTTAGTTTTTCCACCTAAGCTCATTTGTCTTGAAATATTTCCATGCATCTCAGTCAGGATAGTATTTATGTTCTATCCTTTTATTGTTCCACAATCACCCAGTCGCTCTGTTGAAAACATCCCCACACTTGCACAAATAAAATTAAAATGTAAAGCTTAGTCCAAAACAGATATGCGTTTAGATTTCCAGTTTTCAAAACTTTTTCAGTCAGCTTGGCATACAGGTTTGCAATGACCGCAGAGAACACACAAGATGAGACTAAATCCTTAATTGTGTAATTGATTACGGTTGTATTTGGTCACTCTGTGTATTTATTAATGTTTCTTATAATAAAGTACTGTGCTACATGATGTTTTTAATACAGTGGTGTCCATTTGGTGTGGAGCAGCTCCTGTTAGCTGACCCAACGGGGCTTATAGGAGTAACCAAATATTCTAAAAATAGCTAAACATTTCGTAAGCTGCCTATCCTGATCTGGGTCATAGTGAGTGCTGGAGCCCGCAACCCACAGCTCACAAGGTGATATGGACAGGTCACTATTCAAACACAAGGCAGCCATAGAAGTAACTCTAATGACCTACTGGCATGTTTTTTAATAGGAAAAGAGAACCAGAGCTGTGGAAGGAATACAGACAGAAACAACATGCAATCTCCAAACCGTAAAAAACTTGTGATGAGGTTGGTGTTTAACAATCTAATGAGAACCTAATGTATCTCTTTTGGAATCCAGAATTTCAAATGGGTTATAAATTTGTAATTAGATGCACAGATGAATTCACATGTTATATTCAATAACTAGCGAACTAGGCATATTTGAATATAAAAGTTGTTTACTACTCTTTACTGTTCTTTCATTTGTAAGTCGCTTTACATAAAACTGTCTGCTAAATGAAAACATAATGTAAATGTATGTTCCTTATTATATTTGCAGTAAGAATTGATGACGCATACGTATTTTACAGCAGGTCACACAATTGATAATAAAACTTGTGCTAATGATTGAAAACCAAGTACACATCAACCCCACTGCATAATACAGTAAACTACATGAACATTTAAAAGCTTTGTGAGCCTGCACATGTACACTTACCCACTCCTACCCCATCTTTAACCAGCACTGTGCAGTGCTGCTCCCAGCAGGATTTGCAAAAGGAGTGCTGACATGGTAAAGAGAGCAATGCATCTCTCCGAACAAACTGCAGACACACCCCACACTGCAATGATGAAGTGGCCTACACACACAGTAAGAGGAAACCTTCCCATAAATCAAACTTATAATCGAAGTGAAAATGACCAGCACACACAAAATGTCGGAGACTCAGTCAGGTAATACGATCCGAAACTAAGATATTCACAAACATACTCTGTTCAACAGCCAACATAAAGCTAAAATATTGAAGAATTATAAAAATGTATTTTTGAAAACTTACAGTGAGAGATCGGCAGGTACTTATAGGCTGAACTTGTGCCTCACAAAGCAACTGAGAAGAGTTGGATTTGTGCCTATGTTATACAGTAGAGATGTAAAAAACATTTTAGGGGCTCAGTGTTTGTAAAGAAAACTCGGTAATTTCAGAGGAATTATTCACAAGACTCACCTGTCCAGGATTTGAGACACTTGCCAGTGAAAATGAACAAGGACCAATTTGGCTACAGATGGTGACACCTAGACATGAGAAAACAAGGCTGAATAAAACATGAGCAAGTTTTTCTGAAGATGTAATATGATGGACTGAAAAAGAAATGACAAAACATTAACAGAGTCATGTGTTTAAGTAGTGGGACATGTTCTATTACTCTTCAGAAAACTGAACCACCATCACATCTCTGAGGTAACAAATTCAAGTTTAGTCCATTTTTATAGCACTTTTTACAAAACTGCATTGTCCCAAAGCAGTTTCACAATGTTCCAAGTCTAAACTCCCAAATAGTGCAGCAAAAGAAAAAAGAGGAAACATTATAAGACCTGAGGCTCAGCAAGAGACATATACTGTTTGAGCAACCAGGGAGTGGGAGCAGTTCAAAATAAATAACTAATATATATATATATATATATATATATATATATATATATATATAGTTATTTATTTACTTTTAAACTGCTTCCACTCCCACTATATATATATATATATATATATATATATATATATATATATATATATATATATATATATATATATATATATATATAAATATGTGTGTGTGTGTGTAACAGATAATGTATGGATTGTATTTAGATGTCCATTTAAAAATCAAGTGCGTTAAATCAACTATAGATGTTTAACACTCTGATTGGTCAATTATGACATTAGTGATGTCATTTCTATATGTTTGCTATAAATGCAACGGTCATATAAATTCAAGAATTTATACTGAAATTTGTACCAACATTAAAACCATAGCAAATGAGGTTGTGTTATTCATCTGATGTCTGCAACTAAGCCAGTCATGGCTGTGATGTTTCAACACATTCCTTTATATCTTCAGTATAATTTGTTTATACATTAACATGCTTAAACACTTGAGCATCACATCTAAAACATGTAAGTGTCGTGTCACCTAAACAGCCTGTTTTTCTTCATATGGTATCTGAAGTAAATATTAACACCTCAGCAGTAATGATAAGAAATGAAAAACCTCCAGCACCTTTGTCTGTTCTTTGCGGTACAGAGAAAATCATGAGCAAATAATTACTTCTGAATTCATTGATATTTCAGTCTCTGTTAATTAAGCTTCACCCGCACTTGCAGTCATCCTCTACACCCACACACTGAGAATATGATCCCACAGCACTGAGCAGGAGGGTGAAATCTTGTTGAAATTATAATTGGCTTGTTTACTCAGTTCTGTGTAAATGCAGCACTTATGAATTAGACATTAGAATATAGCCTTTGATTATGGCATAACAGTGTTCTGTTTTTTATATTTAATTGTTCTAAAAAAAATAAAGATAATTTAATAAAAATTTAAAAGTTGATCATTTCAGTTAGTTGTGGTTCTAACGAAGATTCTAATGCTTCAAAATAAGTATATTGTCTTGAGAAGTTTTGAGTAGTAGTACAGTTGTCAATAAGTGTGTCACAATACCTCAGCACATGAAGTGACAGGTGAGGGCTTAATCTAGTTTTAGTCAATAAGTAAGGAGAAATTTTAGTATTAAAATATGTCTTTTTATATATTTTTTCCGTTTTCTATTTTGTAGTCAAGTTCATATAGTTTGGCATAACCATTGAAATTATTTGGTATGCAGCAGAAACCGAGTAAAATGACATATTAAAAACTTATGGAACAGATATGTACACAATCTGTAGCACTGCAAACAAATGTATATAAAATAATAAGAAAAATGAACACAGTTTAAAAAAAAAGTAATTAAATAAAGTAAATTATATTTAAGTTGTAAATCTAGCAACCGCAAAATACTGTAAATGCAATACCATTGGAGTATTTTCTGTGCCTACATTGATTTATTCCAGGATAATAAGTCCAGTTACATTCATGCTGGCACTGAGCAGGTTTAATACCTTGGGGTATTTCTATAAACTGTTTATTACTCTATCATTAATCTATTTAAAGTTAATTTATTCACTTGTTTATTAAATCATGTTTAAGAATAGAAACATTTTAGTGATTCAGTTTTAAAGCATGTTCTTATTGTAAAATCACTGGGACACAAAATGTTCCTGTGATAGTTAGTGGTAAGAAACCCAGAAGAAGATTAATTTAGTTTTGTTCTCTTAGTTATCCAATATTTCCGAGAGATTAAGCAGTAAAGGATTAGTATTTATTTTCATATATTGCAGGCAAGATTCTAAACAGATAAAATATTTATTTTAAGTACACCAAGGGTACTAGGGAGAAAACATCTGCAATAGAAAATGGAACCATATTCTCGTAAACACATGCAATGTTGGCGGTCAGTGTTTACAAAAGCTACACCACTAGCTTATTAAATTACTGGAAACACTTAATCCAAATATAAAATGCTGAATAACACATTGAGTTATAAGCATGAGGGAATATTGCTTAAATTGTAACTGTTGCAAAAATTCTTTTGGCTGCTGATATATGCCAATAAACCAAAACCCTGTTATAAATATAAAACTAGATGCTCAAGTGATTTAAACTGTTTATATGAATACAGTGGTAAAAACATTTTGCTATTGGTCTTGATTGTTTAAAAGACCATGAGGTGTTTCCAATGGAACAGTTGCAGAGGTCAAAATTTTATGTCAAATTTTACAATGAGCAGAAGGTACACATCAGATGACCCAGCCATTGTGGTGCGAGTGCATCACTTGTCACTAAAAAGGTTAGAAATAGAAATAGATGGCTGCATTGTAATTTGTTTGGGTTGTAATGCCATGAGTTATCTTTCAGCTCTACTCATGGCAGAAGGTGGGGGTGCAGTTTATATAGTCTTATTACAAAGTTATAATTGAGCCTTTGTTCCAAAAGCATCAAGGAATGTCAAGATTTTTGAATTGTTATTTAGAATGCCTGAGTCTGTATAGTCTCACCAGCCTGCTCATTTCAAATGTGCAGCAATCCCTTCCCACATCTAGTTTGATTGAAGTTTTCCATGCTGATTTATACTAAACCAAAACTTCCACTCCTGATATCGCCCTTATATCAGTTCATTTATATTACAGGTTTGCAGTCGCAGTCCACCAGAATCCAAAGACACCACAAGGTCTGTGGATGTGACTTAAATAAAAAGCCCTGAGAAAAATCCCTGCTCAACTGGCAGCAGCTGAATATGTTAGTTTTGCACTAGATGAAAGCCTTGACTCTAAAGACATTTATGAATTATTAATATGTGCACGAGGCACAGACAGCTGGCAATAACTACACAATTATTTATTTATGATATTTGATTATTATTGAATGAAACCTGATTCAGAAACATCAGAATCACCACTTTCAAAATGACAAATTAAAAATAAATAATATCAGTTTGTAAATTTTTATAAAGGGGACAAATTATGTCACTCTCCTCCAAATTCATTCATTCATTCATTATCTTTCACTTTATCCTCTATTAGGGTCGTGGTGGGGGTTCCCCATGCCCTTCCAGGAGAGAACGTTTCGGGCGCTGGGCAGATACACCCAGGACAGGGCGCCAATCTATCGCTGGGCACACACTCACTCACACATACTCACTCTATATGGGGCAATTTGGAGAACTCAATTGAACCCGGAGGAAACCCAGCATACACGGGGAGAAAATGGATCCCTAGTGTTGAGAGGCGAACGTGCTAACCACTAAGCCACCGTGCCGCCCACTCGCCTCCAAATCATATCATTAAAAGGTATCTGGTCATAAACCCCTTATAACTTTAGAGACATATATATATATATATATATATATATATATATATATATATATATATGTTTTTTTACTATTAATACTGGCCATATTCCCCATGGTGAGACTAATTAAGGTACATTTTACTTTGTTTTTGCATTTAATGAAATTTTATAAGAATCCAGTTTGTATCCTTACACACTATTCCATCAGCTACATTGATTTAACGATAAAAAAAGGAGCAACATGCAGTGTTTAACAACCTCTCACTTTTCCCCACAAAGTCAAGACCTCAGTTGTCTCCAGCAAATAGCCAACAACACAGTTTCTTAAACATACAAACCTTAAGGGAGCTGGACACATGGTTAACCTCCTCTGTCAGCAGTCTCTGGCTCTCTCTATAACTCAAACATGAGAACTGGTAGGCTTCGGGATCAAACGCATCAGCTTCCTGTTGCTCCACGTCGTTAGCTGCATCATCGTAATAGTAAGTTATGTCACCCTGATCTTCCTCCTCAGCACCGTCGTTCTCCTCATCCTCAAAATCGTCCTCGTTACTGTCAGAAGCTTGGCTACTCATGTCCACAGACATAGCCCTCAGGGCCTATCCACGCACCGACACAAACACCGCTCCCCACCAACAAGCGGCCCTCTGTGCTGCCGTTGTCTGCCCCAGACTGGATTCTGGATCCTAGGGGCCTCGAGAAGCTCAGCAACAGCGAAAAAAGCAGAAGAAGTCACACTCCCCGTCACTCATGAGGAAAGACTGTGGGATGAGCAAAGCGAAAGAAGAACCTAGAAAAGATACATGAAGTGTAAGAAGAAAAAGAGGGGAAAAATTAATAAATAGAAAAAAATAATAAATCACACATTTATCACTGCTGCAACCTACATGATTACATTATTACAATATAATTTTTATTACATTTTTTTTTTTTTTTTTTACATTTTTTATACAACACTTTATATATTTGTTACATCTAGACATTTTTCCCCTGTACAGAGAGGACATAAACCTTGCTTTATAGTTTTGACTCCTACATATGGTAATTCCAGCAGATGTGGGGACAATGGCTGCTAATGTTTTGTAAACACATTAATTCACTCTTTTTCTAAGTAGCTTATGCAAATTAGGGTCAACGGAGGGGTTGATAGTAATGCTTAATAGAAAAACATTATAAGGTACACATGAACACAACTTCACACATAGGGAAAATTTAATATCTCCAATTTGCTTAACATGCAAAACTTTTCAAAAATCTTTAAACTCAAAATCCACATACACACTTAGAGAACATGCAAACACAACACCAAGGGATTCTGGGCAAGCAGATAGTAATTGAACCCAGGACCTTCCTGCTGTTAGACAACAGCACCTGCCGGCATGTAGCATATTTAACATCAGTCATTACACAATTAAAAAACAGACACATTGACCTCTGTTAGATTATTAAGTAATAAGAAACATTGATTTCATTCCTGAATAAAGTGTTAATTTGCTTAAAAAATTCTTAATTTTTACACCAATTCTGGTGAAGGTTTAGGATCTCACTCAGTGGCCCAACACTCGGACAGCTTGGCTGTGTTTGGACCTGAATACTTAATCCTGTAAATACTGCATGGCCTGTCCAGGATTCAGGTCAAATCCAAATAGTTTAATACATTACGAAATCTTGCCCATATAAACCTTGTTTTTGGTTTTGCCGACACCAGCCTTCAAAGCCTCTGCTTTGGCTGATTTGTTGTTAAGAGGTTGTATGGGTTCAATGACATTTGAAATGCAGTCTTTCAATAAAAACACAAGCCTTGTGTACTTCTGTGTGGGGTTAAGGCTGAATTCCTTTGAAGGTCATTTATTGAAGGGTGGGGGTTAGGATACTATTTTCATCATACTTGCTTTAATGCTTGACCAGGACGCAGGGCTCCACGAGGAGTATATGATGCCACAATAAATAACACAGGCCAGGAACAGGGCAGGGGACCAGACCATGTTAGACCCCTCAGACCATGAGCATGTTGTAGCTCAGTGTTTAGGGTGTTGGGCTATCAATTTGAAAATTGTGGGTTTAAATCCCAGGTCCAATGAAGTTACCGACGTGGTTCCTTGAACAAGATCCGTAACCCTCATTGCTCTGGGGATGCTGTGGTCAAACCCTGTGCTGGCTTTGGATAAAAGCGTTTGCTAAATGACTAAATGTAATGTAAATGTAATGTGTTGCTCGCTGCCAAATGCGCGTCAGCAGCTCGTCATGGGATGATGTTGAATCGATGCCAGGGGGTCGAAAATGGATCAAGGGATCTGAAACGCAGTATAACATCTACCTGGAGTATTTCCAGTCGTCTGCATTCCGCTCGGTGCTATTAATAACTGAAGCTGACAAGAACCGAGCGCTGAGAGAGAGATCACAGTTTGAAGGCAGAGGGAGGAAGACAAATCGCAGGCTGTTCCGTTTGTTTATATTAGCTTTAGCTTCACGGTTAATAACCTGCAGTACGCGGAGGAAACGTGGAGCGTCTCAAATCCCACGCAACAGCACTAACAATTCAACTGTTCACCTAAAACACTAAATGTGCTTTAACTAAAGCAATGACGTACGAGTCGGAACCAAGCGTTTTAACGCGTGCGAAGGATAAAAGAGCCAGGGCATGAATTTTATTATGAAAATAATGTTCCAGAAACGACAAACAAAATCCGTACGCATTGTAGCTCAAAGTCCTCGCGCGAGTTGGGGGCGAAAAAAGTACATTTAAACGTCCCGGGAGACGGAGACGCCCGCTGCCGCCTGGTCGCACTTCAGCCTGGGGACTCGCATGTAAACAAGGCCGTCTGATAAGATGTATGTTCAGAACCAAAACCAAACCAGAACGCATCGCGCACAAATCCGGAGACATTACTTACGTTTAAGGCAAAAAATACCCCCAAATAATCCAGCGTTGACGGGAGGTTAACAGCCAAACGTCTGAAACACAACTGATCCTGCTCACCTAACAGAACACAGCTCAATATACAAGGCGATTTCTTACAGCCCGTCGTCAGTTCCGCTTCCCTACAGTCGTATCCCTAACCGATAACGGAATAGCACACTACGTAGGCCACGAACCAACTCGTTTTAAACTGGATGAAGTGCACTACGTGCCACATTAGGGTTGTGATGAGGTTCAGCCCGTCATCCACAAAGACCGAATATGGTGCAGCGCTTTGAATGGCTCTACAATTTCGAAGCAAAGTTAAGAGTTTGGTTGCAAACTTAATTTAGTGTTTTTACCACATATAGTGACTGAAGTCAATAAACCACATTTAAAAATTATATGAGCCATTCAGTCAAGCCACGAAGATAATCACTTTTAGTAATAATTTCATAAGGATGGCATTGTGGTTTAGTGTTTAGCATGTTCATCTCTCAGCACTGGGGATTCAGGTTCGAATCCTAATCTGGGTGGACTTTCCATGTTCTCCCTGTGTCCACGTGGGTGTCCTCCCACAGTTCAAAAACATGGAATTGAGGAAAATGGAATGCTCTAAATTGCCCCATTTAGTGTGTGTGTGTGTGTGCCCAGTGATAGATTGGTGCCCTGTCCTGGATGTAAACTGAATGCTCTAAATTGCCCTATCTAATGTATGTTTGTGTGTAGGTGTGCCCAGCAATAGATTGGCACCCTGTCCAGGGTTTATCTGTCCTGCACCCGTAACGCAGACGCCTGAGTGGGCATAGGGACCCCCCTCCACCCGACCCTAGCAAAGGATTAAAGCGGAAGATGATGAACGAGTGATTTCATTAATGAAACAAGAGTATTCAAGTTCCACAAGTCACAGTTTACTCAAGTTTCAGATGTCTTATTCATTTTAATAAAAAGCAAAACGTGTACTTTAGTATAAAACAAGAGTTTTTTTGTTTTTTAATTCTTTCCACGGGTCTTTAAAAAGTTCAATAAAAAAACAGTACTATCATTACAAGGTCACCTGAGGTAAAAGAATGGCATGTAACATTTAGTATTTTTATTTTACACGAGACAAAAAAAAAAGAATAATATTGAACATCTGATGTATTAAAAAAATATAAAACGTCAATGTCGTCATTACAGCAAATGACTAAATAATTGCAATATCAGTGTATAGTGGTAAAAAATGTAAATAAAAAATGTATTGCATTCAATACCATCATACATGCTAAAATAAAGTATTTTTTATTTACCTATTTAAGACCTAATACTATATGGGGACATACCTCAGTCCCATAAAAAGTACATATACAGACATTTAAAATAGTTGTATGCTCCCAATATTGTGGGAACAATTTTAAAAAGACACTTTTTGTTACAGTTGTTGTGCCCCTGGCATATTAATGCATGACAAAATAAAGACCCTAACTGACCTACACAAAACCAGATTTGAATGACATGGACATCTCACAGAACACCTTGTTTATTTAGCCATTCATTATATATAAGTGCTTCAATACAATTTACTAATGCGGTAAATATTTGCTGTGGCATTACAATATTTTCACATTTGACTGTTTTTCTTTTCTTTACATAGCAGATATAATTTTCTCCACTATTTTTAAAGAAATCCAAAAATTTATGTGCATAATATTGGTTTTAGGGTATATACTCAAGATCAACCACAAACACTACAATATTTGCAGCTCGCTGGTCATCTAATCAGTTCATCATTCAGTTAATCTAGTTTGGATTTCATTTACTCTATTTTGCATGTACTTCTGGAATATTTTGGGGGTTTTGGAATTTTCTTGAGACAATAGTTTCCAAAAACTTTAGTTTGTGTCTTTGGATGGTCCAGTTATTTTAAAGTGTTTTTAGAGCAATATCCTGTTGTGAAAATCTTCCTCTTTGGACAAATTGTTTAATTAACGTATGCTCATACAACAATGCAATCACAATTTTCAACTCAACACAGTTTTGCTACTTGTGGCCAAAATTTTACTTGTTAATCAGTTCACAACCCTCATATAGGTTGGCATATTTTATATGTTATTTCATATGTTCTTTAGCATATTTCAAACAAAATTTACTATCGTAAAGCTGCAGGTTAGGTCTAGCACATGACTTTTCCATAAGGTTTATGTTTGTGCAAGTGGAGCAGTTCAACACGTCCTAATTCAGCTAAATCCTATTGCAATCTTTTAGAAGTCATATGAGGGATTGGACTTAAATTTCTTAACAACACACAAAAAGGTCCACACACCCAAACTTGACTTTTACCAACTTTTTGATGTTTAGCACTGGACTTCATTTAGAAACTGGACACATTTAGAAAGATCATTTGTCAATCAAGGTCTGAGACTCTAAGCCAAAATAATGCTAAAAAATGGTGTCCAATTTTGCACAGAATACACTTAGAAAATAAACAACAGCAATAGCAAAATCTGGCATTTATTACTGCACTACTACTATCTCAGAACTACACTAAGGTCTGTGACAATCTTATTCCAAAAGAGTGACCATATCAATGGCATCCTGTTGAAATCAAGCAGTTATTTTTCCATTTTTTCAAAAGGAAAGAGATGTTTCTGCTGGCCGCGCCTCTCTCTCTTACTAATAGACTTCCTAACCAGACTCTCTTCTTCCTCATCCTGTCTGTTTTGTGGCCAGGACACAGCCAGTGATGGTGGAGCGGTCTGAGATGTAGCTTCACCACCATCATCAGATGAGAATCCTCCAGCATCTTCTTCACTAGGCTTTGCAATGCCTGTGTCCTTTTCTTTGCCCTGCTGGCCATAACGACGCTCGAGCCTCTGTTTGATTAAGAGGCCCTTCACCAAAAGCGCCCAATTAGCCAGCACACGCTTCTCACGTTTCTGTTACCACACAAAAATGGTTCAAATATTTAAGGAGGAATGGAGCAAATGTAGATAACTTTATACATGTGCTACAATCTAAGTGCATATATATATATATATATATTATGTTAAAGCCAAAGTAAAAGCTTATTGATGTGATAAGCTTTTACTTAAAATGCAGTTTAGTGTTTATATATTTTTGCAAATATTACAAAAGGTGTTATCATTGCTGTCTATTAATGTGATTTACTATGCAAATAAGAATTAATAAAGTCATTTGCAACTAAAAAGCTTTCAATATGCTGGCTTTAAAGGGATAAAATCAATGTTGTAAATAAAATAATCAAATATAACTTGTTTCTCAGAGTTTTAATTTATTTGCCACAACAGGACTAATACACAAACCTCTTGTTCTTTTTTTCTTAGTATCTCCTGCTCATTTCTCCAGGCATCTCTGATAACTTCCTCATCTTCCTTACAAACAATGTAGCCATCGGTGCTAAAACACAAATGATAGAACATAATTCATCGCTGCATATAGAGAATTTTCAGCAAAGAATAAAGTTTTAGAATTTCTTGAAAGCAGTTCATCTGCTTCCAGGTTCAACATGTTTTGCATACGGAGATGCTTTTCTGCATACAGTGGTCATTTAAATTTTTGTTGCCTTTCTATAAACTTAAATTCTGTTCTTACTCTTCTTTCATCTGGCATCCATAAGGCATATTCCAAGTAAAATTCACTTCTGTATCAAATTCGTCAATAATGTACTATTAAATGACTGCATTTTTCATTGAACAAATTTATTACAAATGAAATGAATCATATTATATTAAATCTTTTACAGAATTGATATTAAGTTTAATATACTAGAGCTTGTGGGATTATATGTAAAAAGGAGTTGAAACAAGACTAGAAATTGTCTATAAATCTGTATTTTGACTCCACACTTACACAGCATGTGAATAACCTCCATGGTGATCAAAGCCTGTTACTGCAGAAGCACAATCCAAGTTGAGTTTTCGAGCCACTCTGTGCAGGTTGGGAAGACGTACGTGCACACAGCCCACTGGTAACATACATGGTTGAAACAAGTACACATTTCCAAAGGTGTTTCTTGGAACCTAACAAAAACATGCAGACAACTAATCAAGAAACTATCAATTAAATCAAAAACATTTAAACAACTGGCAACATAAACAATCATAATATTATGGCAACATAAACAAAAATAATAGTTATATTGGTATATAACAAGCACAGCCAAAATGAATAATCTTATTTACATACTTAAGATCTTTGACACCTACATAACAAAACTACATTTTTAAAGCTATATGTAAAAATGCAACGAATTTAATTAACTGTACATGCAGCAGAAATTTTTACTATGGACAATTACAACTGTCTTAGTATTTAGGATGCAAAACAAGCCCAAAACAGCTGTAGAGCATAATTCTATGGGGACTACACATAATTAATACAAAAACATGAAAATAATAAAAAAAAATAACAGACCTGTGTTTTGTGTTTCGAATGACCGTAAAAATTAATTAAAAGCAAACTTCTTGCCCCCATTTCCTCATGTTCGAGCTGTTATTACGTATGGGGGAGCTGTTTTCTAATATAAGCCATTCAAAAGAATTTGGTGGTATGAGAAAAATACTAGTTAAATGACTTAGGGGCAACAATTTGTTGTTTATTACTCCATGGACATGTGAAAATATTTATATGAAGAGATGCTGCTGCTGCAAAAATCATCATGCAGTTGTTCATGATCATAACATAAATCAAACATAATATTTAAATGTTGAATTTGGATAGGGGCAGCACGGTGGCTTAGTGGTTAGCACATTAGCCTCTCAGCGCTAGGGATTCCCGGTTCAAATTCCCATCTGGGTGGAGTTTCCATGTTCTCCCCGTGTCCGCGTGGGTTTCCTCCGGGTTCTCCAGTTTCCTCCCACAGTCCAAAAACATGGATCAAGTCAATTGAGTTCTCCAAATTGCCCCATAAAGAGTGTGTGTGTGAGTGATGGATTGGCGCCCTGTCCTGGGTCTATCTGCCCAGCGCCTGAAACGTTCTCCCCTGGATGGGCATGGGGAACCCCACCGCGACCCTAATAGAGGACAAAGTGGGAGATATTGAATGAATGAATGAATGAATGAATTTGGATACTCTTACCAGGTAAATGCAGCCTAAACGAAATGATCTAAGTGATTTGAAATATGTGTTATTATATTACGCTTAAAGTAGTAGCAGTGCAACACAAGCACAAAAAGGTAAAGAAAAAAAATGTGCAGATCTGATTCCCCCAAATATTTTATGTAAGAAAATGGTATCAGGTTCAGACTCTCACGTGAACTCACCTTGCCGTCGATGGCTACAGGAGGCTGGTATTCTTCAGTTTGCCACAGTCCAAACAGGGGCAGATCATTTTCATTCTTATTCTTTGACATCATCCTGGCTTTTCGTGAGCTATTTGAAAACCCCTTTACCATCTAAACCAAAAACATTGGTTAAAATATATTACATGAATTAGTGTTATGTTATGCTTTTAAAGGAGACCTTTAGCGACGCGCCAGTCGCAATTGGAATGTAATAATTTTATGTTTTATTTCAGCAGTATATCATGAGGAGATCTGTGGGGACACTCCTGTTATATTTATGACAAATTCCAAACTATATAAATACATTAAGTAACAAAATATTTTCAGTTATTTGTAAATAATGTTACTCCCACCTTATAAGGCTCCTCGGCAAGTCGAACTGTGCGTGCTTGCTTCAGCCAGGTGTCTCTGGAATGCAGTGTGTGAATACAATCCCTATGGACAACAAGACAACATAGTAAAGTCCAGTCCAATTCATGATAATATACTATCTGCAGTTTGTATCTGTATGCTGTATCTGTTTAGGGCACATTTAAAAAGACCAGTTTACAGTGCACACATTACACAAACACATTAAACAAATATCTGGTGTTGCTGGTCAGTGAAAATGCATCCCAAATGCTTTAATTAAGCCATGCAAATTGGTCATCATATGTGTTTCAACAAATATAAGTTTAGAATTAAAAGCTTAAAAATGTTGTTAAAATCTGCTTGTAATTTACCGTGAATAGACTGCTTCTCCTCGGCAGTAGCCCAAGATGGCCGCTGTAGGAGGATACAGTGCTTCATACTTGAGAATGTGCCTCTCAAGTACATACAAAGGGTGGTTTTTGTACTCTGTTATTGATGTAGGCAAAGGCTTATCCAACAAATTCTCCTGAAGCTAAGGGGAAAAAGAATTTTCATGAATATAAATATATATAAAAGAATATACCAAATTAAATGCCAAACCAAACAAACCGACACTGCAAACATTTCATGATTTGAACTTTGCTTGATGTATTTATAAATTTAACATTAAATTTAAAGTGGAAGAACATGGAAACATGAAAACATAGATTGGGATTCGAAACTGGATCTTCAGCACTGAGAAGCAAACCACTAAGCCACCGTTCTGACCATAGATCATATAGTATAAATTAACTTAAGCCAAATCAATAAATAAAACTTAATCAGGTTCAACTTTGCTATAAAACTTTAGGAAAGATCTTTAAATATTTTTTGTTATTAAAAAAAACAAAACAAAAAAACACAACAACAACAACAATAAGACATTGGGGATTTTGAGCATCCCTCTCAGGAAACTGTAAAGAAAAAAATTGTAATGTTATAATAATGCTATTTGGTTAGAACAGATAAACAGATGTGCTATATTGAAGTGGTATACTATTACCATAGCATGTGTGAATTAGCTTTTGTATTTAGATTTTTATATTTACAATCATTTATATATAAAAAAGCACTTGTGTGTTTGTGTGTGGGTGTGTGTGTGTGTGTGTCAGAAATTTGTAGATGCTTGTGTTTGTGGCTACCTCTTTGTCTTCTTGTTTTTTGCGTTCAGAATTTGGACACTCAAAGAACTGTAATGTCTCCTCCCACCAGTCGGCGTCAATGCGGCGCTTTCGTGAAGCTGTGAGCCAGGTTGGGTCATACCTCCGGCTCAGGTCCTTAAGGTAATCATCTCCATCCACACCCACTACATATGTAATGGGCTGAGTCGCATGATTGATACAGAGTTCTGGCCGTCCCACCCCTTGATCAACATCAATACAAACCCATTTTTTTGGCTTTTCCAAAAAAACCTCTAGCCATTCATCCTCCCCTTTAATGACCCTCTGCCTAATTTCTAACTCATCAAGCTCCTCGCCATCTTCTTTCTTTACACGTGTCCTGGTTCCAGTCGATTTTCTCGATTTCTTTTGTTTTATTGCACCCTTGAGTTCTTCTAACTCATTAAGATGAATTGTGTCTTCTTTCTTTATGTGCTTCTTGTTTCTAGTTGGTTGTCGTGAAGTTTGGGGTTTTTCTTTAGACTCAGGCTTATTTTTGAAAGGCTTAGCTTTAACTCCTGAGGCATCACTCTCATCAGAACTGTCACTGTAAGGCTTGAATTCATCCCCATCACTAAGCACCTCATCATCACTGCTGGCTTCCTTATATGACACTTTAAGTGTAGTACTCCTTCTCCTGGTGCTTCTTGGCCTTCGACAACCAATTTCGTCATTGCTTTTCTTTTCGTCTCCTACCTCTTCATTCGTTTTCTGTCTTTTACTTCCCTTTATCCTTTTTTTAACATGAGAGTCAAGAGGAGGATGTTTGAGGCCAGCAGAGATGAGTTCTGGTTCCTTTTCTTCAGGTTTATTAGTTTTACAAACTTTGGATTCTGGTGAATTTTCCTCAGACTCATTAACTTTATTAACAGAGGGGCAATTGCTAATGATTTGAGCATCTACCTGTAACACAACCACAAATTCTTTACTTTAATACTAAGTTTTTTATTTTTTTTATTCTCTTGACACCATAACCTACCCAGACCTACCTTAACAGGGCCTGGCTTAAAAGATACAGGCTGTAAAGAAAGGATCAATCGGGAGCAGAGATGCAGTGACCTAAGTACCAGCAGGAACAGCTAGAAAACAAATAATATCAGTTGAAATATACAAGACTATTTCTTTCGTACAAGCAAAACAGTTACAAGTGAGAAAAGAAAAGCCCTTATTAAGCAAAAGCAATATAAGGGAACCCACATAAGTCATCTCCTGATGGTTTCGTGCTGACAGACTTTCCAGGCGCTTTTCCAGCTGTTTGTGCAGATCTACGTTTGTGTCTTCAGTCAGTTCAGAGTTCAGTGTGAAAGTTGTCTTGAACCTGGGAGCAGAAACAAGTCTTAAAATTAAAGTCAAACACATGCAGCCAGACAAAACAAATCAGGTTCCAGTATTAATACATTTATATCCTTATTATTCCTACCACATCAGAAGATCTTCCAGATAGTCAGTGTCGATTTTTTTAGCAACAACCTTGGTGAACTTGACAGGTAGCAAAGACAAAGTGATGGCCAAAAGGTCAGGCTTACAACACAGGCGGCTTCGGAAAAGTCCACTTGCCAATAAACACAGCAGATGAACCTGAATGATGGCAAGAACATGGCAAGAAGCACAGAAAGTATGAAAACCACAGAACACCAAAAAAAAACTGACATCATTTACAAACAATGAGTTTGATGGACCAACAATCAAATTAAATGTAATTTTACTCTCTTTCTCTCTCTCGCACACACGCACACACACACAGACACACACACACCTTGTGCATATCCTCTAGCATCTCTTTGTTGTACCGCTTCATCACTCTGCGTATATACGTCTGAAGTTCATCCTTTCTCTTCTCCCTGGAGAATAGTGATGTTATTACCAAATAACACACCCTATTCTGTTAGCTGGAACTTTATTAACATATTGTATTTTTATTTCACCTAATCTTGGTATAACATACCCAGTCAGACTCCAAAGAGAAGCACTTTTTTTTAATTATTGAATTTTTTTAACTGGTTTTAACATTACTATCAATTCATCAGCATGTCCAAGAAACAACATGCATTAAGTAATTATGTTGATAATACATTAAGCACATAATACATTAAGTAATTATGTTCAGGAGAATTGTGCCAGACTGGAACTGAAAAAAATAACACCTTCTCTGAAAAATTAGGACAAAAATGGAACAAAAAAAAAGAGGACAAAAACTTTTACTGTTACTAAACAATCAAAGTCTGTCAAAGCTTCTGTCAAAGTCACATCAGTCCCAAAGACTTGGTTGGGTACGCTAAAGAGTACAGTGCACAAGAAAGAACCTATGACAATATTAAAAGATTTTGTAAGGAGCAAATCTCAAAATTCCTGATAACATTCTCAGACATTATGAAATGCTATACTTTGTGCATAATGTGTGTTTATTGTTACTATTAATTACATTGCTGTGGAACCAAGGAACTGAAAGAACTTATCCCATCAATCCTTTAATTCAATGAAGGTGACAGTTTGCATGTGACTTTCAATAAACATACACACTTACTTATTCTTCCTTTTGTGTTTTGCTTCTACTGTCTCAATCTCAATCTCCAAAGGCTCAGAAGGGACTGTAGGCTCTTTTGTCTCCACTGATGGGGCTGCTAGTTCTAACAAAACGTGCATTTATGTACAAAAAAAAAATCAATATACATATACACACACATATATATAAATAAATGCAGTTGTTTAGTTCATTTATAACACTCCAAAACTTTCATTGATTCATTCATTATCTTCCGCTTTATCCTCTATTAGGGTTGCGGTGGGGTTCCCCATGCCCATCCAGGGGAGACCGTTTCGGGCGCTGGGCAGATACACCCAGGACAGGGTGCCAATCTATCACTGGGCACACACTCACACAGACACGTGCACATACACACTCTACATGGGGGAATTTGGAGAACTCAATTGACTCCATGTTTTTGGACTGTGGGAGGAAACCGAAGAACCCGGAGGAAACCCACGCGGACACAGGGAGAACATGAAAATTCCACCCAGATAGGGATTCGAACCGAGAATCCCTAGCGCTGAGAGGCAAATGTGCTAACCACTAAGCCACCGCACCGCCCCACTCCAAAACTTGTGCTTGAAAAGAAGAATAAAAAATAAAGAAAATAAAGCTACAGGACACACCCACCTTCGACTTCCTCCCATTCCTCATCATCACTGTCATCACTTTCATCAGTCTTTTGTATTTTGTTTGCCTCTTTTTCTTTCGCCACCTTAATGTTTTTGGTCTTTGGCACAGAAATCTGAGGTGAGGAAATGGCCACATCCTTACTTCCATCATTCTGGCTGACAGATTCTTCTAACTGCGCCACAAAATATTTGCTCTTCTTTTCAGCTAAAGACGAATTTTTCTTTTTCTGAACTCGGCTTTTAGCATTTTTGGCCGTAGAAACTTTTTTGAAGAAAAAAACAGAACACATATTAACACTAGATGGTAACTGTATGTAAACATACTCACCAGCCACTTTATGTACACCTTAATGTTTCTCCACTAAATGGACAATATATGTTTCATTTACAGTTAGTGTTTGTTCAAGAACCCTGACATGGTTTACTATAACACAGGCATGATAAACTGCAAATGTAATTCATTACTCTTAGCTTTGGTAAAATTGCATTAGATTTCTGGCTCAATTTGGGTACATATCACTTTAAGCAAACAAAATTTGAAGTATAGTATTACTGCTGTTTTAGGATTTTTAAAACAAATCCAATTCTGCTCAAATATACCTCAACTGGCTTAACTTTGGACAAACTCTTAAACTGTGCACACAAATAAAAATGTGTGCCAATGAATAAGGTGCATAATATTAGATTAAATTAGAATTAACTTTATTGTCATTAAGCAGAGTAAAAGAGTACAGAGCCAATGAAATGCAGTAACATCTCACAAGAAGTGCAGATATAGATTATTTACATATAAATCCAATAAAGTGCATGGTATTGAGGTGGATAATTATTATATAATTATTATTAACATTTACACTATGTAATGTACAGATAGATATGAATAAAACAAATACAGAAGTATTAAAGGTAAATTCATATAAACATAACTGTTGTGCAATAATAACACACACACACACACACACACACACATATATATATATATATATATATATATATATATATATATATATATATATATATATATATATATATATATATATAGAATAACGCCACAGTAAACTGTTATAAGCTCCAGATGTGCACATGTGCATGATGATGGTTGAATAACAGAAATCACACCCCCAAGTTAAGTAAGATCTTAAGACACTCCCATCGACCATGCAGTGTGCACCAGTTATGGTCGCAAAAAAAGATATACAAATTTTATTTTGCAAATCGGATGTGCACAGCTGTGCACTGTGAATGCAACTGAACGGAAACATTAAATTCAAACAAAATAAAGTCACTACAGAAAACTCACTAATGCTTGTAATTATTTCTCGTAGTAGATTGTTTTTCAATTTTGTAATGCAATGACATGCTCGTCAGATTAAATATAAGGGAAAAAAGAAATAGCTTTACCTGTAACTGGTGTTTTAGCAGCAGCTTTTTCTTTTTTTACAACCTGTTTCGCCTTTTTTGGAACTTTCTTTTCAACAGCAAGCACCTCTTCTGTTTGTTTACGTTTAGGCATGTTTACTTTTGATTTAATACCAAGCAGGTTTTAAAGAATGAATGGTTTTAAATGAAGTAATAAAGTCAGAGAGCGGCGCGGTGTGTGTGTGTGTGTGTGTGTGTGTGTTTGAGTAGCACTAGTTTTTGTAACACTCACTCATACCGCTTATTTAACACATGTTCAGTGCTTGTGTAACCCAACATGCAGCGAAACATCACTTCCGGCGAAGGGTTTGGCGAATTGTTGATCCTGTTCAGTACTAAGCAAGCCACAAAGGGTGCTTGTAATGCAAGCTTCGCTCCCTTTATAGTGCGCCTATTTAGTAAGTACAAGTGCATTTGGACGTTAACCAACTAGTAATCCGCTCGCTTCCTCGATAGATGGCAGTGTCATCGTACGGTTTTCTTTCATTGTTTAAAATTAGGTTCTTTATGGTTAGAATTAATAACCGTTACCCATTCTAGAGCAGCATTTAACCACGTGTTTGTTTTTTATTTTAAAATTTGATGTCCCCGAAATTTTTTTCTTGAGGAACAGAAGCTATGCGATATTTTTATTAATTGCCAATTAATTATTCCATCCATCCATTATCTCCCGCTTATCCTCTATTAGGGTCGCGGGGGGGTTCCCCATGCCCATCCAGGGGAGAACGTTTCGGGCGCTGGGCAGATACACCCAGGACAGGGTGCCAATCTATCCCTGGGCACACACTCACTCACACAGACATGCACACATACACACTCTATATGGGGCAATTTGGAGAACTCATTTGACTTGATCCATGTTTTTGGACTGTGTGAGGAAACCGGAGAACCCGGAGGAAACCCATGCGGACACAGGGACAACATGGAAACTCCACCCAGATGGGGATTCGAACCGGGAATCCCTAGCGCAGAGAGTAGAACGTGATAACCACTAAGCCACCGTGCCGTCCCAATTAATTATTGATAAATTTTATTAATTATTATAGCACCTGGCACCACCACCCAAACCTTAATTTATTCATTCATAATAAACCACTTTATCCTCTACTGGGGGGTGGTGGGGGTTCCCCCATGCCCATCCAAGGAGGAACAGGCACTGGGCAGATACACCCAGGACAGAGTGCCAGTCTATCGCTAGGCACACACTCACTCACACGAACACACACAAACACATATGATATGGGGGCAATTTATATTATTAAATTTGCCGTAAATCCATGTTTTTGTATTGTAAGAGGACACTGGAGAACCCAAAAGAAATCCACGTGGACACAGGGAGAACATGGAAACTCCACCCAGATTGTGATTCGAACCTGAATCTCCAGCACTGAGAGCGATCGTGCTAACACTAAGCCACCATGCCGCCCCAAAGGTGCACACAAAGAAAGTTGTTTTCAAACGGTATTCAATAAACTGAATGACGATAAAATAAACCGTATGATTTTGTTTGGTGTAGCAAATGTCGTCTTTCTATATGTGGTTTGATGTTTTCTAGAAAGCTCTAGGTTCCTCCCACAGTCCAATGTAAATAAAGTAAATTATAAATACTGAATTTCGCCTCTTTATAAATAATTATGTAAAAAAAAAATTTCTGTGTGTCTACACTGCAATGAATTGGCAATCTGTCCTACTCCCCACGCCTTGCCAAAGAGCTGGGCACCAACCCTAATTAGGACAACTGTTGGTGAAAATGACCAAATGCTTTTGTTTGTTTGCAAAAACAGATAAACAGATAAACCTTCAGCGACAGAAATAATAAGGCAATAATTCATTTTAGTAATGCATTTTAAGAGCAAACATATTTGTCATTTATATTGTTCGTAAAAAGTTTACAGAGTCAATGTGATTTGTACTGATATATTTAGCCTTTTTGTAACCCTTTTGTAAGTATGTAAAGGCAGGCCAGTGTAGTGCTGGTTAATTTTATATATTTATATAATGCTTTTTACAATAGCACATTGTCTCAAAGCAAATTTACAGTGTTCTAAGACTGAATCTCAAAAAAACTAGCTAAATTGATACTGGGAAGGATGGTCTGGTAACCAAAAAAAATACAAAAAAAAACAACTGGTGTTGTTGGTTTTGAAAAGACACCCTGAGAGGACCAAAGCTCAGTGGAACTAATCATCTCTCCGAGTGGCTGGGCAGCACCAACAATGCAGGACACCCATGTATAATGAGCAAAAGTCTATTTTTTCTAAATTCAAAAAACCCAGTCCAATAAAAGTCCAGATTCTGTTCATTAGATGCAAGTGTGTGGTGAGGAAGCGATAGCTCAGTGGTCAGGGCGTTGGGCTATCATTCTCAAGGTTGGTGGTTCAAATCCCAGGTCCACTGAAGTTACCAGTGTGGGTCCTTGAGCAAGGCCCTTAACCCTCATTGCTCCAGGGATGTTGTGATTAACCCTGTGTTCACCCTGTAAGTCGCTTTGGATAAAAGCGTCTGCTAAATGACCAAATGTAAATGGTGTCAAAATAGTAATTTGAATGAATTAATCATCTTTTATTCACCTGTAAACTTTGAAGTTCTCCAAGGTCATTGCCATTGTGCTTTGGTAGAGTTATGTATGAGGAGCTGGTGATACCTCAAATAAATACAAATAAGAAATGCAGTTTAAGAAAGAAAGAGTGCAGTAATTAAATAGTAGGCAGAGTTTGATTGCTAACGCTGTACTAATGCCCTCTCCTTCCACTGTTATGTCTATGCAACGTGAGCAGCATGTGGTTTGTTATTGTGTATTGTCTTGTAGAAAATGTATGAACATCCTTGGAAAAATATCAAAATATTCAGAATATTATATTAAAGTGTTTCTGAGTAGTAAATGTATAATTTGATGGAAGTATTATTAAATTACTTAAAATAACATGATTTAATATTTTTCCCCAAAACTAATTTCACTCATGGTCAATCATTATTCATTTTTACAAACCACTTTATCCTGCTCATAATGATGCTGGATAATGAGTCTCTTATGAACACTGGGCATAAAGTCAGGGATCCAGTTCATTGCAAGACATCACATGATCATTTGTTTATTGACACTGATACCTTAGGGCAAATTAGAGCACAGCAAACACCTGCTGGCATTTTAAAAAAATGATGGGGGAATATTCAGCATCAGAAAATAACTATTTACTTCCCTGTAGTTCAAACTATTTAAACTTAAACTTTGTCAAACAATCCTACAAAAAATATGACATACAGTATATGAATTATATAAAATATGAATTATATAAAATAATTTCCTATAATAACAATGCATAAATTCGATGGTACTTCATGATAAAATTAAATATTTTGATTCACATTTGAAATTTTTAAGGAGAGAATCATATTTGTCATCATGGTGATTCTGCAGTACTTTTACATGCACCTTTTATTTGGACAGTAAATTTGAAATAATTCACTGTAGGGTAAATATCAGCAGTCGTTAGCCTGTATAATCAGTGTTTTATTTTACATAAACTTAAAAAGGCTTCTGTCGATGTTTCACTCCTGTAAAATTCCATTTTTGTTTTGGTGAAAAGGAGTGAACACCACACCCCATTAAAGGACCAAAGCTGTGCACCTTGTAATGGAGCTTTGCATTTATTTTGTGAAATAAACATACTGAAAACAAAACATTAAATACAGTTTAAACAAAAGTAACAACTTTAATTCATTCATTCATTGTCTCCTGCTTTATCCTCTATTAGGGTCGCGTTGGGGTTCCACATGCCCATCCAGGGGAGAACATACTCGGGCGCTGGGCAGATAGACCCAAGAGAGGGCACCAATCCATCGCTGGGCACACACTCACTCACACAAACACACTCTTTATGTGGCAATTTTGAGAATTCAATTGACTTGATCCATGTTTTTGGACTGTGGGAGGAAACCGGAGAACCCGGAGGAAACCCACGCAGACACAGGAAGAACATGGAAACTCCACCCAGATTCGAACCGGGAATCCCTAGTGCTGAGAGGCGAACGTGCTAACCACTAAGCCACCGTGCCGCCCAACTTTAATTCATTTATTTAATTAAAAATTACATCGTTTTTCAGCTTACTTACACTTAGAAAATCAACAGAACGTGTCATTTAAACGAGCGTGTCCAACCTCCCCCCCCCCCCAAAGAGGATTAATGAAATGGATAAATAAAAAACTTTAATCATGTATCCTGACATTATCATGTTTTTTTTATAATATTTCTCTATTTAACATGCTCTGAATGATAAATGTAAGTTAGCTAAAAAGGAAATAAAGGCACCTTTTAAATGTCTAAGCATAAGTGATGCATTTATTATCCTTTAAGTTATTTAATTACACTACTGATTGACAATTTTGTTTTTAGTTGTTTTAGCACCAAATTTTAAGTATATTAAATACATTTTTACAAATTGCCAGGTCGAGTTAAAGCATCAATAAAAGTCATAAATGACTCATTAAAGAGATTTTAAGGCCCCACTTACAGCTTTAATTATATTTGTGAGGGTCCATTGGCTGTGTTAAACTTTTCGCCTCACAGACATGAATGTTCCCTGCAGGTCGTAGCTAATGAGCCTGAGGCTGCACATTTACTCATTAAAGTTCAGACAGCAAAGTCTATTAAAATTAAAGTGTGTGTGTGTATGTGTGTTTATTTGTGCACATCTACTCATTCCTGCTGATGCAAATGAACATCTGTCTTTGTGGCGCTCTGCAGCAGATGTCCAGATCCAGAGTGTGTGTGCGTGTGTTAGCATTACTTCAGAGAGCTGTCTGTAAACCTGACTGGCAGCACAGTTCCACACAGCCTCCCTGCAGCAAAAAGGATCCATTGGGCATCTGTGCCCAGAATGATGCCAGGGTGAATGTGTTTGTCGGCACAAACATGTGTGCGCTTGTGGCTCGTGGTTGACAGGTGAGGACAGTTGTCTGGCACCATGTTTAAATCTGGCCAGACTCCAGGAAGACGTGGGCTCGGAGTCCTGCATGGCTTCCATCCCTATATGAAACTCAGAAAAGTCAGATAGGAATAAAAAGCCATACGGGACAATGAGCGACACAGGATGAGCAGGGGACGGCAAAGCACCACAGAGCACTGTTAATTTCATTTCAAATACATTGAATTATTGATCTATATGATAAAATACACATTCCAGATTTGTGCCCCCTTTTACATTATAATCACAAACCATTGCATGTATTTTGCTATACACAAATAGTCTCTCAATGAACCATTGTATACTATATTAATATAATTAATCTTCTTAGTATCTTGTATGTGTGTACCAAGACAGGTAATGTCACTGCTGTACTATACAAACATATACTGTTAATGCCCTTTTAACATGTAAATAACAAACAGCAAAAGTTACGTTTTCCGAAAAGATTGCAGTTGCAGTTGTTCTAAGGAGCTACTGAAAATGCTAAATGTTTAAAAACCTGTCTAAAATCCCTCTTTAGTCCAACTAATGCAATATCCAATATTATTAATAGGACTCTGTCACCTGACCAATATTTAGTCAACATTGGTTCAAATGTTCTTTCAAATTGGCTGTTTAAAAATCAACAAAATTAATTAATATATTTTAACCAAAAAGTGATAGTTTTCCATTAGACATGCAAGATTTCCTAAACTTGTTTTATGTGGGTTACAGATTCTCAAAGTCCAGGTCCAAAGTTCACCACCCACAATATTCTGAACAAAACATAATACAAAAAACGATGACCAAAATAAGAAGCAATAATGCCAAGCTCACCGTAAATGATTTTGCAAAATAATTACAACATATCGCTCATTGAGACTGGTCTACAGAGACATACTGTCACCTAGTGGAATAGTTTAGTACTGCAACTCTACCAGCCACCAAGGAGCGGCATGGAATAATCTATCGATATCAGCAACATTGAACACGTAGTCTGAAAAAGATCTTATTTATGTCACAAGTAAAGACTTTCCTCGATGATATGGACGCTTTATTTTAGACTCGACTCCTAATCACTCCGATTTTTTTAATACATTTTTTTAATAAAAAAAAAAACAAAAAAAAAAACAAGCACCTGTTGTCGATCCATAGTTAATGATAAGATGGATTAATAATGGGATTAAAACGCGATCAGCCTTGAACGTCCTATAATAAGTAATAAATAAATAAATGAAGAGTTAGAATGCGTGTAAACTATTTTATATGTTTCTATTTTGTAATATACCTTAAAATGTTATAGTAACGAATAGCTGGACACTTTACAAGCAAGAGAAGAGAGCAGAAAAGCAGAAAGCAAAAGTTCCAGCAGCGGCCGGAGGAGACGGAACGGCTGGACCGTCTGTGATGAAGTGATGGGGAGAAGCGCTGGATGCCGCATTCCTCCGTCCTACCCGAATCCGGAGCTCGAGGTTGGGAATGTGACCAAAGCGGACAAAAGTTTGGACAGACCCCCCCGCTGTCTCACTCGTGTCCACCCCCGTGAGTTCGGCACAGTGTCCTCTCCGCAAAGCTGCATGTCCTGAGCGGCGGCTCAATCACAGGTAAGCGCGCTCCCGGTCCGTAGCTGCGCGCGCTGTGCGCGCCTCTGTTCGCTCCTGCAGAGGCGAGGGGACACAGATGAGCGGGAGAGGGGGTTAACGCGAGGATACACCCCCCCCACATCACCACCCCATCTCCGCCCCCAACCAAACGGCCAATAGCAATCCGACTCGGGGTTCCAATCCAAACCTCACGTTACCATCAAAAAGTGTGTCAAAGTGTTCACCTTAAACCAAACGCTTTAATTCATTCATTCATTCTCTCCTTATGCCCATCCAGGGGGAGAACGTTTCGGGCACTGGGCAGATCCACACAGGACAGGATGCCAATCTGGGCACATTCACTCACACAGACACAGACACAAACACACCCACACCCACAAACACAAATACACCCACTATATGGGGCCATTCAGAGAACTCAATCGACTTTGAATCCATGCTTTTGGACTGTGGGAGGAAACCGGAGAACCCGGAGGAAAGCCACGTGGACACGGGGAGAACATGGAAACTCAGCCCAGATCGGGATTCGAACCTGGATCACTGGGTGGAGCACTGAGTGAAGAATGTGTTGACCACTAAGCCACCGGGCTGCCCCGTTTGAATTTGAACTTAAAAGCAACCTAATGATTATATGATTGATTCTTAATGCACTCCAGATGTGCCTTCGAGCTCCTATTATTATCTAGTACTTTTAAAGGTTTTGTAAGTGGGTGTGGTGGCTTAGTGGGTAAAATACCATCCTGAAGTTGGGGTTTACATTCAGTCAGTGTTTCTCAAACTTTTTAGATCAAGTACCATCCATTATCAAAACTTCCAAGAGTGTTTTTTGTTGCTGAAGGACATATGGCAAACATCAATTTGGCGCAAGTTTATGTTAAAGCATAACCGAACTAGTTGCAGTGGTGTTGTTAGATGCTTAGCGGAGTGCCGTCACATCTCTTTCTCGTAATTTATTCACAATAATGCAAAAGCTCAAGTATCTTATTGCTGTTATAAATGGGTTACAAACATGCTATGATTAAATAAACAAGGTATGATTTGTAAATGTGTTCATTGAAAGCAAAATCGTTAATAAATTGGACTTCTGTGATGTAATCTAGTCCGGCGGATCGCAGAGCAACATGTTTCCAGTTTCTCCAACAATCAAATCCTGCCATCTAGTGGCCGAATTACAAAACACAATTAATAAAACATATCGGGAAAAGAATATATTGCATATCCATACTATTATTTGGCATACCACCTTGTGCTACTTTGCTTACCACCAATGGCACGTGTACCACAGTTTGAGAACCACTTAATTGAGTCATTTAGCAGACATTTTTATCCCAAGCAACTTACAGTTAGATTCAAAACACAGGGTTTATACAGCACTCTGGAACAGTAAGGGTTAATGGTCTTGATCGAGGACTGGCCTTGTATTCCGACCCCAATCTAATTGAGATACTTGTAATTGGTCTTGGGAAAAAAAGCATCTGCTAAATGATCAAATGTGAATGCTGCATGCTTTAAAGCATAGTGTGCAGAGTAACAATGTTTCCCAGTGATAAGCGGAAGTGATGGAGTGTCAGGGCTACTAAAACTACTAAATACTGGAATTTTAAGCCATATGCAAACTGATGCCTTTTGATCCGCATGTCTGTTCTGAAAACAAACACATAACAATATGATGCTTTAAATGATCCATTTATGGGGGCATTGCTGAAATCCTGAGTTAAAAATGCCAAATGTGACAAAACATGACCAAAAAGGATTTGGCTCTAAGTTTTAAATGTAGAAAGATTACTGAAGTGAATATTTTGCTACATAAACAAATGCTAAACCAAAAACCAGAAACATTTTAACAATAGCAAACACACATTTTAATTTGAACAAATGTTAATATATTTACAGTTAGCAAAAAGTTTAAAGCAGCATTTACAAGCAGCAGGTGAATGGTGTTTGCACTAAGAGGTAATAAATATAATGCAGTGCACCTGGTATTGTTTAGTGTACAAAGAATAACATGAATGTATAATAACCTGCTGGTAGCAATTATCTAGTAAGTTTCTGTAGTACTTTCCACCTTATGCAAACAATAAATTGTACTCACAGTAATTATAACATATTTTAACTGTTATTACAGTAATAATGACTGCACTGTAAATGTCATCACAGTTAATAGGGTGCTGTATTTAATCAGGCAAGTCAATTTAAGTTAATTTGTTTATACAGTTTTCCGAGGTGTAAAAAATCTTTAAACTGTTTGCAGGAAACCTCATCACAAGCCTGGCCAGTATTCATCTAAATGCCACACACTCATCTCAGACTGCAGTTGAAGTACAAGTTTATTTATTTATACAGCACTTTTTCAATAGTACATTGTCTCAAATCAGCTTTACAGTGTTACATGCCTAAACTCTAAGAAAGCAAGCCGAAGTGACAGTGGCAAGAAAAAACTCTCTGTTATAGTTTTTAGGGAAGAGACCTTGTAAGGACCATGGCTCAATGGGGAGCTCATCCTCCTCGAGCAGCCAGGCAACATCAAGAGTGCAGGACAGCCATGTACAGATCAGGTGATCAGTGATCAGACAGTATAACTAACATCTCCAAAATGACATTATTGCATAGATTTCAATACTGGAAAATGACACAATGTTAAATGTCAAATTAAGACGCTGATTTTTTTTAAAGATAATAAATCATTCTTTACGTATTTTCATTCAATTTTCAACAATTCTTTCAATTTGTTAAATTTAACTGGTGATTTAATGACAGTGGTTCATTGTAAAAAAAAAACAAACAAAAAAAAACAAACATTCAATTGTGAAAAGGTTTATTCCTTTTCAAAGCTGCTTATTCTAATTAGGGTGACAGGGGGTGCTGGAGCCTATCCCATTGATCACAAGCAGAAAGGTGTGAAAGAGCTGAGTTCAGAACTCCTAGTTTATAAGACTACTAGTCTTATTAAAAGCACAGTCACCAAATTTAAAATAAACTGAGAAAAGTAAAAAGCATCAGGTGTCACATGCAAGGAGGACAGGATTTATCAGGCACAGAAATGGGCTTCATTTACTGATTCAATTACAAAGGAATCTAACACGCCGACAAAACAATCAGAATGACACTATTCTGTTCGCCACTGTCTCTTCCAGTTCCCCTGGTGCATGCTTTCTTCATGTTCTGCATTTCTCCTCTCTTATTAATACCTGTCCATAGACCATTAACAGAACCTCAGGCAGGCACCACAGTATGATGTCACTGTATAAAGTAGTGTTTGTTAATATTTAAAACATATTTTAAAGGTTCTTACAGTGATATTGTATCAAGTAGTCGTTTCTGAGTTACTTTTGCAGGTAGGATACATTAAATTCCTTTTTTTTTGGTGGAAGGTGCATGTTCTGTCTGTGTGAGTGTTTATTATCTAAGAAAATCTGATTTTATTTACCAATTTAAAGATCTTGCTAGCTGATGAATAGGTGAGACACAACTCTCCAACGTGTGAATGTGTGTATGTGTGTTAATGTTCATGTATTTGTTTGTCATGTGATGGTCTGTCCAGGGTGTTTTCCTGCTCCTAATATTTAGGTGGTCTCTGGAATCCCCACTGACTGTGCTCAGGAGAAATGTTTTCTTCTAATGAAGAAAACAATAAGCAAATAAAAGGATTTTTCATATGCTGGACCCTTAACATTATTGGCTAGTGGAACCATCTTTTTGTTTCAGTATGATTAAATGAGTGTTCCACTCGTTGTTATTTGTGGTAAATTTATACAGAGCCAGCATATAATACAACAATGTGTTGATGTTAATAGGGCGAAATATGCACAATTGTTGTAATACATTTTTCTTTTCACTACATTACATCTAGTGCGTGTATAATGTATTAAAACTCAAAGATTAAAAGTAGAATCATCATGATACTATATATTCTTGCCCTAGCTCTTTCTCCAGAACACTGACATAATGAAGGTTTGAAGGCTGCAGCACTTGAGACAAAACCCACTATCTACAGTGAGAAGGGGAAAAAAACCTATTCAAGGGCAGTTGAAAGAATTAAGCCCCCTCCATTTTGGCACATTCCACTGCGTTTCCTTGCACCCACTGTCTCTGCATGTTCTGAGTTGCTAGGTGCTGAAGAAAAAAAGTGTCACACCAAGACACCATCCTGTATTTCAACTGAAACTTTCATACATGGGTGCTGTCAGTCAACACAAAATGACTCAAACCATTTATTTTTTGCATTTCGCTAAAGTTTCTGGTAAATGTAATTCAATAAAACTTAGCAAAAAGTAGTAATAGTGGAAGAGGCAAGGGCTTCAAACAAACATGATGGAATTTATCCTCTCCCTGTTTCACTGTCAAGTGGTTGCGCCAACTCAAAGTAATTGTTTGTCTTATAAAGGGACTTGTGAAGAAGGCCGAATTGGTTTAGTAGTCATTTCTGGAGCTAGAAAAATTGCTGTCGCAGGACTCACAGGAGCAATGTGCTCCTGGGCAGATTTTCTGTCTGTCTTGGTAACAACCCTTTATGTCTTTTGTATGTTTGTTTCATGTGGAAAATATATTCAGGGGTATTTTTGTGATATTTACATCATAAGTATGCCATAGCATCCTTAAAAATGTCATTTTAAGAACTAAAACCAGACAGAAAGAACTGCAATTAGCACCACATTTTTGCTACTTCATCCTTAATTAATTTGATTCAATTAAATGTGAATAGACCTGCTGTGTTTGTAAAAGCATAGCATGTACCTTATTGCAATATATTAAGAAGACAATTTGGCTCACCACAAGTGGAATATTTGCTGGAAGTTGTCATGCAGACATGGCATCACACGTATAATTGCTCACAGCAGCACAGTCCACTTGTGCACTCGACTATGGTGTCTTAGTCTCTTAGTCTTTTCAGCAGTATTTTACTGATACTGATGTGGTAGTGTGTTAATGTGGTGTACTGGTGTAAATGGTTCACTAGTGTTTCTGGAGTTTATTTTAAACTGTGTTTACTCATAGAATACACTATTGAAACTCTCTAAAATATTGATTCTCCTTATAAATGTAAAAACAAATAGAATAGCTTATTTGTTGCTACACAAAGTGTGTTAATCATTTTTTAATTCTCTAAATGTTCCTATTCCATTCATTGACCACCAGGTCAATGTTACGGTTGTGCATATATATATTGGAGCTGATACATCAGACAATGATAGGGCACTGTAGTATACTAATGTTAGAAGCTCGTTCGTTCTTCCCCTGGAGATCGGCTACGCGGGAGAAAATGCGTACGCCGTCTTGCGCCTGGTGAGCGTTTCCCGGGAACCGGCTACTCGGGGAAAAATGCGTACGTCGGTCCGTCTTACAAAACAATCCCAACCTGCGCGGGAGTAATGCACAGCGCCGCACCGTGGTTGAGCGCGGAAGGAGAGTTCAGAGACACCGGGCATAAAAACAAAACAGGGTTTATTATTAAAAATGGTGTAGGGACACCAACAGAAAAGAGGGGAACGAAACAAACGAACTAACACCGGGATGATACCGAAACAAAGACGTGCACGGGGGAGAGGGAATATGAAAACTAAAGACAAAAAACACCCAGTCACGTACACAAAATAAACCAATCACCCAACGGAGACAATGAGTACATTAATGAGGGACAGGTGCCCCAGGCACCCTTTTAGCTATTTTATTGATAAAGCTCCGGTAAATATTCTCTAGTCTGCATATATGTAGCTGGTAAGGACCTATTTACACAGTATTAAATTAGTCAGAGATCACCTTTCCAACCTGTTGTTCTAGTTTCCAATAAAAATTTTTTTTAATGTTGTAGGTCAAATTATGGAAAGGCTTTGGTTATGTGCAATTCAGATTGTGCAATTAAAAGAATTAAAGTGTCTTAACACAAAATAATTTTTAGTTTTTTCATTCACATTTTTAGGAATTTGTTTACCAATACCAAGGGGCTTTATAGTACAACAATCTACACAAAACAATGTATGTTCATGTATGCAAGGGCATGTGAAAAAACACAAGATAATGGTTCCCCATGCCCATCCAGGTGGAGATCGTTTTGACGATGGGCAGATACACCCAGGACAGGGTGCCAAACTATCCCTTGGCACACTCACTCACAGAGACACATTATGTACCAATGGGACACAGAGAAAACCTGGGCAGACACTGGGAGAAGACAGATCCACCCAGATTGGAATTCGAACCTGGAATCCCCATTGCTGAGAGGCAAACGTGCTAATCACTAAGCCACCATGCTGACCTGTGCAAGACATGTTATGGTAAAAATGACAATAAAAAACCTTGGGGGGGGGGATAATGTTGTACATGTTATACCCAGTGGTGGCACGGTGGCTTAGTGGTTAGCACGTTCGCCTCTCAGTGCCTCAGTCGCCTCCCCATCTGAGCGGCGTTTCCATGTTCTCCCCATGTCCGCGTGGGTTTCCTCCGGGTTCTCCGGTTTCCTCCCACAGTCCAAAAACATGGTTCAAGTCAATTGAGTTCTCCAAATTGCCCCATATAAAGTGTGTATGTGTGCGTGTCTGTGTGCCCAGCGATGGATTGGCGCCCTGTCCTGGCAGTATCTGCCCAGCGCCCAAAACTTTCCCCCTTCCCCCCTCCACGAGCCTAATATAGGAAAAAGCGAAAGATAATGGATGGATGGATGGATGGATGGATGTTATACCCAACAGCCCTTTAAAAAACCAAATTACCAAAACTGGGCTATTTATATACAGAATATTTAAAAATCCTTTGAATGTGTTAACAGAAATATACTGTATGTTATGAGTCTAAGATTGGGACATTTGTGAAGGACCTGAAATCAAGAGTCTATATAATACATTGGCACATGTCAGAATTCAGAGCAAGGTCTTAAGAAACCAACCTCTATGCACAAGAGAGAGATTGCAAAGCCCCCTGACTGATTGAAATTTGATACGGTGGAAGGGCTAGATTTACATTTTAGGCACAGACTCACTTGCTGCAAGCCGCTGCACCTGTGAATTTGGTGGCAGGGGGGATTGAACGGGTGGTCAATCTGCCAACGAGAACAAAAAGATAACAGAGAAAAACGTGCATGTCATCTGGTCTATAACGAGGTAGCGTGGCAGAATTCTGAACTCAGCTCTCTGGTTGGCGCTCCAGCACGAGGCTACAATGAGGCATGGAATCAACCGGGATTTAGACAACAAAAAGCTTAGAGCCACCATGCTGCCACACTCACCCACCCGCACACAGGTAGCGAAATGCATGCACACACATTTTAGAATTACTGATTCAGCAGTTGGATCAGTTCTGGAAGGTGAGCATAGACACACGGATGTAAAAAAAAAAAGCACTGTCTGTTTAAATAACCAGCTTAGTCTCCATCCTTTTATAATATATACAGTATTAAAAATGAATTTGATTCATATTCTTAACGGATTTTAACTTCATTAAAGTGTTAAAATTCGGTGCATGTTATTCGCATGTCCATATGTTGATCTGTTTCCTTTTCCCAACTGCATTTTGCACACTGTTAATAAACAAGCACACACAATGGGACTTTACCAGACTACACTTTAATTGTGGGCTCAGCCCAGAGTGAACATGGAAATGTATTAATCTCAGGGTTTAAGCAGTAGACTAAAAAAATGTTTACAGCCCACACAGGTGCATGAATATATAATAATAAGAAATTGAAATTTCAGTTGCATAAATATCTCATCTTATTTTCTTACACTTAATTCTCTACCATGGTCACGGTGAGGAAGAACATTTCTGATGTCCTGCAGCTACACCCAGGACAGGGTGCCAGTCCATTGCTGGGTACATACTTATTCACAGACACACATACTGTAAAGAGACAATTTAAAAAGGGACAATTCAGAGCAACCCACTGACCTTGAATCCATGTTTTTGGACTGTGGCAGGAAACCGGAGAACGAATAGATGGAAGAAAATAAACGCCACTCCAGGATTCGAATCAGGATCTCCAGCAGATGATGCCACACCACGGTGCTGCCCATGCATGAATATATAATAATATCTTAATTTCAGATGGTCCTCTCCCTGGTGGTCCTATGTTATGCAACATAAACATAATTTTATAAGTTATGACAAAAGTGCATAATTACAGGTTTTACAATGCTTATGTAAGTGTGCCATAACATTTGACCACACATGACTAGTTGGAGGCATCATCTCAGAACAAAACTAACTGCTGGTTATCCCTATTTTTTTTTTTTTCACTAATAACCAGTGTTAGTTTCTAAACAGATTTTTCATTTTGGTTTGCAAAATATTTCTTTTATAATTATGTACCAATGGGACTTTTTGATTTTTTCCATTTTTTTTTTTATTAAAGAGCGCATTCCCACAAGACATATAATTTTATGCAAGTTGCACACACATCATTTCACTACATTGTCAGTACCACAGCTGTTCTGAGAATAATCCATCACTCAAATGATAGCAGCGGTGGACGTTTCTAAGTGAATGACTGACAATGTGATCAGTCACAGAAGAATTAGAATATCTACAGCTTATTTATAAGGTGCATCCACAGGATATATCAACAAAAAAGGATGCAACTCTTATAAAGAACAACACTGGCACTCAGCAGAACACTTTGCCTCTACAAACAAAGACCACAAGCGTTGGTTCTCAGTAATTATTTTAAGAACTGGACAGCTGAACTGCAAGATTTTTTAATACCTGTAAACGTTGGCCTTTAAGATAATGCAGTCAGGGCAGCACGGTGGCTTAGTGATTAGCACGTTTGCCTCTCAGCGCTGGGGATCAAGGTTCGAATTCCAATCTGGGTGGAATTTCCATGTTCTCCCTGTGTCCACGTGGGTTTCCTCTGGGTTCTCTGGTTTCCTCCTACAGTAGAAAAACTTGGCTTCAAGGTGAATGGGCTGCTCTAAATTTCTCCATATAGCATGTGTGTATGTGTGTGAGTGGGTGAGTGTGTGTGAATAGATTGACACCCTGTCCTGGGTGTATCTGCCCAGCGCCCGATACCTTGTCTGCTGGATGGGCAAAAGGAACCTCCCCCCCCTGCGACCCTACTAATGGATGAAGCGCAAGATAATGAATGAATGAATGAATAAATGAATGAATGATAATGCAGTCAAAGCAAGGAAATCAAACAAAAGATCTGAATATAATTATTAGTTATTACAATTTTAATCAAATTACATTTATGTTATATTTATTACAATTATGATTGGAAATGTTGAAAGTAATATAAAAAATTTAGACAGATAAAATTATTTGACAAATCCTAAACACACACCTGGTTTTCTTTGTGTCTGCCTGGTAATTCACTAGCAACCTATCCAGGGTGGTACCCTTTCTCTCACCAAGTGAGCGCTGAGATAGACTCAAGCATCTTGAGCAACCCTAATTAGGATGAGCAGCTCAAAGAATGAATAAATACACTTATAAAAAGCCTGTAGAGCCAAAAGAAAAACTGATGAAACTCTTCTTAGATGTAAAAGTTTCAATTGACTTGATGGTACTTAATAATATAAGCTTATGAATACTAATATATTATATGTGTTCATGATGTAATAAGCAGACAAATGGGTGTGATGAAGTGATTAGGTGAAGTGATTAGTTAGTATGTGTAGGCACATTTTAGTACTGTACACTGTTGCTATGATAATATTGCAGAGTTTTTATTCACATAATAATGAGTACATCACTACATCTTTTGGTTTGTAGAATTCTGGATGTAAACTTGAATATAAAAAGAGTGGGATTTAAACAAGGGAAAACAAAAACAAGAGAAGTTGGAAAATAATGAAATTTTAATGGTTAGAACTGCAAATTAGAAAATTAGTAAAGCAACAAGGAAAACAACTAAATAAAGCAATTTAGTTTAAAAGAAGTATTTTCCTTTAAGTCTCATCACTGAAAAAAATGTCATTTGGGGGGTTCCATGTCCATCAAGGGAAGAATGTTTTGGGCACTGGGTTGGCAGATATACCCAGGACAGGGAGCCAATCTATTGCTGGGCACACTCAGTCACACAGAGACACACACAAACACACAATTAATGAGGAAATTTAATGGGGACCCAAGTAGAGGCGGACCTACACAGACTTGGGGAGAACATGGAAACTCGAAACTGGATCCCCAGCGCTGAAAGGCGAACGTGCTAACCACTAAGCCACTGTGCCGCTCTACACATTCGAAATTTGAATCCTTTTATTATTTTATCTTACTGTACAAGAGGAAAATGTAAGTGAATTTCTATTTTTACCCCCAGCAGTTTTTTTTTTTTAGTTTTTACTACATTTCTGAACAATGATTTATTGCTAAACCTACATAATTTTGAGCGTTGTCACCTTGTTTTTGCTTTGAAGTATCTGTTAGCAGATGTGAGATGGAGAGGTAATAATATGTCTACCACTTGCTGAACTGACACACTCATTTAGTTTTGAAACCTGACAGGAATCTAGCTGACATTGTACATTCTGTGTATAAAAAGCATCTTGGGCACAATGTTGATGACCTTGGTTGTGACATTACATGGAAAATTATCAGCGGACCAACATCAAACTGCTTTTTTGCTCCCACGGCTGTGTGTGCATGGCTGGGCGATTTTGCTGTAGATGGATTCGCTGTAGATGAGAGGAGTTGTGGTAGGGGGTCCAGCAGTTGCTTTGATCATTACCGCCTGTGGAAGAAGAGTTCTGACAGAGAAACTACCTCTCTCTCTCCCTCTCTCTCTCTCTCTCTCTCTCACTCACACACTCACACACACACACACACACACACACACACACACACACACACACACACAATATTGAATATTTATAAGGGAATGGTGTCATGGGGCAGGGGTGAGGTGGCTAATTGTTATGGTTTATGAAATATATAATTTAAATCATACTTTTAGCTCATGACAAACACCTTCACTGGAGAATGCATCATATCTTTGCTTCATGTTAGACTTCAAAGAGAACTGCAAGGTTTTATTAAGCAAGAAAGACCTATACCTGACAACACTTCTTGAATGATCTCGGTTTCAGTTGCTTTTAAGTCAGTATGTATGCTGTATAAATATTTAACTTGTTTTACAATGATTTCTTAGCAAATTAAGTTACCCTTATGGTGGCTAGTGCTACAACAGAGGAGACTAGCGGGACAGACTAATGCTATCAGATGTTGCCTGACACAACATTATAACTCTATAAAATAAGGGGACCTAAAGGAACTCAAAGCCCATACCTTCCCAGGAAACTTATAATCATAACAGGTGAACACAGGAATAAACAGTATATGGAAAAAAGTGCAAAAACTGTCCAACTATTAACAAAATTACATTAAAAAATAAATGAATGTAGGCATATTGTCATTATGTGGTTGGAATAAAGCTGGACTCTCTGGTGATGGTGGCTGAGAAAAGGACTATTGGCAAACTACTAGACATTACAGATGAGATTTGTCACCCTCTGCACAGCATCATCGCCAACCAGAGGAGTCTGTTTAGTGATGGACAGCTTCTTCCTAAAAGCAGGACCATCAGACTTAAAAACCCTTTTTGCCATTAAACTGTACAACTTCTGTTACCCCCACTGCAGGACGCCCCCTAATGGACTCACATATAGTTTTCCAGTTTTTAGTTTTCCCATTTGTTTAATATCTGTACATAGCTGTCCTACATTGTTGTTGCTGCCTGGCCGCTCAAGGAGGATGAGTCCCCCACTGAGTCTTGGTCCTCCCAAGGTTTCTTCCTTGAATAACAACATAAAAGGGAGTTTTTTCTTGCCACTGTCGCTTCGGCTTGCTCTTTGGGGGTTTAAAGGCGTTTAATTTTGTAAAGCTGCTTTGTGACAATGTACTGTTGTAAAAAGCGCTATATAAATAAATAACTTGAACTTAAACTACCCCCTGGAGAGAACAACAACTGATGGGATAAGGCAGTGGCCTGACGACCATAATAATAACATAAAAGGGACTACATGCAATAACTATATTATGGTACAAGATCATTCATTTTTTTAATATATAAAATTGAACATTTCTATTTCTTTGTTACTGGTTTCTTAATTTCAGAATCTGAATCAAAATACTTTGTTGATTCCAGGGGGAAAATGCAGAAGGGAATCCTTCCAAAGGGATTAATAAAGTTTTATCTTATCTTGCCTTATCTTTTCCTATCTCATCTTATCTTTCATGTTAAACCGACTTTTGTTCTTTTGCAGCACCAGTACCTGTGGAACACTAAATGTAACTGTTCATTAGAAGAAAAATAGGCTGTGCACAAAAATCTCTGACACATCAAATATTGCAGTGAGTTAATTCAGCTCCGAACAGACCTATCTCACCACATTCCTAACTAAATATTTTGCAGATTGGGATTCAGCCAGAATACCTTTCCAGTCATGCCCATACTCATTGTGATGTCAGAGCATAAAAACTTATGTGTAAAGTTAAATTGAGGCAGCAGGACAGCAGTGAAAAAGTCGCACATTGGAATTCATGTTAGAATGTGAACAAAACTTTTAGTTTCATGAGCACTTTTAACAGAATCACACCACCGATAATAATGCAATTTACTGAAGGAGCAGAGTAAATCTGGGCTCAGTTAAGCACCTTAATCCACAGAATCATCTCTCTTCTCCATTTACGCTCGGCTGATGCATGTATGTGTGTGTGCTGAGATGGAGCTCTGCCCGCTGTGGGGTTGTCATGACTACAGGGAGGAAATGGAATGCAGTAAATATCTCAATTTGCCAATCAGCCCCCTTCCACTTTTATCACACACACACACACACACACACACACACACACTTTGGCATAGGTCAGTTCATAAGCAACATACACAAAAATATCTGAGATAATAGTTTGTGTTTCTATTTGGTAGTTTTGGTTTTTTTTCTTCTAATGTTTTTTGTATTTGTAATTCTTCATACAAGTTTATAAAGTACCGAAAAGAGTATTCAGGAAAATCATTTAACTAGTTAAAAAAGAGAAAAAGAAGTTAAAAAGTTAAACTTTAAGTAAAAAATTAATAAATAAAAAAAAGACAGAGGGCAAAGACACAGTAGAAGGAATAATGGTCACCTGGAGATGTCAGCTTGGCCTGGGCTGAGCCTCAGGAAGGGGGAGCTGTCACCATGGAAAGGGGCACAGGTAGCCATGGCAACCGCTAGGCCAGGGGTCAGCAGCCACTGGAATGTGTTTGCACACAGAGGTGCATGCTGGGAGGAGTGTCCTGCTGTGAGCGTGTGAGTCATTACATCGCCTGTACAAAGAGGTAAAATGAGGGCTGGGATTGAGAGGTAGGTAAGTCTTGGGAAAACTTTATATGAACAGAATTATAAAGTTCATAAGTTCACACACACGTTCACACACACACACGCACGCACGCACGCACGCACGCACGCACACGCTCGCACACACGCACACACACTTCTTAAACAAAAGAAGTTTGTCATTTTTGAACAAATTCTATGTTTTACTAATTAACTATTTAAAATGCGTTAACATCTGTGGCAATTATCTTTTTTTAAATAAAAAGTTTCTCTCAACTTGTCAATTGTACCAAGAGATGGCAGTAGTCTGATTTTGTAAAATCAGTATCCCAAAGGCATTATATTTCAGATTTAGAGTATATAGTAATAAACTAAACATATACTGGGGGAAAAAAAGGACAGCTTTTTGGAAACCTATCATTTTTATAAAACTATAAAACAGTGTTTTTTATAAACTGAACATGTAAAAAGTGACTTTTGAATACAGTTACATCTTTCGCTTAATCTCTTAAGCCACTTTGGGGATTTTTTTTCTTGACTCTTCTCTGAGATTTTAAACTTTTACATTCTATGTGCTCTTGGACTTGCATTTACATTTTTGGTCTTGTTCAGTATCTCCTTTTTTTAAGGTCATTATTTTCTATGTCCACGGTGGCTTAGTGGTTAGCACGTTCTCCTCTCAGCACTAGGGATTCCCGGTTCGAATCCCTATCTGGATGGAGTTTCCATGTTCTCCACGTGTCTGCCGGGTTCTCCGGTTTCCTCCCACAGTCCAAAAACATATATCAAGTCAATTGAATTCTCAAAAATGCCCTGTCCTGGGTCTATCTGCCCAGCGCCCGAGGCGTTCTCCCCTGGATTGGCATGGGAAACCCCACCGCGACCCTATTAGCGGGAGATAGGTAATGAATGAATGAATTTTTATTTCAGTGTTTTATTTTGTTATCCTGTCATCCTCCTGGCTTAGGTATTCTACTGAGACCGAATTATAGCCTGGTTTCTGCAGTGGCATCCACAGTGATACGTGGACCTACCCCTAAATTTGGTTAAAATTTAAAGTAATACATATAAAATAAATTGAATGTACATATTATATTTTGAAAATCTGTACGTTTTAAAGTATAGAAATAGAATTTTGTATTATTTAATGCATAAATCAAACATGAAAACTGGTTTACTTTCATTTTCGTTCTCAACTACTTTTTCAATATAGCCTACTGTAAAAAAAAAACAAAAACACTGAATGCAAGGCAGAGTTTCACTCTAGGTGCACCAAATTCATCACCACACACTTTTTTCATGAACAATTTATGTACTAGCATGTCTCTGGAAAAAAACAAAACAAAGAAAACACCAAAAAACAAAACAAAACATGGCAACAGCACTATGTTGTAAAAAAGGAGCTTAAAATCTTTTCATCCCTGTAAAGAGATTTCCTCTGGCTTCTTTTTTATCTTTACTTGATATTATAAAGTGTAAATAATAAAATACAAAAATGCTTTGTAATCTTGAGCTGGGAAATGAAATGTTTTGGGACAGGTTTTAAAGTCTTTATAAAAATAAATGTTAATCCTTTTCTGCTGAGGTTAAAGAATAAACATTAATGTTGTAACAGGAGTGCAGAAGAGAAGGAATCTACAATTTACTTTGAACAGCTGGTCGATCAGCATATAATTAGTGATGACCAACATCCTCAAAGCAAAGTCCATATGCTGCACCAAAACATAATTTGGGTGGGGAGCACGCACACACACACGCACACACACGCACACACACGCACACACACGCACACACATGCACACACATGCACACACATGCACACACACTTGATTGGACAAAATTAATTTAACAGGTAAGTATAAGCTTTACATTCACCTTCACCACCTTTTGAAGTTACATTTTTAAGTGATATAAATTAGTTTTTTTATTTGTATTTTTACTATAACTGTCATCTTGTAACTTTTATAGTATTAAATATTATTGTGCCTGACAGTGACCATATCTTTTAAAGAATGAATAACTACATAAGTAAATCATATTAGCAGAATATTTATATAGCAAAGAATATTTGCTACAATTATCAAGAATCATGTTAAAAAATACTTATTTTTATAATAAGAAAAATTAATCATCCTTTTTTTAAACATAATTTTTATGTTTAAAATGGATTTCCTTGTGTTCTTGTTGTCACGTTATATCATTTGTCAGATTGCCAATAAACTAAGGATTTTAGCTGACGCAGCTACGCATCAATTATGGACTGGTTTCCACCTGAGGCAAACAGTTTTTTTAAGCCTCAAAAAACAAGACATTTTAAATATTGCTTGCCCTGTGGTAGTTTGAAAACTTTGGTGTGACAAAGTCATTTTAAAAAGGTATGGCACTTTGGTATTTAACAGCATTTTAACCTGATTTGTAACACTATATTTCTTTTCATACAACTGGCAAAACAAAATGAAAAAAAAGAAAAAAAAAAAAAAATATATATATATATATATATATATATATATATATATATATATATATATATATATATATATATATATATATATATTGCATGTGTTGCATGAGGTCACAAGCCGGAATTATTTATAAATTTGTGGTGGAGTCAGGAAATCTAGTTATGTTAAAAAAACACACCTGCATGTCAACCCTGTATATATGTTTCTTTTTTTTCTCAACCAACTGCATTACTGTGTATGTATGTGCAAATGTATAATATATTATTTTCAAGGCTAAAACGCCATGGTATTTGTTATTCGTGGTTAACTAAGCCACTTTGAGTTTAAACCCTGCATGTCTTAAGACTTCACCAAGTACATGGACCTCTCACCAATGAAGTTCATTTATTCATTCATTATCTCCCGCTTATCCTCTATTAGGGTCGCGGTGGGGTTCCCCATGCCCATCCAGGGGAGAACGTCTCGGGCGCTGGGCAGATAGACCCAGGACAGGGCGCCAATCCATCGCTGGGCACACACTCACTCACACAGACACACTCTATAGGGGGCAATTTTGAGAATTCAATTAACTTGATCCATGTTTTTGGACTGTGGGAGGAAACCGGAGAACCCGGAGGAAACCCCCCCCCCCCCCCCCCCCCCCCCCCCCCCCCCCCCCCCCCCCCCCCCCCCCCCCCCCCCCCCCCCCCCCCCCCCCCCCCCCCCCCCCCCCCCCCCCCCCTGTGCCGCCCACCATTGAAGAGCCTTGTTCAAATACTTGTGAGGATACAGCAGAACCAGTCTGAGGTTTTGAGTTGCTGTGTGTTGAACAGAAGGAGCAGTTTCAGGCACTACTGGTAGTGCTGATGAAAGATTGGCGGGTGCAAGTGGCAGGTCTTCCAGTCAATATTCTGACTGTGGTCACTAGACCAGCCTTGTAAAAAAATGCATGATTTAGTAGGGCTGATAATCTTTCGGCTGGCCCTTTCACATTTGTCAAGAGAGGCTACTCAACAATTACCAGCTGTTAACATGGTTCAGTACCCAAACCTCTGGTGAGCAGTGTGTTGAGCAAAAGGTTGAAAAAACTGAGGTGGTTCCAGAAACTGCTCTTTAGTGAATTTGGCCTATCGTTAATCTTTGCACAACATCTACATGATGCTGGATGGAGATGGTTGCTTAAGAAGAAAATAAAGTCAAAGCTGTCATCACGGTCATGGTAAGGTAACAGGTCTCCCAGATGCTTACTGGAATCTTAAAATAGATCCAGCTACAATGTCCACCGACACTAAAGGAGACAATCACAGAAAGATCACCTAGATGCATACCGGAGGGCAGACAAAGAAGATATCTGTGAATTCTCTTAACTTTTTCTCACTCTCTTATTCATTCATTCACATCTTGCTGACATGGCAGAGAACTGGGACAATTTCAGAACCATAATCTTGTTATGGAGATCAGAAAGATGGTTGGGATTCCAGACATGACACGATTTGCTGCCCATAGAGCACGGACATACCAATGCCAGTGGGTGTGAAGAGGGCTACACATCAAATATTGGTGGATAAATCCATTGAAGCTTAATTCAAAAGAAAACATGGATGGCACACCTATGTGCTAATTTTTGGGATCATTTGTCTGATTTAAGCTGGGGCTAGTTCCTGCTCTTACACTACACAAGCTAAGACTTGCACTTCAATAGATGGGAAATGAGTAGAAATGCCCTTTGCTATATAATTGCTACAAAAACACAATGTGACAAAAAAAGCTTAAGACCATCGAGAACGAGTACCTGGCAATCAAGGATCTCAATACACATTTTACTTCGCCTGCCAAACTTCAATTTCAAGTTGTCTACTGGCTGCTTATACAGGCGGTTGTGAAATCAGACAATGACAATGACCAGCCTGGTATTGGTTGGAAATTGTGGCATGGGTGCTTGATTGCAAATCGAAGGTGGAGTTGTAATATCAGGAGGTACACCTGCGGATCATTTTTGTGATTATAATGTCACAAAAGTACGTTATCTAAGGCTTTTTTTAGGTCTGAATATATGACACAGTTGCCACTAATCGCTGTTTTTCATACAATAATATTAACCTTGTTTTTATGATCATGACATCTAGACATAATGTTTGACACTTTGACTTCATGCAGCTTCATCATAGAATTGTCTGCAATCATTTTCATATTGCTTCTTAGGATTCGGACATATGCTCTAAAAGGTTGTTCAGTTTAAAGTGAACAAAACGTGACATTTTCTTTGAGTTACTGATGGTTTTTCATTTGAACTTAAAAGTTCAAACTATTTATAGGGAAGTGTTGTGACAGAACTGTGGCAGAAAATGTCTGTGGTGCTCTACAATGTTGCTATGTGCACAAAAGTGTGATGAAGTGAGTCATTGGTGTCATAGGACTTGACAGGCCAGTAAAGTTTAAATACATTGATTTTTTAGAACACATATTGTGAATTAGATTGTATAATCCAAAATCAAATGCTATGAATTCAATGTAATAACAAATTCACTGGCCATTCAAACTCACACTGCATTAAATTTTCTACATAGATCAATATTCCAGACTGAAATAAGCACTTCTATGTATGTCAATGTTAAGAAAGCCCATAGCTTTGTTAAAATGTGTCAAGATGGACACAAAAGTTTTACTTGCATTGCATATCAGCTGATCATACTGAAAGTGAAATAAATATATTTTAGGGGCATCACAGTGGCTTAGTGGTTAGCATGTTTGCCTCATAGCGCTGGGGATCCAGGTTGGAATCCCAGGCTGGGTAGAGTTTTCATGTTCTCCCTGTGTCTGCGTGGGTTTCCAGTTTCCGGTTTCCAAAAACATGGATTCAAGGTATATTGAATGCTCTAAATTGCCCCATATAATGTGGTTTTGTGTGTGTTTCACTGTGTGAGTGAGTGTGTCCACCGATAGGTTGGTGCCCTGTCCTGGGTGTATCTGCCCAGCGCCCAAACCTTTTCCCCTGGATGGGTATGGGGGAACCCCCTCATGACCTTAGTAAAGGAATAAGTTGAAAATAATGAATAAATGAATGTTTTAACCTGCATTGTTTTGATGTTAAATTAACATTTCCAGAAATTATAGATGGTTTTAACTGTTCTACATCAAAAAAATGTTATGTGTACAATGTACATGATGCTTCTACAATTTTCCCTGAAACTGTGAACTTTGGAATTAAACGTCTAAGTATGAAATAAACAGGAGATAAAACTTTCAACACATTCAGTTCATGTGGACTAGAATTAGGTACAAAGTAGTACTTCACACATTCTAACACACACACACACACACACACACACACACACACACACACACACACACACACACACACACACACACACACTTTTTCCAAACTCTTCACATTTGTACATTGCTAGTGGTTCAACAAGTTCATCTCTCTCTCTCTCTCTCTCACACATATACACACACACACACATTCAAATCACAGTCACATAGTGCTCAATTGGTCAGAGTTGGGACAGTCCACAAGAGATGCAGTGAGATGGAAAACTTTAATCGCATTAAAGTGAGGGGAAAAAATGCTGCTCCATTCATTTGAAAATTCCACAGATTTGTCTTCCTCTTTTCACCTGTACCCCTTCAACCCACAACCCCAACCACTTTCTGATACAGTCTCGATCAACTTACCAGCCTCTCTCTCTTTCTCCCTCCCTCCCTCCCTCCCTCCCTCACTCTCTTCTTTTTTTTTACCCCCTCTGCTACTCACTCGCATGGTTCTGTGATCCCGATCCTCCTCTTCCTGTGAGGGGACAGATCAAAGAGTCTCCCTCTGCCACCTCCAGATGCCAGAGCTCCCTTCACTCTGTCACCCATGCTTTGTGTAACTCTTTCCGGTTTCATACCACGTCCAAGCCCTACTTTTGTCATCTGGCTTTGCGGATAGAGACGCACACACATAGCCGGGATGAACCACCTGAGGAGTAGAGGGATTAACAGTGGCACAGTTCAAAGAGTATGTGATGGTGAAAGGAGTCATTCCAAACTTCAGCAAGAATTCTTTTAACAGTTTGCCACCAAATATAGATTTTTAATAATTTCTACAAAACGACATTTAATTGCAATGAATTAGATTAGAAAGGGCATAGATTAGAAAGGGCATAGATGAGTGTGTCATATTAAATATAGATTTATTTTATTCTACAGAAAAATCTGAGAAACTAAAGGCTGTTTTAAAATAAAGCCAGCTAGCCAGAACACTCATACAGCATCATATTTTAGAAACCGCTTTTGTACTTTATTTTTACGACCATATTCTTTAAATATTTAGAGCACAATGATTTTAAAGTGTTCCACAATAAGTGGGTCAATTTTATAACTGATCATTTGACTGGATATAAAAAGCTCCATCAAAGGTTTAGTTGCTGCAAGTAAAAATGAGTTGCTGTCCACCACTTCTAACCAAACTTTATGACAAAAATTTACGAAGAAAAAAAAATAGGGAAGAGTGTGTGTGTGTGTGTACATGATTGGGTTGTCTGAAGTTCAGATTTCCCTCTTCTGTGTTGAATAATTATGGCACATCATGAAAAGAAAACTAAATGATGGCAATGATGAAACAGATAAGAAGCTGAAGTCTGGTATAATGCAAGAGTGAGTAAAATTCTACTTGCAAAACTGCTCTAATTAGTATCGTCTGCTCTAAAATGATTAAAAAGTGTAATTAAAGGAAGGATGGTGCAACACATGGCTAAGCGTTTCAGGATTCAAATTTTACATTATTATCCAATTATCCAATTAATACTGCATTCAGAATGTTTCTTCCCTTTTCTCTTCATTCTCTCTTTCACTCACATTCGTACCTCTTTCTCATATACCTAACCAGCTCTAACACCACAGAAATGTGAGTGGATTTCCTCAGGACAGGCACAGCAGTGTCTGGCAGTACCTAATGTGTTTGTCTTGTCCTTTGTCATTAGGCTAGTCAACCACTTGGGCGGCTTGCTCAAGTTACAGAGAACCCATTCACTTCCATGACCCATGCCCCTTTGACGGAGGTAAGGACATTAGTCTAGTTTTTTGATGTGGTCCAACATGACCCAAACAAGCGGGGATGAGACACAAATGTGCCAAAAAAGAAGTAAATTCTTCGGTGAACTGCAGTTATGTGCGAGTGGCCATTCCTTAGGCACTTTAGGGAGGGGCAGGAAACAAGTGACACTGTAAGATAGTTGAGAAGCTGGGCACTAATGGTAAGTGGTGCAGTTTTGGCTCTTGACTCTTACTGCAAATTCAGTGAGCAGAAATTTAGTAATGATTTGGTGTTTAGTCCATACCTCTTTGGACAAAGATTGGGCAGAATGGTTAATGCTTGTTAGAAAAGCCACTGTAAGCACCAGACTAAACACCAAGTAGTAGTGGATTTGTGGTGAGTCATAGTTCAGTTGGTGTTACAGATCACATTTAAGACTTTGGAGCGGGAGATTTGTATTGTCCTGCTAGCATCAAATTTTGTGTTTGTCTGGCAACTTGCAAGCCTTGTGAAGAATGGCGTCCAAAGAAATATGGGCACATAGATTTGATTTGTAAATGGGAGGCAGAGCCGAAACAAAGGAGGCAACTGACTTACCTGCTGTGTGTTCTGGTAGTTGTCTGTGGGACTCTGCAGGGGGTAAAACACTAAAATAAGGTAGTTGCTATGGAAAAGAGAGTAAGCATAAAACCGGGCAGACGGTACTAATGAAAAATAAAATAGCATGTGATAAAAAGCACTTGGGGAATGTATCAGGTGTTTTAAAATGAGCTGTAAAGTTTTTAAAAATGTAACAATATATTTGCTGTTGACAAGCTGTTGAATGTAATACTACTACTACTACTAATAATAATACATTTGATTTCGATAACAGTTTTCACTTGAAGAAAATCTGTGCTCACACTACAGAAAAGATAAAGGAGATAATAATCAAATAATAATAATAAAATGTTATAATGTATTGTCCATCTGTCCTCTTAAAAAGACAAATCTTTCTTTTTTTAAACAATCTCAATTTGTTTACACCCAGTAGACCCACAATATACATAGCTTTGGATAGGTCTTATATAGTGGTCTGAAAATGTCAATACCAGCCCATCTTTGCCTGCAGCAGAGCATACAGGCAACATGCAAAATGCAATTTAGTTTTAGTCCTTTATCAGTTAAGTTTATGTAACATTATAACAAAACTTTTTAATTTGCTCTGTGCATTTATCGTAAGTGAGTTAAAGTCAACAAGCTTTTAAAGTTTGTTGTAAACGTTTTAGTTTGTTGTAATGACATGTTTTCAGGCAGGAACTCAATATTATTAGTATGACCACTAGACGCTTAATTATGTTTAATCATATGGGTAATTGAAACTAATGCCTGAGAATTTTTCTTGACAAAAACACTGTTGTAATAAAACTGGTGAAAATCTACAGGAGGATAGTTTACATGCTTTTTGAATGACCTTTCATTTATTCATTCATTCATTCATTATCTTTTGCTTTATCCTCCATTAGGGTCGCGGGGGGTTCCCCATGCCCATCCGGGGGCAATTTGAGGAACTCAATTGACTTGAACCATGTTTTTGGACTGTGGGAGGAAACCGGAGAACCCGGAGGAAACCCACACGGACACGGGGAGAACATGGAAACTCCACCCAGATGGGGATTCGAACCGGGAATCCCTAACACTGAGAGGCCAACGTGCTAACCACTAAGCCACCGTGCCGCCATTTGAATGACCGGTCACACATTATTAAGTAAAAGATTTTTGTTTTGAAAGACAAATGTTCACTTAAATGTATTACATTTGTTTAAATTCCATTTTGATGTTTTAACATGCAACAGCAATGTGTGGTTTTATTATTATTATTATTATGATTATTATTATTATTATCATTATCATCATTATCATCAGTCGGGTTCCTTCATGGTCACCTCAGTGGATTTAAACTGTAAAACAGTTGTGTTCTGATGACTTTGTACTAAAACCTTTTTCAGCTTCACTGAACACATTGTTTCTGTTATCTGTGTATGGCTCAGTATGAGTTTAGTCTGCTGGACTCTAACAATCAGTTAGGGATCGTGTTCTGCAACAATGGCAACTCACATGCAAGCGCACCCATAAGCGTCACATGTTTGATTTCCTCAGAGACAAATGGTCACACTTTATGCAGTCCTTGTTTTTACACCACATGACTATAAGCACATGCTCATTCTCCGATCTTCCCTAATGTTGTGTGGGCAAGGCTCAGCTAAACCGTTTCCATGACAACGGGACAAGAAGAGCAGGCTTCACCTCACATACCTCAACGAGATAATCTCAACTCCGTTGGCATGGAAGGCATAGAACACACACACACACACACACACACACACACACACACACACACACACACACAAATTAAACTAATTGAAATGAAATACAACTTGGAATGTTTTTCAGGTAAACACTTAGAAAGAAAAACAGATAAAGGGGTTAGACTTTTTACAGGGCACAGGTGAATATGTAGCATATTACTGATAACATCAAACAATATTAGCAATAGGCTGGGAAAAATTACAGTGAGATGAAAAATGAAGAGTTAAAGGAATCATCAGAAATACTTGCCAGAAAAATAATACTGCTGAGCTGCTCAACAGTCCATGGTCATCTTTGTCTGATTTTCTTATTCATGATTCATACTGTTCCTGGAAAAAAGATGTCTTTGATCCTATAAGCAAACAGTGTCATCTGAGGGCTTGATGGTCATGCACATTCAACAGTGGATTTTGTCCTTGGCCTGTACAAATAGAGATTTCCCTTGACTCCCTGAAATGTTTCGTGATCTTATAAAATATAGATGATAAAAGTTCAAAATACTTTGCATTAAAAAACACTTTCTTTGATATGATTGACAATGTTTAACACAAAGTGGTGAACCACAATCTATCCGTGTATGCAAGGACTAAGCGTGTTTGTGGATGATACACCTATTCTTATATATCTATAATTTGCTGACCTAACCTTTTACTAGTAAAACTGCTTATTGTGATGTCTCAAAACTTTAAAACCAAAGCAACAATCATTTCAGTCTTACTTAGTCTCTGTCCCAACTTTTTCTGACTGTGTCGCAAATATAAATTTATAATTTAGTTTATATTCAACATATTTAATAGATGTTTTCGAAAAACAACAAAAATATTTGTGTGCATTTTTATCTGATAAAATGTTTTATTGATGGTAATGGAGTGTATAGTAGTCATAATATTGTTGAATTAGTCTATAAACACACTTAACAAATAGTAAATATGTATATATATAATAATATTTACTTAATGAATAAAGTCATCCATCCATCCAACAAATCCTTTTGATTTTCAAGATAGGATTGAGTCTTTCACATTTAGATGGAAGCGGGTCACCTTCCAAAGAGATTGCCATCCCGCAGCATTATGTTTTTACAGTCGTCACACTGATCACTGCTGTTTAGAGTTGGAGTTACATTACACACCAATAAATATCTTTCTTTATAGAGTTCAAGTTTTCTTGTATCTTAATTTCCAATTTCTTCAAAATACAAGTTCTGTTAATCTAAAACTGAAGATGCAACTGTCTTTGGTTGTATAATAGTAACCCCTCCCCCCCTCAAAAAAAAGATAAAAAAACCCCACACACTTTAAACCCTTATTTTCCAATTCAAACTTTTTTGACCTTGAGAATATGCCCGTGTTGTTTTTTTCACAACATTGCTGTTCCTTAAACTTACGGAATTTGACCAAATATTATTTGTTTAGGGCGGCACGGTGGCTTAGTGGTTAGCACGTTCTCCTCTCAGCGCTAGGGATTCCCGGTTCGAATCCCCATCTGGGTGGAGTTTCTCCCCGTGTCCGCGTGGGTTTCCTCCGGGTTCTCCGGTTTCCTCCCACAGTCCAAAAACATAGATCAAGTCAATTGAATTCTCCAAATTGCCCCATATAGAGTGTGTTCGTGTGCGTGAGTGTATGCCCAGCGATAGATTGGCGCCCTGTCCTGGGTGTATCTGCCCAGCGCCCGAGACGTTCTCCCTTGGATGGGCATGGGGAACCCCACCGCGACCCTAATAGAGGATAAAGCGGAAGATAATGAATGAAAGGATTATTTGGTTATGAATATCATACTTTTTATTTTCCCAAATAGTAAAGATTATTCTGTTTTTCTTGTTTTAGTATTTTTTCCTAAAGCTGACTGAATGTGTAAAATGAATGTGAAAAACCAAATAGCCTTAATTTAAATCATTAGGATAAACAGAGGCTCAGTGCTCTTGTCAGTTGTCAATAATGGTTGTGATGTGTTTAGAAGTAGCTGAAAAAAAATGTATATTAGAAAGCGCTACCAGCTGTTATGGATTCAGAAAAATGTTTGACAGTAAAACAACTGGGTTGAGAAAATAACATAAAACAAAAAATAATAATATACATTTAGAGAACATTATAAAATGTATCTCTATGAAACATTATGACACTGTCTGAGACTTATGACACTTGTAAAAATGAGATTATTTTGCTTGTGTGGGCCTTTTTGTGGTGTCTCTGTGTATCTGAGACACAGATCGGAATTAAGACACTGATATACATGTGTATGGTCATCTGGACAGATAATAGGATTATAGTCAGATGGGTCATGTGACATGCACTGACCCTGCTTACAGTCAGATTATGCTGGTGCAGGTGAGGCAACATCTACTCTTTCATCTTCTATCCTTCTGTCTGTACATTTTCTTAACTTGCTGTCTCCTTTTGGAAAGGCCTGGCTCTTTCTTGCTACTGAAGCCAAACCTGTATCCCAGCCTTCTCACATGGAAACACATTGTATGTTTACTTAACAAGAGCTTTTACACTTATCATATTTATCATAATCATCATCATCATCATTCTCAACCAAGATTCTAAAAAGCTCAGACTGAGGACATGCACTAACATAGAGGTAAGATTAACCTTTTGTACTACATATACCCATAAACCATTGACACACTTGTAGATATAGATATAATTTGTCACATTTTAATAGTAATTATGAATTTTAAAACAAACAAACGCAGTGAAGTGATGAGTAAAGTAGAGGCTCAGTGTTGAAGATCTAGACTCTGGGACTGATGGGTTATGGGTTTATTTCTTTGCGTCACACTGCCATTGTTGTTCCCTTGACCAAGGTGCTTAAGTTAGAGTTGGTCGTTGTATTACATCTTTACTACTTTTAGTCAATCTGGAGATATTGACATTTGTTAAAATTGCTGTCATATAATAAAAAAAGCTATAGAGAGTAGTTTTATTTTAGAGTTTTGATTTAAATGGAATTGCACTTAAGTGGTTTTTCTGCAGAAGAGAAAAGAGATAATCTACGGTAAAAACCAAAAAAGAGACAACATTGAGCAGGAAAGTTTAAAACGGAATGAGAAAAGGCATAAGTGCTTATTGAGGCAATGCTTGGTCTACAGAGATCATACCCCATTCCCTGTTCATCTTTTTCTTTTATTATCTGCTTTGGTTCATTAGCTAGCCCAGTACAAAACAGTATTATCTTTGTAAGTGCCTTCCCATAGGATTTAGGCATGTAGACATACATAAAAATGTTAACAAACCTACATTAATGCAAAAAATAGAATAAAATGAAACTAACAAAAAAGGAAACTAACCCCATGTACCACATTTAACAAAGTTAACTTTTAGACAGCAAACTGAAAAAAATGTAAAAAGTAGGTTGGTGAGGAACAAAACCCAAACCCATTCCTTTATCTGAATGTAGTAAATTCTACTACTGATTCTGTTTGTTTATTTGCCCAAATTCATAAGTAAAGATATTTTTATGGATCTGTAAATTAAGGTTTGACAAATCTATAAAACATGATGGCTAAAATATTACATTTCATTAGGTGAACATCATTAAAGCTCACATTTATCACCTTTAGTGATTTCATTTCAACTATAGTGGTTTGTATATATGGTTTGTACGAGAAGATTTCTCAACAAATCTTTTTTAAAAATCAGTTATGATTTAAAAAAAATATATATATATTTCACTCAGTTTCAAAGGGATAAAAGTTAAGTTGGTTTCTCTAGCTGCTGCTACTAAAGCCACTAGTCTAAAACTACAATGCTACAGTTTGTAATGCACATGGAGACTGATTTCTGATATGGACTGAAAGCTAAAAAAATGTAAAACACATACAACACACTGAAGTAAAGTGTATACTGTTTACCCTTTTTAGGACAGGGTAGAAGGAAGATACTAATAACTTACCAAAGGTTATCTGTTGTGGTGTTTATACATACGTTCCTAAGCAATTAAGTTTAAGAGGTGAAAATTGTATAAAAACTGTATTGGACAATAGAAAATGACAATAAAAGATCCATAAATTATCAAAAAAATAAAACATTGAATTAAATGACATGAAACTAATAAGCGGGTGGCGCGGTGGCTTAGTCTGGGGATTCCAGGTTCAAATCCCGATCTGGGTGATGTTTCTATGTTCTCCCCGTGTCGGCGTGGGTTTCCTCCGGGTTCTCCGGTTTCCCCCTTGATTGGTGCCTTATCCTGGGTTTATTGCTCAGTGCCCAAAATGTTCTCCCCTGAATGGGCATAGGGGACCCCCTCCCCCCCCCCCGCGACCCTAGCAGAGGATAAAGCAGAAGATAAAGAATGAATTACACTAAAAAGCTGAGTTAATAACAAGAAAGTGTCCTCCTGTCTTAAACCATTATTTAAAATGGCTGCTTATGAAAAAACACTTTGTTTATAACTAAAAGCTGTGTTGACATTTGAGCTTCACAGGTATTGAGTTAAAGTTACTCAAACGTTTAACAACCTGAAGTTCAACAACCTGGCTTTACTGTCTTTTTCGTCTATAACAGGATGTTTGGTTCAGATTATATAGAATATTGCTGCCCTCTATTGTTGGTTTGTGAAACACACGTCATCAATTTAATGTATAAAGAAGACATAACTGATTTGTTATAAAAATGGCAACAACGTGCTTAAAAATAAACCTAAACCTCAAGTTCATCTTGTAACTAAACGTTAAATAGTGCGAACACTGAATGTTCACTGATAAATTCCCTGCTACAGAAGTTAAAGCCATTCAATCAACAATTCATCATTAAACCTTAAAAATAAATATCTTGTGATATTTTTGTCAGTAGTTTATGGAGTCATGTTCAAGCTACAGATGGACTGATGGAATACTTGTGGCAAAAAGTAAGTAAGGCCACCAGCTTTTTATTCAGAGCGCTGCCTCAATGAAAATTGCTGGGCAGAACCGGGTTTTCTATTGAACTGGTGGCTTTGCAGTCCTGCCGGGATGACCTCACAGAGCTAATTTAGAACTTCTAATTTTTTTAAATTTACACCTGATCACAGCAAAATCTTTACAAGGGTGTCCTGCACTGTTGCAGACGATGCACAGCCACTAAAGGAGGATGAGTCCCCCACTGACCTCGGTCCTTTCAAGGTTTCTTCCTTAAAAGCCTAAGCCTAATAACAAGGAGTTTTTTTATTTTCAAAAAAAAATATCATTATCTTGCTTGGGCTTGCTCTTTGGGGGTTCAGCAACGGAACACTGTAAAGCTGCATGGAGACAATGAACTATTGTAAAAGCGCTATGTTAAGAAATAAACTTGAAACTTAAGTTTGGGTTAAAGGTTTTGTTTAGTTCATTAACTTCCAGGGTAAAGAATGGACTTTTAAAAAAGTTTTGTACTTAAAAACTTTTTTTAAAAATTATTGGAATTATACAAGACCATCAGCTATGCCATAATAGAATACATCACACAGTGATTCATACACTAATCAGATGGCAAATTATTTATACATGACTGTAGAATTTATAATCAACAATCAGAATGCACCTAACTACACTGTCACTGCTTAACTATCACTGATCAATAAGGACCAGTAGCTGTAGATTGCCATAGGATGATCGGAGCTACAATGTACAGTGTCACATCTATTGTAAATTATACTCCTCAAAGATACACCATGATGATCTGTGTTAGTTTGTACATTTATGCATAAAGATTATTGTGTTACCACAAGAATACTGCAAAAACAGACATGAAAAGAACAAAAATGCCTAATAAACCTTTCTATCTGTGTTAGGAAGAGATGGTGAGAGAGTGAAAATGAAGAGATATGACTCATTGTACAACCACCTCCATGGATCAGAGGAGCAGATTTATCAGATGCCTCATTTCTTTGATTTTTCTACCTCTGCTCTCTTGTCCATGTCTTGCTGGGCCAGCTCGCTCTCCTCTCCTGCCTTCTCAGCCATTTTTGATTCTATGGGCTGTACCAAACAAAGACTGTCTGGGTCGTCCAGACCCAGCGGCATATGGGATGGAATGGGAAGGTCGTGTGGCCGAGTTCTATGAGGATTCATTGGGACTTTACCCATATTACAGTGAAATGGGTCAGATTGTGAATGGTGGCCTGCCACAGCACACGAGCTTGGAGCGTCATCTTCAAAATGTGGAAGGGGACATTGTGGTCAATCTGCCCCAGGCTGGGGCACCTGGTCTCGGTATCCTGCGGTGGGAGGAGTGGGAGCCGCAGTGGAGCAGAAACAAGGGGAAGAAAAGGCGATATTTGGAGGGGTCTCGTGCACTGCTCCGTAGATTTTTTCCAGACTGGAATGCAGAGGAGGTGGAGAAATGGGCTCAGGTAAATTAAATAGTACAGCCACTTTTAAATATACTTCATTTACTTTTCTAAATGTATCTGGTCATTTTTATGTTGTAAGTTTTGGTGAAACAAATCAGCTTGATCCTTTATACAAGAGTTCATAGCATCATAATTACACCAAGCACCTTTGTACCAATACAGGCAACTGTTAACCATGACAATGTATTATTCCAAACTTGGTAATATTTGGAGTAATTTAAAATTTACATTTAAAAATTTAACTTAAAAATATATGTTTATTATCTTCTTGCTGACAAACCATGAAATACTCAAACCAGCCTACCTGATAAACAATCATGGCATGATCAAAATCACCAAGATCCCCTCCCCCCCTGCATTTTGATAAGTGATGTGCATATAAACTCTGGCCCCTATTATGCACTCATTTATACACTACACTCTTGCCACATGACTGCATAATAAAAGATAACTGCATTAATTAGCAGCTGCCTTTTAATAGTATTTATAATAAACCATTCTGTGAGTGTAAATATCTGACTGTAACATTAGGTCTCTATTCTCGTAAATCCTCTAACCAGTAAACTACATAAATAATTCATAATTTGAAAAATCTATAAATACATATAAAAGTGTAAATTATGTTGGTCTGAGCTGGGTGGATGTCGAACCACCGACATCTTCATTTGGTTGTAAGGTAATCCCTTTGTTGCCTCTTAGTAAAAGAATCCTATGGTCTATGATTTCTTTTGTATGGTGCTTTTATGTTCCATCTTTCTGTAAGTATATTTTCAGCGTTTCTTTGCCATGTGCCATATAATCTCTGGAATAGCTGCTCCACTTATGAATTATGGCATTTAGAATAGGAATAAATCAACACCTCAGATGTATACCACTATACTACAAATAAATCATAACGTACCTCTTACTTATCGAATCCAGTTAGTTACATTTCTGCTTTTCTACCAGGTGGACTTCGAAGCAACTGCCCAGTCCATACTAATTGAGACACTGCGGGAGGTGAAGAGACTCCGCCCACAAAGATTGTGGGGCGTGTCTTCCTACCCAAGCTGCTACAACTCTGATCCTGGTCAGATGCGATTAACTAATTATACAGGCAGATGTCCAGCTGCAGAGATGGCATTAAACGATGAGTTGCTGTGGTTATGGAAGCAAAGTGATGCTCTTTATCCAACTCTGAAACTGCAGAAGTTTCCAGAAGGAACAAAGGGAACATGGCTTTATACATCCAATCAAATCAGAGAGGCCTTAAGAGTTGCAGCTTTGGCTGGTGTAGATTTTGATCTCCCGGTTTTCCCAATGGTCAAGAGCATGTACTCTTCCTCTGGTACCTTCCTCTCTGAGGTAATACAATTATATAGTATACTGTTGGAAAGTAAATAAAATAAATTATTCTATAATTCATTGCTTTTTTGTTTAGCATCATTCTGAATGAATTGTGGGTTTTAGGCTGACCTGGTGAATACTGTGGGAGAGAGTGCAGCCATGGGTGCAGCCGGAGTCATTATCTGGGAAAGGTTCCATTCTACTAAAACCCAAGTACTTATCCGCGCATACATAATGCTTTTATAACACAGTTTTTTCAAGTGGCGGGCTGTCAGGGCCATCAAGGCTTTCTCTTAAGTGCAAAGAAATCAGAATCACAGAATGATGTTATTTATATTTTATCCAAAAACACTAAATCCAATAATTCCAAATGCTCCGTCCACTTTTCTTCATAGCATTTCCCCCGGTTGCGCTGCTTCCAGACAATTATTTTCTTATTAAAGCATTTAATCATTCATATACTATTAATCATTCATATATATATATATAATGTACTTATATGTATTTGTGTGTCCACCAGAAATCTTGCTCTGAACTCGCAACATATGTGCGTGAGGTCCTTGGACATTATGCCGTCAATGTTACCACAGCATCACGTCTTTGTAGCTCGATGCTTTGCCAGGGCAGAGGTCGGTGCATACGCAAGAAACCAGAAGACCCCGTCTACCTTCACCTTCCCCAAGCACACTTCCTGCTGCAGCCCCAGGGGGCAGACGGAATTCGAGCAACCGGGAAGCTTTCCGCCAACTATTTAGAAATCTGGAGGCGAAACTTCCGTTGCCAGTGGTTTGAAACACTGGAGGGAGCAGCTGCTGATGAGCAGTCACTGCCTACCTTAAGGCCACCTAGTAATGATGGTCCAACTCAGGGGACATTCGGTCGAAGTGAGAGAACAGACAGCCCAACTGAGAGAAGAGCCATCGAAAGAGAACGACCAGCAACTACCATGATGCCTCCTGGACAACAACCAGTGATAAGTGGTTGTCCTTCAAACTATCTGCCCATCCTAATGTTAAGTGTTCTGTTATTCTTCAACTACACGAACACCGGTTTGACTCTGACACTAGGACTAATAGAAAATATAAGAATTTTTTGGCCTTGAATGTGCTATATATACGATTTTACACAGTATACAGTATCATTCATTCATTATCTCCCGCTTATCCTTTATTAGGGTCGCGGTGGGGTTCCCCATGCCCATCCAGGGGAGAACGTCTCGGGCGCTGGGCAGATAGACCCAGGACAATGCGCCAATCCATCGCTGGGCACACACTCACTCACACAGACACACTCTATATGGGGCAATTTCGAGAATTCAATTAACTTTATCCATGTTTTTGGACTGTGGGAGGAAACCGGAGAACCCGGAGGAAACCCACGCAGACACGGGGAGAACATGGAAACTCCACCCAGATGGGGATTCGAACCGGGAATCCCTAGCGCTGAGAGGCGAATGTGCTAACCACTAAGCCACCGTGCCGCCACAGTATACAGTATAAAAGAAAATATAAAAAATGGAAAGCTTAAAAATAAATTAGGTACAGTAATGTCTTTACTGCATAGAGGAAACTAAACTGTGCTGATTTTTACTTTTAATTGTGGCAGTAATGACTTCTGTTTTCACTGTTTATTGTACAGCAATACTATAAAGTGTTCATTTAAGTATGTATTTTGTAATACAAGAACCCTTAGTATAAAGTCCATTAAAATGTCATTGTGAAAAAGTTTGGCTCATTTACATTATTATCTCATAAATAAGGGTTAAAGTCTGTGTGTGTTTGTTATTTAAATTACAGTGACATTTGACATACTTACCTGTCGGAAACCTGAAGAGGTTTATATACTCTTTTCAAGCTTCAAGAAGCAGCTTAAGATGTCTCACCACCTGGTCTCACTATGTGGTCGAGCAGCAACACAGTCATTAGTGGCCAAAAGTAATTAATACTATTGATCACAATGGAAAATTATGTAGAGAATTAGGATTTATGGATTTACCAAACATTATTGTGTAACCAAAATGTGTGGTGTAGAAACACAGTTGCGATGGTGAAGCTACAATCAATGCAGATTTGTGTGTCAAAGGCAGAGCAAGAGAAATAGGTAAAATAATGGATCATACCTGTGCCATGTCCGTGTTAAGCGTAGGAAGATAAAAAGGGGAAGGCTGGAGAATAACAAAGCTTCAACTGCAATAAGAGAGCAAAAGACAGGTCACTGAAAATCATGGTTGTAGATTATCTTTGTATTTGCAGCTCTGACAGTAAGCCGATTAACTCACAAAGTACATTCATTATTTGGGTCCGACAACCCTCTGTCCAGTCCTCATTATCCCACCAGGCTACAGATGTGTTTCTCTACAGCTACTTGTTACCCTGAATTTCTCTTTGGGGTCAATAACATATCCGTATGTAATAAAGTAATTTTAACTTAAGTGTATTTTTGTTACTAATGTTTCTTAAGATGGCATATCAGGAGTACATTTTTTAGAATATTGATCACCTTCATATGATATGCATTTTGTTACATTACATCCTACAATGATACATTAATTAGTTTTTCAGTAAGTATACACTACAATACTCAGATACACATGAAAATATCTTTTTTTAGAACCTATACAAGAAATGGATCGGTGATCAGGCCCTAAGAGTTACCATCAACCACCAACGAAATGCTAAACTTACAAATCACAGTGAGATAAATCCATCATCAGATTTGCAGAAGGCTACAGAGTCAGTCTGCCATTCCTCTCACCTTTATCACTATCTATCTGTCTAAAGTTAACCATAGTTTTATGTTTAGTCTTTGCCTTATGACTTATCTTTTTACTGAGGTACAGATCCATCTACATTAACTCTGTATCTAATCCATCTGCGAAATCCAAAAAACGGGCACTCAGAAAAAGAAATCTGAAGAACTCTGACAGTTTTAAGAAGTAAGAAATGAAAAGAAGCCGTTTGACGATGCACAATTTCAAATACAAACTTCTGCTGTAAGAATGAGTCGGTTCATTTACTGCAGTGCAGGATCACTCTAGCAAATTTATTGTTATATTGCATTCTTCGAAACATACAAGGCAGACATTTAAAATGAAAAAAAAAATATATATCAAGATTTTAAATGCCAACACGGACATAGACAGATGTAGGACTGGGACTGTCCGGCATTCCTCTTGATTCTGTCCATTTTTTTTGTCTCCTTTACAGGCTTACATGACCTTCTTTTGTTTAAGGGGTTGTGTAAATGACTTGACCTCTGCATTAACACAATGAGGTTATTACACTCCATAGGACATTTGTCTTGACTGTCACCATGGAAACGGCTCTTAGGATAATTAGTAGGTCATGCATGTTACTGATCAGTGGTCACCATGGCAATGGGGATACACAGCATCCAATCAGGAGAAGAACATACACCCTGTGGAAATGGATATAAATGGAGTAGAGCTTCAAAATCATGTTTCCATATGGAAATAACTTTGCAAATTGACCCTAATCTGAGGCTCCACCATTAGCACCCCCCACACACCTTTGTCACACTGCTGCTATGGGCACATTCCGACACATATACAGACAGAGACCAATGAGAAGAATTAAAAAGGATGGAACAGAGAAAAAAAACGAAGGTGTAGAGGAAAAAGTGAGGGCAAGTGAGCCTCCTTGTGGATGCAACTATGCTGGACGGTTCGCGTTCATGGCTACTTTTAGGTTTCTGTCTGTCATACGTTCCAAAGGAAAAAGAGGCAAAATTTAGAGAAAGGATTAAGATCATCTTCAAAGAGAGGCACTATATGATAGAGTGCTCACTCTATAATGTCATCATTAGCAAAGTGATTTGGTTGCGTTGTAAATAGCAGAGGGTGGAGTCAATAGAAAAGTCTTCAAAGTGGTTGCCTGTCATCATGCAAGGTGATTTGTTACTTGCAGATGGCTTCTAAAGCATCCAGAGTGCGCTTGATGTCTCGGATCTGAGCTGCAAGTGTCTGTATGGGGGCCATGGAGCGATCCAGTTCCTCACACCGTGCCATCAAGGTGTACATTCCCTATATATGCACACAACAGAATACCACTCAGATGTAAATAAACCAGTAAGAAAAGTATTAAAACCTAAATATTGAACATACCTTTATGCTCATGTCTACTGACTCCCCTAAACTATCCACAGAGTCTCTGTAAGTCTGAATATAGCCCACACTTAGAGCAGTCATCTACAGAGAAAGAAATAATGAGCACAAGCAAAAAAAAAAAAACCTATAATAACAGACACAAGGACATGTGTGTGTGTGTGTGTGTGTATGTGTGTGTGTGTGTGCTTGTCTTTTAATTGTTACCGATCCATGGATACTTTGTAGGTCAGTTAACAATGATCCTAATCCATAGAGATTTGCAACAAAGGTTTAATGAGGTATATATAAATAAATAAATAAACTCCAAAAGCAAGCATTTAATGATGAAACATGAAATTAATTGTTTTGACTACGGCAGTGTGATCAAATCCTGCATTGCATCAACTGTTTAAGCTGCTGGTGGTAGTGTGATAGCATGGCGGATATTTGGCATATTAGGGCTTCTTAATACTAATTAAGCATTGATTTAGCTTATTACTTGATTGAGAATAGTAATTTAGATACCACAGCCAACCCAAACTCCACAACCCTAACATAGGATTAAGCGGAAGATAACGGATGGCTGGCTGGCTGGCTACAGCTATACAGCTATAACTCAAAAATGTTCTGTATTTGTAAAAAAGTGAACTTACATTTTGAATGGTTCCATTGAGACTGCGAAGCATCATTTCAACGCTGTTTGCAACTGTCTGTGTGTGTTTATGTAAATCCAAAAGCACAGTGGGATCAATAGGTGGGATGTCAGCTGGCCGACGCAACGAACCACGTCCAAGCACCACTGGGCCAGAGCAGTCCGCTGTACACAACAACAAAGAAGTTACACTATGCGTATGATTTATTTATTCAAGTAAACAGTTGCTTTGGTTGACAACATTGTCCAATGTTCTGACAGTGCACACACTCACAGTCTGTATCGAGGCTGGGTCGTGAGCTCATCTTGATCTTCTGCTCCAGGTTCTTGGTAATAAAGTTGGTAAGATCACCTTCATAGCTCACAGTGCCATCTAATTCTAGTGCACTAGATATGGTGGCCCTGCGACCCTCAGCCTGACCACCTCTGCCCACAGCTGCTCGTGTGCCACCACCACATGCTTCACTGATGCCATCTAAACTCTTACTGTCCTGCATGCCACGTACTACTCGTTCACGCCCTGGGGCTGAACGTACCCGTACCTCTGCCATCACATGCACCGGGGGCGGCCATTTGTCAGGCTCAGGCAGCACAGAGGAAGGAGCAGAGTTTAGTATTGGGGCTGGAACTAGTGGTGGGGCCTGATCAGGAGGGGTGGAAGATGATAAATGAGAATCAAAGTATGTAGCAGAAATTGATTCAGTCTGGTCTGCAGGTGGAGTTTGTGAGGATTTTGAGGTTTCGGAAGGACTTTCTTGTCTTGGCTGAGGAGTAGATGCAGAAATTTTAACATGGTAACATAACAGACCAAATGATTTTATCACAGTAAAATCTAAACTTATTAACATAATTGGTTCAAACAGGAACAAACATATAATTGTTATTTTTAAAAGGTATATATTGGCTTGTAATTTTAAAACTACGTAATTTTCCTTTTTACAAGCATCTAAAGAAAACCCTGATTTGAGAAAAAACTTAAAGTTGACATGGTAAATTGTCAAAAACTATAAATGCGTTCTTTTACGCATTGTATTATGTTGTTCACATACATTGGGAAAAAGCATGTGAACATCTGTCCATCATTCCTTTGTGAGCTTATCGAACTTATTCATTCATTCATTATCTTCCGCTTTGTCCTATATATATTACGGTCGTGTGTGTGTGTGTGTGTGTGGGGGGGGGGGGTTCCCATGCCCATTCAGGGGAGAACGTTTTGGGCGCTGGGCAGATAGACCCAGGACAGGGCGCCAATCTATCGCTGGGCACACACTCACACACTCACTCACACAGACACACTTTGGAGAACTCAATTGACTTGATCCATGTTTTTGGACTGTGGGAGGAAACCGGAGAACCCGGAGGAAACCCACGTGGGCACGGGGAGAACATGGAAACTCCACCCAGATGGGGATTCGAACCGGGAATCCCTAGTGCTGAGAGGCGAACGTGCTAACCACTAAGCCACCATGCTGCCAGCTTATGAAACTCATTCATTCATTATCTCCCGCTTATCCTCTATTAGGGTCGCGGTGGGGTTCCCCATGCCCATCCAGGGGAGAACGTCTCGGGCGCTGGGCAGATAGACCCAGGACAGGGCGGCAATCCATCGCTGGGCACACACTCACTTAGACAGACACACTCTATATGGGGCAATTTTGAGAATTCAATTAACTTGATCCATGTTTTTGGACTGTGGGAGCAAACCGGAGAACCCGGAGGAAACCCACGCAAACACGGGGAGAACATGGAAACTCCACCCAGATGGGGATTCGAACCGGGAATCCCCAGCGCTTAGAGGCGAACGTGCTAACCACTAAGCCACCGTGCCGCCGCTTATGAAACTAATAAACAATAATATGGAGTTACTACATTAAAACACCTGACAGTGTAGAGTCTTGATACCACACTACAGTATATGGACTATAAGTATCGAGTCACTTACAAATGAGATGTACAGGAGAATTTCTGAAGTTGGTCCCTATGTTTTGCAGCTATAACTATTTTCATTCTTATGGAAGAGTTTACTACAAAAAAGTGTGTTTGTTTATTCATCTTGAGAAGCATTTGTATGAACCTTTATGTATCATGCTTAATGCACTGTCACAGAGCACAGAGTATTCGGAAAAGTCTTGATATGGTGAAGTTTTTTGTTTTCATTGAAACTAAGCACTGGGGGTCCATGTTCTCCGCATGTGCTTGTGTGTTTTCTCCAGGATCGAATTGCATCCCTGCAGGATTTCCTGCATACAGTGTGTGCGTGTATCTGGGCAAGTAAGTGTATGACCAGTGATGGATTAGTAGCCTGTCCTGGTTGTATCTGCCAATTTGTTTTTAAGTTATACTTCATTTCACATGTAATTTGAGTCACTCGTGTATTAAACATAAGACCATATGTGCTTTTCATTTGATGGATGTATATGTCTTTATTGAGCTCTGAAAATTCTTAAATTACATCTATGTTTTTTGTATAAGAAAAATTTTTAAAGCTTAATTAGAAATCATTTCTATTTTACTCTGCTAATGTTTTAAATAAAAATAAGAACAAGTGCTTCTTTGTTTAAATCTAATCTGTGCTCATGCTGTTTGGGATTTAATTCACATACTTAATTTGAGTCCTACATATATGGACTTCAAAACCAGCATAGGAAGCAAATTTGTGGGTAAAAACATATGCCTAAACTAAGTCTTGAACATCTTAGCTGATAGTGGCAGTTTATACTTACTCTAATACTGTTAAAACTGGATACTGGTAAAAACCCCAAAAAGACATTTAGTCTCAACTGAGTCATAAACAAAAGCAATACACTTTGTTAAAATGTAAGTGTTTTAAGTAACATTAGACAAATGCTGTCCAAATGTCAGTCTTTAAATTATTTTATGACATGATCATCTACACTTAGAAGTTTACCTGCACAGAAACATCTGCAGTCTGCTGTGTGTCCTCAATCTTTTTTACTTTAACTTCATCATCGTCGTCGTAGTTGTCAGCATCGTTATCAGTATATCCTACTGTCTGTTTTTCTCCATCGTTATCTGTTCCATTCCAGTCATCATTGGGTTTTGTACGTGCTGGATCGGTTGTATCCATATAAAAGCTTCCTTTGGTTACTGGCTGTAAGTGAGGTGTGTGTTCGAGGGATGAGTCGTCGGTGTGTAAGGAGCCTTCATGGCTGGCTGTGTTGGTGTGAGGTGTTAAGTTGGTGTGTTTTTGTCTACATACTGGGTCCATGGTCTGGCCTGAATGCACAATTGTCTCAAAATCTCCTTCCTGTTTGTCCTCTTCTAGAGCTACTCCAGCGTGACACTTCTGTATGTGAGAGACAGAAACAGGAGTACCCGGCCAATGGCAGGCATCTGTTGAGTCAGAACGGTCTGTTCCATTGAATTCTTCATGCCTGTCTTCGCCAATCCCAGAGGAGTGGCTCATCCCTTAGCCTGCTAGAAGATATTTTTATCAGAGAGGATCACTGTAACTTAATCTACATGAGTTTGTTTTAGTTTCACATTATCATCACTACTTGCTTGATAGCATGTTCAGAAAACAATTCTTATCTCAAAACATGCAAGAAAACATTTTTTACTGTATCTGACTCTGGCCCTGTACGTGTACCTGTTGATGTTCAGTCTGTGTGCCAGACACAATCACAACCCAACAGATTATATCATCCATAACATTTTCACTGCAGCATTATTGCTACTATACTTAAACAGTTATGCCATTATAAACATAAAAAAGCAAAAAAGCACCATCACTTCAGTTTAGTTAAACATGATTTCAGATCTGCTATACTATTTGCTTTACGTGTATTCAATCTATCCAGGGGAGGGGGGGGGTGGGGTTCTCCATGCCCATCCAGGGGAGATCGTTTCGGGAGCTGGGCAGATACACCCAGGACAGGGTGCCAATCTATCACTGGGCACACACTCACTCACACAAACACACTCTTAATGGAGCAATTTGGAGAACTCAATTGACTTCCATGTTTTTGGACTGTGGGAGGAAACCGAACACGGGGAGAACATGGAAACTCCACCCAGATGGGGATTCGAACTGGGAATCCCTAGTGCTGAGAGGCAAACGTGCTAACCACTAAGCCACCGTGCCCCTTTACGTGTATTATCCAAATTTAATGGATGAGGTGCCTTGGTGGATATCACGTCCACCTCTCAGCGCTGGGGACTCAGGTTCGAATCACACATTGGGTGGAGTTTCCACGTTCTCCCTGTGTCCGCGTGGGGTTCCCTACTGGTACTCCGGTATCCTCGCACATACTGTGGGGCCCGCGACCTAAAGTATGCGTTGATTTTGACATCCCTGCTCTAATTCATCCTAGATTTATAAAACTAAACATCCAACGCGTCCAGACATATGAGCAATTAAACCTGATGTGGTATTTATGTATAAATTCGTTAAAACTGTATTAAATGTCTTTTAGTTCGCAGAGGTTGCACTGTACACAACACCGTGGCCCAGGCTTGAGGGTAAACACTGACGTCATAGAGCGGAACTGAAATCCAACGACGATGACATTTATCTGGCGTTAGCAGACATATTTATATGTAAATACAATTATAATATCATCTTACGCAGATGACAACACAGCTGCCGTTATAACCACAAAAAAGCTGACTGTGGTTCTAATAAAACTTAAGTGAAAACACAAACAACTTCTGCGGCGTTGCAACACAAGTCATCTGACGTTAGCATGTTAGCCTGAGAGCTCGGCAGTCAGACAACGCGAGAAAAACAGAAGCCGCAGACCTTAAAACGCGCCGCTCGCTCTTCAAAAGCGAGCTCCATCATCTCTTTCAATTCTGCTCAGTTATAAAAAACAAACTTAGATTCCAGCATGAAGATAATTATTTACCTCTTCTGCTTTCTCCTGAGGATGAAGGTTGCCAGGAAACTAGGTCCGTTATAAATGTCTGTCCGCCGAAACCCAAACTGATGTAACTTTGGTTCCGTTTACTTACTTTTTGTATTCACTGGTAATTTGTTTAGTCCACCATAAATAATTTATTAAATGAACTTTCATTTGAAATAACCATGGTTTAACAAACATATAACTGTGTCGTAGAATTTGAGAACAGAACTTATTAATTAAAGTCCAAAATGACATGCAATATGTTCAGTGGGCCAGAGGTGGCGTCACTAACTTAGAAATCATCAAACAAACATAAACCAGGGAAACCACTTTGCTGGTTCTTTAATTATTTAATTTAAAAACTGGTATGCTCGCTGTTTAAAACGGTTTAATTGTTCAATTTGGAATTGTCCACTGCCATCTTAAAACCAGCAAATAAAAGCAACTCGTACAAGCGACTGTGTTTTTTTCTTTACTTTTCAAAAATAGATTTTCATATTATCTCACTTATCTGTTCATTAGAAGCATAATTTACATTTATATAAAATGAATTTATTGTTTCAAGACAAAAAAGGCATTAGAAAAATTAAATGAAGCAGCATTAATAAACTTAATGTCTTTGTAAAAAAAACTTTGTAAAATCATGCAGATGTCACATTTTTTGTGATATGTATTACCAGCTTTATCAGAAATAGTTATCCCACAATATTGTGCACAACTAAGGCTGATTAGTTTCCTAATGTCTCATAGTGACATTTTATGTGATTACCTTAAACAGAAATTACTTGTTTTTACATTTACATTTTTTTGTTTTATCCAAAGCGACTTACAAATGAGAACATCACAAGTCAGCTACACTGTAGAATAATCAAACCTGATCAACATCAAATCTGCATATATACATAATGTATTTGTGAAAGAGATGTGTTTTCTTGTTTCTTAAAGATGCTAAGTGTCTCAGCTATACAGACAGAATTTAGAAAATTTTTTAGTCATTTCTTTTATTCTTTTATACACATCAGCTCAGTTTATCCAAAACATGGGTATAGTCTAAGTAAATAAATAGTTGGTTAATGTGCATTTACATGGCACAAATGGCTCTCTTGATTCAGTAAAGTAAATGTTTCTGCAGGAAATTTTGGACAACTACATGGACAAATACCAGGCAACACTTTAAAGAGGGGCCTGTCCTTTTTTGGCACACTTTTATCTCAGTGCAGAAAGTCATACAGTAAATTAATAGGTGTAATATGGAAAATTTTAGCCACACTGCCTAATGTATAGCTCCATTATTCTCTAATGACTAAATAACACATTTACACTCCAAAAGAGATTGGAGGCTAGTGTAGTCACCAGTGGGAATGCTGTATGTTAATGTCCATACCTTTTAATTGAATGTTCAACGGGCTTACATTGATGTGCTTGTTAAGTGCCTGCATCATTGGACATAGAATGTATTTTTTTCCCACATTGGCACATGACCATGTCAAACAGATGCCCACATCCAAATAGACTATTTGAAGTGGAGACATGATACATGAGCAGCTGATGGATAGGAATGAAAACCTCACCCTAAAGAACAGAGCCAAGTCATATTAAACAATGGGTAACACCATCCTAACAGCAGTAATACATTTGATAGCCACTGATCATACACAATTGTACTGAATAATTTCAGCCAATTTGGTTTGCACTCTTGTGGGTGTAAACACAGCATTTCATTCAGGTTATTGTTTATACTTTGGCTTGGCTGTTTTGAAAGACAGTTTTATGTTGTTATATCTGTTTCTTTCGTTCTATTGTGAACTGCAATGTTGTGAAAATTTGAACGGCTTGGGTTAAGTGTTTGATTATGAAAGACTGCCAGATCAGACCACACTATGGCGCAATGCAGAAATCCTGGTAATTGCATTAAATTAGAAAATAAACTTACACGCTTATTTTTAGTCTGGTTTTTAACACAAACAAACAAAACATTTCATTATTTTCTCAAAAGTGACTCATTAAAATAAAGAAACCAAAATAATGATGTCTTTTGGATGAATATTGTTATTTTTGGTCAATATCTGTTATTTGTTAGGTCACATAAATCTCTCTAACTGACAATATATATACTGTGGCAGAGTTTAGGGAAATTAGGATGGAGGTAGCCATTAAGGAACTAAACATTGGCTTTATCGCCACCACAAAAAGGAAGCAGCTGTACAGGGTTCTAAAATAGAGATCAACAGAGTCGAAGTGTGTTTCAGCATAGTGGCGCACATAGACATTGACATAACAGACCGGTGAACCAGCTCTCCTGCTGCACGTCTCCTCTAAAACACCTGTCACACTTCTTTAAAACACCTGTCACATTGGGGCAATTACTCAGATTGCTTTTCAGGTGTGTATGCCTGCTGATCTTCCAACTGTGCCTCTAATTTACAGACTGATACATAAATTACACCCTTCATGCCACAATACATGACATTTCCATTTTTTTACTGCATTGTAAATTTAAAATGTTAGGCCTGTGAAACATTAAAAAATATTTGGGTATATTTACCACTGTGCTCAGCAATAGATTGGCGCCCTGTCCTGGCAAGGCCATTCTGCCCAGTGCCAGAAATGTTCTCCCATGGATGGACATAGGGAACCCCCCGCAACCCTAGTAGAGGATTAAGTGGAAGATAATGCATGAATTAATGAATACCACTATGCTACATGATTTTTTTCGTGACATTATGTGATTTTAAACAAAGTAAACTAAGATTTAACTACTGTTAATCTGTTTCATGTTTATCGTCCTGTATATTGTCTTTTTCATTGTATTTATTGTAAGTCTTGTTTTTCACAAGCGATTTGCCCACATGCACTTTTTGCTGGGTTGAGTATTTGTTGTTCTGTGTAGCACCTTGTTACTGGAGAAAATAGTTTCGTTTCACTGTATACTGTACACCACTTTATATTGCTGGAATGACAAATAAAATTCTTGAATACTAATATACACCTGAGGTTTTTACCAGTTTAATTTGATACAAGCTGTTTGTAGGTTACATCGTTCATTTATATGGTGCTCCATACATTTTCATTAATAATAATAAAAAAATTAACAATAACAGTTTTAACTTAAAGTAACATTTTTAAATAAAGTATATAAATGTCTACAAATGTATTTGTGGATGTAAATAAATAATTTAGCAGGTTGTAAACATTAGAGTGGTATTTATGAATTTCAGGAAAAGTAATTGAATGTATTCTGTATTATTTATTATCCATGCTGCACTTTCAAATTTAGACTTGCAGAGGTTTTTGTAGTTTATTTTAGTGCCTAACAAGGCTGCCACTCATTCATAGTGCAGACGCAAACGCACTGACTCACAAATATTCACACATAGAGGAAATTAGGTTCTATTTTTTATGTAATATTTAGGTCCATGAACTGAGGGAGGAAACTGTGAGAAAGCCTTGTCCACGCTCCCAGCAATACAAAATTATACACAGTTTGTATATAACTGTTCACAAATAGATAACTGTATTGAAAAGTAGACATGATGTTAATACAAGTGCAAAACTAAATGATAAAACACATCATTTAATTGTTCTTTTAATTTAATTGCTAAACTGTCTTGTTATTTCTTTTATCTTTGGTTTTAGGTCTATTCTAATGACAACTACATTTTCACTGGGCACAAACTTACTTAACCAGCCAAAAGCAAAAAAATGCAAACTATAAATAGGGCAATTTAGAGCATACAATTCACCTTGAATGTTTTGATCTATAGGAGGAAACCGGAGAACCAGGAGAACACCCATGCAGACACGAGGAGAACATTGAACCTTAGCCAGAACAGGATTCGAACAGGATGCCTTGGATAAAAACATTACAAAATTAATTAAATAATTCATTCATTCATTCATTCATTCATTCATTCATTCATTCCTTCATTCATTCATCTTCCACTTATTCCAGGGCAGGGTGCCAATTTATCACACTCACACAGACACACACTATATGGGGAAATTTGAAGCATTCAATTTACCTTGAATCCATGTTTTAGGACTGTATTATATATAATATGTTCCATTATATTACGTGCTCCCCAGCGTATGCGGGGTGATGATGGAGGTCTGACACATATCCATGCGTGGTGCTCGTGTGAAAAGTGCTGACTGCTATTATATTTAACAGTGTTGCTATTGGGGGACTGCTATATGCAACAACTGCTGAAAGTCTAAGGGGGGAAGAATTCAGAATGGTGGCACTTCTACAGCTGTCGAAACCACACGGCCAAATCACTGTGACAAAAGATGATGTTAAAGTTAAACAAACAGCTTCTAAATCAGCATATATCTAAAAATGATTATGGTTTACAGACTTACATTTGTTAACTCAGTGACAGTGAGTGGTAAGGCAGCCACATTTGTTTTGAGGATGTTAAGATCTTTTGGTTTTCATGATGTAGATAATTCCCAAGCAATCAAATCTATTTTGGGCATGCTGACCTTTTGTAACAATAGATGGAATGTATAAAAAATGTTTCAGTAATGTGTTTCTTCACCGTTATTTTTAATATTTATTAATTCAATATTTTCCACTTAGGAGTTTCCATGTACTCCCCATGTCTGCGTGGCTTTCCTCCAGGTTTCCTTGTTTTCAACGTAAATTGAATGCTTTAAATTGCGCATATGCAGTGTGTTTGTGTGTATGTGTGTGTGAGTGTTTGCCCACCGATGGATTGGGGAATATTTTACACTTAATCCTATAGGGTCAGAGGTGGTGGGGGGGTTCCTCCTACCCATCCAGAAGAGAATGTTTCAGACATTGGGAAATGCACCCATACAGACCGCCAATCTATCGTTGGGCACGCACTCACTCATGCAGACACACACAAAAACACACTATATACATGGGACAATTTTCATTCATTCATTCATTCATTCATTTATTATCTTCTGCTTCATCCTGTATTAGGGTCGCGGTGGGGTTCCCCATGCCCATCCAGGGAAGAACGTCTCTGGCGCTGGGCAGATACACCCAGGACAGGGAGGCAATCTATCACACACTCACTCACACAAACACACTCTATAGGGGGCAATGTGGAGAAATCAATTGACTTGATCAAAGTTTTTGGAATGTAGGAGGAAACCAGAGAACCCGGAGGAAACCCACGTGGACACGGGGAGAACATGGAAACTCCACCCAGATGGGGATTTGAACCGCCACCGTGCCGCCCCATGGAACAATTTAGAACATCCAATTTACCTTAAAAACATATTTTTGGTCTGTCTGTTACAAAATTTAAAAATATTTAAAAATAAATCATTTCTTATAGGACTGACACTTGTTTTAATTGGTAAACACATTTTCAAAGTGTAGAATATTTCATTTTAAATTGTTTGAAGATAACCAAATACCTCTTCCCGAGATTGATGAGAAGCAGCAGTTTCCTCTCTGTCTTGGCCAATGTTTCATCTTTTCAGCAGCATTTATAAGATAAATCTTCATAACCTAGAAAAATAAACATTTAGAGAGGTCGTGTAAGGAAGCAGAACCCTGGTGACAGCACATACACCAATTAGCCACAGCATGAGAAATACAAAACATTCACTGATCGGACTCAAAACTTGCTTACCTAAATAATCATCATATTCAATCCCTACTGAACAGAATATATACAACCTCTACTGAAATAGAATATTAAAATGTATTGTAATAAAAATATATGCAGCTATAATAACTACATTTATTCTAGGAAGGTCTTCTACAAGGTTCTGAAGTGTGTCTGTGGAAGTGTTGCTCCTTACATTTACATTTGGCTATTTAGCAGATGCATTTGTTCTAAGCGACTTATAAGTATCCCAACTTAATGTTTGGGGTCGGAACACTGAGATGATACAGGATCCTTTCCCAGCCCCTGAAACTTTCTCCCCTGGATGAGTATTAGGAACCCTCCTGCGACCCTAGAGAGTGGAAGATAATCAGATGAGATATATAAAAATACAAAATAATTAAGTAGTAATTACATCACTTAATTAATTTTTCTTATATTTATGCTATTCTATTTTTTATGAAAATTTCTTCACATTTTCTGCACAAGGCATAATCGGATGTAGGAATATCATGGATAAGTTCTAAACCCTTGTATGTTTGACGACTTAAAATTAAAGCAAACTAAAGCTATACTTAAGAGTTTTTTTCCTAGCTGTAGGTCACTTTTGGCTTCGCTGTAGAGCCCTATGCTCGCCCACAGCTTTTGAAATGAAAGAGTCTGTTATTACCACTAATGCGATGCTATGATGGCAGTGCTTCACAGTGCCTTAAAACCAAACCAACCTTTTTTGTTTTTTTTCACTCCCCTTTTCTGGCACTCACTGTGTTTAATAAACTGAAGGCAGATTCCTGTCTGAAGGTCTTCATGCACCAATCACAAGAAACCACAGTGTGTCCACAGCAGTTAGTCACCCCTACACACTTAGATACAAGACTCATGCACAGTTCATTCGCTGTCTGTTTCTCTCTCACTTACTTATGCATTTAGTCTGTCGCTAGCTAATATATTGCCAGGGTATTTATTATTCATCTCTGTTTTTGCTATAGGTTCTGTGGTATCCAAGGCAACACGTCACTGTAATTTCACAGTCTCTCGTTTGGAAGGCAGGCAGAATGTAATCTCATTTCAGGGTGCCAGTGTTGGTTTCAGAGCAGGCTGAGCCCACACCATATTCCAGAAACCCACAGCAGGTCACCCAAGGTTCAACAGCGCCTGTCTTCATGAACTTATAATTTGCAGATCATTGTGGATAATGTGGGTGACACTGTGATCTAGACTCAGCAAACTGCGCTCGTGTGTGCATTTTAATTTTATTTGGTGAACAAATGTCTTTTTAGCAATACTGTGTTCAAAACTTGTGAAATATGTGGAATTTTAAATAACTTTACTAAAATTCACTTTAGGGCTATATAAGATGAAGGAATATATTCTCATCATCATCATCATATCCTGCTTTATCCTATACTAGGTACTAGATGAGGGGGAGGGTTTTGGTTGCGTTTTGGTCACTGGGCAGATAGACCCAGGACAGGATGCCAATTCATCACTGGGCACACACTCACTCACATAGAGACGCTATATAGGGGAAATTTAGAACAGCCAATTTACCTTGAATCCATGTTTTTGGACTGTGTGAGGAAACCGGAGATCCCAGAGGAAACCCACGCAAACACGGGGAGAACATGGAAACTCCACCCAGTTCGGGATTCAAACCTGGATCCCCAGTGCTGAGAGATGAATGTGCTAAGCCACTGTGCCACCCAGCAATTTAATATAGAAGACATTTACCTATGTAACTAACAAATTTATTTGCTAAAGTGTTCTTTTCTGTATTACTGAACATGAAAATGAATTGAGATATTAATAGATGTTTCACTTCCCTAAAAGCATTGCCGTAACTTGACACATTACCTAAGAATTTGAACTTTCTGTCCTTTGTACACTTCCCTATAAGCATTTTTATCAGAATGACCTTTATTGTTTTTGATAAGTGGTATGGTAGCGTAATGGTTAGCATGTTTGCCTCTCAGCACTAGGGATTCCTGGTTCGAATCCCAATCTGGGTGGAGTTCTACCTTTGTCCGCGTGGGTTTCCTCTGGGTTCTCCGGTTTTATCCCACAGTCCAAAAACATGGATCAAGGTCAATTGAATTCTCCAAATTGCCCCATATAGAGTGTGTTTATCTGTGTGAGTGAGTGTGTGCCCAGCGATAGATTGGCGCCTTGTCCTGGGTGTATCTGCCCAGCCCCCGAAACGTTTTCCCCTGGATGGGCATGGGGAACCCCACCATGACCCTAGTAGAGGATAAAGTGGAAGATGATGGATGGATGGATATTTTTGATAAGAGAATGTACTGGTCTTACAGGAAGACGTCAAAAAAAGATAAATTATAGCTGATAATTTATGTTACAAAAATTGGTTATTATTGCATACTGTCTCATTCATTCATTCATTATCTCGCGGTGGGGTTCCCCATGCCCATCCAGGGGAGAACGTCTCGGGCGCTGGGCAGATAGACCCAGGACAGGGCGCCAATCCATTGCTGGGGCATACTGTCTCGTGTACTTAAAATAACAAAGTTACATACACACACATATTTAATCTAACAACCACTTTTACCATGTATATTGTGGTGACCCCATCCATTTTTGGGCCTAAATGGTGCGCACATGACGTCTATCGTTTTGTGGGTGGGGTTTGGCTGTTTGCCCACCCGTGGGAAAGGTTCCTGCGAATCTCCCACCATGCATTGTGGCTTTGGGAATATAATAAGTTCTATGGTTAATAATGTCAAGTTCTGCTAAAATGGTTACCTGAGTCTTTTCTAAAAAGGTGAGAAAGATTCAGGTGAGAATCAATTAAAAAAGAGATACAAGAAGATTTGGTGTGGAGTCTACCTGTGCCAGAGTGGGTTTTCTTCAGTACAACAATGTGGGACAGAATTTCTCAAGCACATTTATTTTATAATAAACATTTCATTACCTCTACTGGCTGGTGACTCTCGCAGTTCCAAGACCTTTTCCGTTGTGCACAGAGCAGCCTTGTGTACAGCACCTGGGGAGCAATTACAGTTAGGTGCTTTGCCCAAGGGCAACTCAGTCATGGTACCTGGTTTGACCAGGAATAGAACCTGGGACCTGCAGGTCACAATGCAGCTATCTTAACCACAAGACTGGCCCTGTGTATGATTGTACAGAATGTATTCATACAACAATAACAATAGTTAAAAAAAAAAGTTCTAAATGCAGTTACAAAATATAATGAATAACGACATTTGCTGTGTTGCAAAAAAAATTTAAACACTACTGTGCTTATTTGTACAATGCTGGTTATTTGTAATACATTTTTAAAAATAAAAAAATCTGTCAATCTGTCTGCTGTTTCCATAGTTACACAGTCAATATTTGTCCAACATTTTATAAAATAATAATATGGCTACACTAAATGTTATGATCTATGTTGTGAATATAGAAATTGCCTTCAAGAACTGTAATTTATTAACCCACACGCTGGTCTTCATCTCTGTTTCTTGCTCTCTCTTCCTCTCTCCCCAAGTGGTAAACATCTGACAGAATTTTCATTTCCTCTGGCCCTTTTTGGATTTATTGCAAATTATAATCAAAATCTCTTCTCTCTTCTCTATGATTCTCAATATCCTGCCTGGCGAAGTGTGTCTGAGAATGCACAGGTTTGTGTTTGCTACCACTGTTTGTAATTTTTCGTTGTTCATATCAAACACATTGTAATTTATCATGAATTGACAGTGATTAAACCCAGTCCAGTCTATATCAGAATCAGACTGATGAAGTGAATTCAGATGAAAAGATAATAAAGCACACATTAAATATGAGAGAATAAATGAAAACACTTGTAATTATCCAAAAGTGTACGTCAAATAATTCCCATAAATAAAGGATCAGAGTTTTGGTCAAACAGGTTGAATCAGCATATGAAACAGTCAGTGCTGTTATTTTACTATTTCACCCAGCTGGCCATTAGTAATTATATATAAATAAATAAGCATGACGTGTAATTCATGTGTAAATGTGTTTATCCCCACCAAATGTAATTAGGAAAGAGGATTAGAAAGTGTAGAAATTTTAATAAGATGGATTAGTACATAGCTTACAGCTAGATGGAGCCTAAAATAAAACAACTAGCAACCTACTCCTGTAATATTTTAAATAAAAGATTTGTATTAGCTTTTTGGGGATGCATCTCTCCTTATTTAAATGATCAGCCTCTGAAATTGTAAGGTAAAATTGATTTAATTAAAACAAAGTGACACAATGAAATACAATGTTTTTCAATAAAGAACAATTTAATATTTTTTGTATTACTGAAACAGATAATGGTATACGCCTAATAACAAGATACTGATAATGTATAAAATCAACCACTTCATGCAGAAAAAATAGATTTCATGTTAGTTTGTAAACCCTTTTGAAGTTTCTATCTTTTAGCAGAAATCTGACCTGAAAGTTTCAATTAAAGAAAACTAAATTAAATTAAAGAAGAGATGAAAAGTTGATGAAGAGAACCAAATCAAGCAAATTAGACACGGCCATATATGTTATTTAAATTAATCGAATATTACATATATTAAGTGGAAAACATGTACTTTTGCTTTCAGTACTTGGTGTGACCTCTTAAGTAACCATTTCCAGAAATCATTAATTAGTCTTGCATATTGGCTTGGAGGAATTTTAACCCATTCCAAAACTGCTTAACTCCTGGTATGATGCTGGGTTTACTTTCAGGATGTGCCTGCTTTAGGTTCTACAACATGCCAGTATAATTAAAAGCAAAACATTAACAGAGCCATTCCAAAACGATAACTTTATTCTTCTTTGGAAGAATGACTTTATTTGTGATGCAGCTCATAACCAGATGTCTTGACATTTCCCCTTGGAATTTACGAGTATAATTAAGAAGTCATTGTTTCTTTATTGATGACTAAGCTGGCCTTGCTCAAATGCACCAAGCAGGTCCAAACTCAGATGGGATGTTGTTTTAGATATGAGGTTAAAATACGATGTTTTTCCCCCCAAAACAAAATAGCAAAAAATTCTACTTTGATATTATCTGTCCACAAACCTTTATTCCAACAACCTTCTAGGCTGTCCATTTGATTGTTAGCAGATGGACATCAATGTTCTTCTTGCAGCCTTGTTTTTTAGTGCTTTTTTTTTAGGCAATATGAGAAAGGCCCGTTAGTTGGTTAGAAGTTAGCTAGGGTACCTTTGTGACCTTTACAGTCTATTACATGGCTTGCTCTTGGTGTGATCATTTTTGATTAACCACTCCTGGGAAGTGCAATAAAGGTCATGAACTTCCTTTATTTGCACAATCTTTCTGACTGTAGATTGGTGGATGGTTTGATAACTTTTTCCAGCTCGATAAGCAACCTTTTTTCTGAGGTATTTATGCCATAATATAGTTCCAAAACAAGGAGGTGAAAAAGATCTCATCAACAATAGAAGGCGTGATGGCAGCTACGTCAGCCAGCATTAGCATTTTTTAAAATCTGTGAATAAAGTCTGCTTCCAATGCTAATATATCTAATTTAAGGCTTTGTTAAGATCAAAAAGCATTTCACTGCTGATGCTTTTATAGCAGCCATTTGTGTAAGGCTTTTACCCAATAAGACTGTGACCCTATACACAAGGTCTGTAAAGACATGGTTTAAGGAACTTTAAACTTTAAACTCTAATGAATACATGTGGCATCAAATTGAATTTCCAGAAAGGTAAAGGTTCTTTTAACTTTTAATGCAAATGGTTCTGGAATAAAATTCTGACATTCTGGCCATACAGCTTAACTTTAAATGTTTTTAAATCTGCTTCATTGTGGGTATACAGTCTTCAAACCTATCAAATAGGAAATTTTGAGGTTGAAAGTTAAGTTAAATAGTTGCTTTATACAGTATTCACATTCATTAAGAGCAGATATAACAGGTTTCTGTTGATTTGGGTTTAGTAATTTGATCCAGAGGATATGCCTTTCACCTGCTGCTTTGGTTTGCTGACCCTGCATAATCGCGAAAAGGCATTTGGAAGTCCCCCACGTTGACTAGCTATTATTATGTATATGATGTATTATGTAATCATTTCTGATTTCTACAAAGTACTCCTGTAATCACAAAAAAAATGTTGGTCAAGCCAGAATCCGTTTTTTTGTAAAATCCAGACATTAATCACAACTGCACAGTAAAACAAAAACAACCAACCAAATGAGATTCCTTCAATAATTCAGTGATGCTTCTATATCTATTCAACCACCTTACAGGTAAAAAATGAATATTTAATGTACAATATCCATAACAAAAACAAAAAAACAAACTTAAAAAGATATTCTTCAGACAAAGCATAGAAAAAAGAGAAATAAATACAAATATAAATAAGAAAAAAGTAAACAACAACAGGGACAATATCAACATTTAAAATTACTCTCACATGCAAAACAAAGAAAGAACTGTAATTGTTTGTACGCAGTCTTTTGTTTTTTTAACAGATAGCTTTTGCAAATGCTTTCTACAACTGTGAAGCTTTTTTATTTTAGAGAAACTGTGGATTTTAAACAGCCCATATTCATAACCCTGGAAATAGTGTGCACTTAATTTTCAGCCACTACACCAGCTTAGCTTTATGATTTTTTTAAATAAAGTCCATACTTTGCTTGCATTAAGCCTATAGCATGAGGAATTGGATTGTGCCATATTGTAATGGAAGTGCATATTTTTGTGATGTGTGAAAGTCTAGGTGCTCCTTGGCAACCTCTGAGCAATGTTTCCCATTTTACTTCTGTTTTTCCTCCCTTTACCTCGCTCCTTTTCTTTACGTGTTTCTTCACTCTTATGTCGGTGTCCTTTCTTCCTTTCCTGCTTCTGTCCGATTTCCCTTGATCTTTTCTGATCATAATGCTGCTTGGTTACTTCTATGCAGTACTGCTCTAAGTCTCTACGGTGAATAAGAGTCATTACATCTCTGTACCAGGGTTTAGTGGAGTCTGCACTGAAGCGCCATTCAGGATTCCACACACTTAAGCGAATGGTGATGGCCGTCCAACGAAATCCGTTCTCCTCTAGCTGGCAGTGGTATATGCCACCGTGGTTAAGTTCTGCCCTTGGAATAAGAATACCCTGGTCAATCACCACCATCTGATCCCCCGATGTTATCTGAAAAAGAGTGAGAATCTTAGAAAAATTAAGCTTTTCAAAATCCTAGAAACTGTTAGGTTTCAAGATATATTACATGGATAAATGTTTATATACATTTGACAGTAACATTAATTTGAGCTTGTGGGATAACCCAATCCAAAACCACTTGTGTTGATATCGACTGTCATGACCAAAGACCGATGTACCACTTTTCTAAAAACATCAATGCAATTTAAAACTCTTTGGTATTCACATTTCCTTTGTTTGTATAACAAAGTGTTTTTTTATACAACAAAAACACTGTAAAAAAGGCAAATCTAATAACATTTAACACATAAATCCAGAAATAAAGTGAACACAAACATTAGCACATTCAATCTAATATTTGTTATATTAAGAGGGTAGATTAGCAGTAAATTCTTAAGCGCAGAGTTAACACAGAAACTGTGTTGTTATATGTGCTGGTATTAGTTACATGACTAACCCGCCAAATTAAATATTATTTTCAAAATCCTGTTTTAAACTCATTTATCATTCAAGTTCACACATGTTTTATTGTCATAAAGTTTCATCCACAGCACAACGCAGGAATGCAGACTGGACACTTCAGCCGAGTGAGTCATTTACTCACTTACACACTGTCATGTCTATATAGGGGCTATTTTGGGTAGCCAGTACACCTACCAGCATGTTCTAAGAGGTTTGAGGAAACCAGAGAATCCACAGGAATCTGACAGCCATGTGGGAGAACATACGGGCAAACAGA